>PISW01003112.1:0-224534 GCA_004023785.1 Mungos mungo | reverse complement strand
TCTCTTTTTTCGTTGGGTCTCTGCCTGGCTTAGGAATAAGAGTGATATGTGCCTCATAGAATGAGTCCGGTAGTCTTCCTTCCATTTCTATTTTTTGGAATAGCTTGAGAAGGATTGGCGTTAACTCTTCTTTAAACGTCTGATAGAATTCCCCTGGGAATCCATCTGGCCCTGGGCTTTTATTCGTTGGGAGATTTTTTATAACTAATTCAATTTCTTCACTGGTTATGGGTCTGTTCAGATTTTCTATCTCTTCCTGTTTGAATCTTGGTAGTGCGTGTGTGTTTAGAAATTTGTCCATTTCTTCTAGATTGTCCAGTTTGTTGGCATATAGTTTTTCATAGTAATCTCTGATGATTGCTTGTATTTCTGAGGGATCTGTTGTAATGGATCCATTTTCCTTCATGATTTTGTCTATTTTCATGTTTTCTCTTTTCTTTTTGAGGAGCCTGGCTAAAGGTTTATCAATTTTGTTTATTTTTTCAAAAAACCAACTCTTGGTTTCATTGATCTGTTCAATTGTTTTTGTGGATTCAATCTTGTTTAATTCTGCTCTGATCTTTATTATTTTTTTTCTTTTGCTGGGTTTGGGGTGTTCTTGCCGCTCCCTTTCTAGTTTCCTTAGGTGCTCTGTTAGGTTTTGAGTTTGTGCTTTCTCTGATTTGTTGAGGTAGGCCTGTATTGCAATGAACTTTCCTCTTAAGACTGCCTTTGCTGCGTCCCAGAGAGTTTGAATTGCTGTAATGTAAACTGGTGCAGCCGCTCTGGAAAACAGTGTGGAGGTTCCTCAAAAAACTATCCATAGAACTCCCCTATGACCCAGCAATAGCACTGCTAGGGATTTACCCAAGGGATAAAGAAGTGCTGAGGAATAGGAGCACATGTACCCCAATGTTCATCGTGGTACTTTCTACAATAGCCAAATCATGGAAAGAACCTAAATGTCCATCAACTGATGAATGGATCAAGAAGATGTGGTATATACATACAATGGAGTACTATATGGCAATGAGAAAGAATGATATATGGCCATTTGTAGGAAAGTGGATGGACCTTGAGGGTGTCATGCTAAGCAAAATAAGTCAAGCAGAGAATGATAGATACCATATGTTTGCATTCATAGGTCTAACAGGACAGACCTGGCAGGGGACCATGGGGAGAGGAAGGGGGAAAGAGAGCGGGGTGAGTGAGGGACACGGATCAAGGGAGACTACTGAATACTGGAGACGAACCATGGACTGAGGGGGGAGGGGGAGGAGGGGAGGGGGTGATGGTCATGGTGGGGGGCACTTGTGGGGAGAAGCACTCGGTGTTATATGGAAACTAATTTGACAATAAACTATTATTTAAAAAATAAATAAATAAAATGTGGTATATACACAATGGAATATTACTCAGCTATCAAAAGGAATGAAAGCTTGCCATTTTCAACAATGTGAACAGAACTCGAGTGAAATAAGGGAGGCAGGGAGACCAATACTCTATGACTTCACTAACATGTGGAATTTAAGGAGAAAAACACAGAAACATAAGGGAAGAAGGAAAAAGTAGAGAGGGAAATCATAAGAGACTCTAAATGATAGAGAACTGAGGGTTGATGAAGGTCATGAGTTAAATAGATGATGGGTATTAAGGAGGGCCTTTGTCTTGTTGAGTACTGGGTGTTATGTGTAAATGATGAATCACTAAATTCTATTTCTGAAAACAATATTATATTATATGTTAATTAACCAGAATTTAAATAAAAAATTAAAAAAAAAAAGAAAGTAGCATGCATATCCTTTTGACTCCCCCTGGGGGATTAGGTGACATAGTTAGGAATTACATCGTAATATGTGGCAGGCTGTTGCAAAGATTGATTTCTTTAATAGTTTGCTCAAGTATTTTAGAGCCAGAATACTCACAATATTATTAAGCAAATAAAGCTAATATAGAAACCTTTGTCAGAGGTGTCTCTGAGAACTTCAGAGACTTATGATGAGCTAGAGAACAGATATATTGTCTAAATAACACAAAGTCACCTAGACTTTCATAAATAGATGCGTAAAATGTGCTTTCAGAGGCTCAAATGCATGCCTCTAATTCCAGGTGATTTACCTTAGTAATAATGTTACTCATGTTACTAAGATTAGTCTTTCTACCAGACCAGTGGTTCTTAACTGGAAGCAATGTTCGAATTACTTAGGGGGTCTCTTCCAAAAACATGGCTGCCAGAGGTCCATCTCAGACTCCTGATGGTAAAAGCTTGTGCAAAATGATGAAGCTTCTGGTTTCAAAAATGGTTAAGGATCACTGCTCTTTTTTTTTTTTAATTTTTAAAATATTTGTTCATCTTTGAGAGAGAGACAGAACATGAGAAGTGAAGTGAGCTCAGTAAATGTTCATTGAGAAAATGGAAGCAAATTATCTATAAGTATACCATATATGTGTATATATTTAAATTTTAATGTTTATTTATTTTTGAGAGATGGAGAGAGACAGAGCACAGGCAGCGAAGGGGCAGAGAGAGAGGGAGACCCAGAATCTGAAGCAGGCTCCAGGCTCTGAGCTATCAGAACAGAGCCTGATATGGGGCTCAAACCTACAAACCATGAGATTGTGACCTGAGCCAAAGGTGGACACTCAACCGACTGAGCCACTGAGGCACCCCCTATATACATACGTGTTTTTTAAAAAATATTTTTTAAAGTTTATTTATTCTGAGGGAAAAAGCACAAGCAAGGGGGGAATAGAGAGAGAGAGGGAGAGAGAATCCCGAGCAGACCAGCACAGACCCAATGCAGGGCTCCAGCTCACGAATTGTGAGATCATGACATGAGCCAAAATCAAGAGTCCAATGCTTAACTGACTGAGCCATCCAGTACTCATTCATTTGAATTATTTCTGGCTACATAAATCTAATAGCTGAATAGAACTTTTAAAATAACCTCTGGAGAGAGGTCTTTTCTATAGAATTATACAGCATTCTGTGATCTAAATGCTAAGTAAGCAGATAGATGATACAGATCTTAACAATAACTTAATATGAAACCAGAGAACAAAGCAAAGACAGAAAAGACATCTTTATAACTTCTGATACTTGATTTTTCCCTCCATTATTTTATTCATAAAAATGTCTTTTAGAATAAGAACTCTGGTAGCACCCTCCCATTGTACCAGCCTCTGTTTCTCTGTCCTGGTTAATCAACAGTTGATAAGCAACTACTTCTTAGCGAAACTGGAATTTATGCATTGAAATGATTGCTGTTTTTTAAAGTGGACATGGGGGGTGACAAGACATTCTGGAAAGTCCTCCTAGGGAGTTATCTTTGCTGGTCTGGGCCAGTATGTACCTGCCTCCTGACTTCCTGCCAGCCGCTTCTCTAAGACTTGTCTGTTGCCGTTAAGGAAGCTCCATGCAGGTGGGAAGAGAGGAAAGTATCTGGGACAGAGAATAACCGGAACCTCTAAGTGAGGCTGTGTCCTTGGGTGCAGGTGGACATGGTAGAGCTTGGAGGGGGCTGAGGTGTTGAGGAAAAGCTCAAAGATAAGGTGAGAGCCTCACTGTGATGTAGGGAGAGGAGGGGTATTCCAGACAAACGATTACAGAGTTGGAGTGAGCTGGGCATGCATGAAGGCAGCCGGGAGGTGGCGGGAGGCGTCCACAGTGGCGCCATGACAGAGGAAGTTAAAAGCTCTACAGAGGAAGCGCGCTTGCACGGCCATGCTTTCTGTCTGTCCCAAAGCCAACGAATAATGAAGTTTTCAGTGAAACAAAAAAAAAAAATCTTAAGAAGAAAGCAGCTAGTTCTCTGTGGGTGTAAAATGCCACAGTGTGTCAGACCCACAGCACCTGTCCTTACTGAGACACCTAGAAGCCTTGGCTCCTAATCCCACATGGAAGTCGGGAGGTGTCTCCAGTCCACTGTGACTTTGCTTTAACTTCCAGCATAAACTTCGAACTTGGGGATTGAATTAAGGCTCATGTTGTTGTTTTGAATCTGTCACCTGCCCATTAAACACACCCCTGGCTTTAACACAGTATGTTCCATTTTGCAGTGTCCTGGCCTCTGGGGGTTTCTCAGGCCACGAAGGGTAGGGTGACCGTGTTGTCCTGTTAACCAAGACAGTCTTGCTTTATGCCTGTGCTCACTTGGAATCATAAAACCACTCACATTTTTTAAATCAGTTAATTAATTAATTAATTTTTATTTTAGAGAGAGAGAGAGGAAGAGAGAAGCAGAGGGAGAGAGAGAGAGAGAGAGAGAGAGAGAGAGAGAGAGAGAGAAGCCCAAGCAGGCCCCATCCTCAGTGTGGAGCCTGATGTGGGGCCTGACCCCATGACCCTGGGATCAAGACCTGAGCTGAAATTAAGCGTCAGTGGCTCAACCAACTGAGCCACCCAGGCGCCCCCAGAGCACTCCCATTTTGATCAAAAAAAGGGTCTGGATTTGAGGATGAATTCTGTGGCCACCTTATTTTGGGGTTATTATACTTAACACCTGAGAAAAATTTGCATAGCTGTCCAGGATCACTTTGGCCACCTTGTCTTAAGTATCTTTTATCTCTCTCCTGGATGATGGAAGTGTTAATTATAAGCTGTTCGTTTTGAAATTAAAAAATTATACAGAAATAAATGGCCTTGTTAGAAAAAAGAGACACTGTCTTAGTGAAATAATTATATCATTATTATTTTTTAAAGTCTTATTTATTTTGAGAGAGACAGAGAAAGTGGGAGTGGGAGGGCAGAGAGACAGAGAGAGAGAGAGAGGGAGGGAGGGAGGGAGAAAGAGAGAATCCCAAGCAGGCTCCACGCTGCCAGGGCAGAGTCCAACATTGGGCTTGAACCCATGAAGCTGTGGGAACATGACCTGACCCAAAACTGACGCTCAACTGACTGAGCCACCCAGGTGCCCCGAAACCATGATATTATTGATGCGAAATACTTAGAGTGTGATTTCTTCATTCCAGTTGGAGGCTAATTTCCCCCCCTCGTGTATAGCTACCTGCTATGTACAAATAGCTACATGAGCTGTGGATCATCTGGTGATCATTACGACGCATCAGAGAGTGTGTGATCAGTATTATCTGTGATTGGTCCTGTTTTACTAGATGGTTCAAGTCACATAACTTAATTGATAACTGTGCAGTCAGATGGGTGACGAAGTACGATATTTATCGATAATTCCATCACTGAATGTGCTGCTTACCCATGAGGGCTCTGGGAGCCACTCAGGTTGACTGGCACCGGGGTGGCCTCGGGGGGGCTTTTAGTGCTCCAGGGTCACCAGGAGGAGGCAGAGTTGGGAGGTGCAGGCAGGTGGCCTCCCTGGAAGAAAATGAGCTCAGGAACAAGGTAAACTCTAAGATGCTAATGCAGGCATGGAAACAAGGCGATGACTCAAGGCTGGCACTCCTCTTCCTTGGGCATCAGGTATTTCCCATGATGCTTGGCCCTTCTTAACAGGCTGGAGGTCTGAATGGCCGCAAGTTATGTGCTTCATTCATTTGCCTAACATTCCATTTTGTTTTGCTTGTCAGACTTGAATGTTGCATTCAATAAAGTCATGTTCTCATAGAAAGAATGTTGGTTACGTTTTACTTTACGTTTCCTATTGTCCCCTCCTTTTTTTTTTTTTTTTGTTATTTTCTAGGTTTTGTGAATGATTCCGTTACTAAATCTATTGTGGCGTTGCGCCTAACCATTGTGGTGAAGGCGAGTACCTGCGTGCCTGGGGAGAGCCATGTAAACAGCATGGAGTGTTCGGGAAAAGGAAGGTGCACCACGAAGCCGTCAGAGGTAAGGGGCTCCTGGTGGCTTTAAAGTCTGTATTTACATAAATACATATCTATGTCTATGTATTGCTATCTATTTATATGTCTGTCAAGAATGACAGGGGAGGGGCTGAGCGCATTTGCTGAAAAAGCCTCTCTCAAATTTCTGGTTTTGATTACACATTAGTATGTAACATATAGATCTTCAGGCTCCGTGTAAGTTTTAAAGTAGTGATAATACAGTGCCAGACTTTGCTTTAATATAAAGTGGAGATTTTACGAGAAGAAATAGTCATTGTGTCCAGTAGCAGAATCAAGGGAAATGGAAGACAAAAGAAGCAAGCAGAGTCATTTATTTCCCAGTTAATTAAAAAAATTTTTTTTCATGTCTTTTAAATTTATTTTTGAGAGAGAGAGAGATGAGCAGGAGAGGGTCGGAGAGAGAGGGAGACACAGAATCCGAAGTCAGGCTCCAGGCTCTGAGCTGTCAGCACAGAGCCCGACACGGGGCTCGACCCCACGAACTGTGAGATCATAACCTGAGCCAAAGCTGGACACTTAACGGCCTGAGCCACCCAGGCGCCCCTATTTCCCAGTTATTACAGAATCCCCTTGTTAGACTTTGCAGGTCCCCAGCACCGATAGCAGAGTTACGAAAGCAGGAGAAAAGCACAAGAAGGAACAGAGAAGATGCTGGGACGGGACATTATGTCTGACCACTGTGGGCCAGCGTCACCAGGGCTATGGCAGACCTGAGTCCTGCTCCCCTTCTTCCTTTAGTGGCTGAGGTCACCTGGGCCTGCGGTGGGGGCAGGGCAAGGGCAGAGTGCGGTTCCTCCTCCTCCTTCTTGGGTGAGTGACAGGATCTGGGAGGCAGACCAGAAAGGGACTGTGGCCACTGAGACCCACTCCATCACTAGGGCTCCGTGAAAGCAGGCGGACTGCGGTCTTTTTCAGGCAGACTGTGGGTTCTACCCAGCACCCCAGGCGAGGGAGAGTCTACCCCTCACAAGCCGACCTGTTCATTAGGGCACATCCATTCCCCTCGCCGCTTGCCTCCAGGCCCCTGTCCCCGGTTCTGTACATTTGTCCCCTGGAGTTCGTGCAAAGTGAAGTGGGGCCCCCAAGTCCCCAAAGAGCATGATTTGTTTTATTTATTTATTTTATTTAAAAAATTTTTTAACGCTTTATTTTATTTTTTGAGAGACAGAGAGAGACACAGCGTGAGCAGGGGTGGGGCAGAGAGAGAGAGGGAGGCACAGAATCTGAAGCAAGCTGTCAGCACAGAGCCTGATGTGGGGCTCAAACTCATGAACTGTGAGATCATGACCTGAGCCGAAGTCAGACACCCAACTACCTGGGCCCCCCAGCGGCTCCTATCCATTTATTTTTGGGGAACAAGAAGTAAAGGTGACTGAGTGTTCTCCTGTGACAGTCAAGGCCAAGGAGGGCTATAGAACCCAGGAAAAGATGAGGACGCAGTGGAGAACGAGCAGATGACGTGTGAGAGACCGAGGAAAGCCAACCACTCCCACTGGAGGGTGTCCGGCCTCCCACCTGCAGAGAGGAGCCGCACTGGTGTTCCCCAAATTCATTCCCAATATTCCCAATGAAGAGTCCTGAGTCCTGGTTAGCACCCCCCCCCCCAAAAGACAACAGCAGTGAAAGAGAAATGGGCAAGGGAGGGCTGTTCTTGGAAGCTGGGACCGACAAAGTGCTTACGCTTCCTTGTGCGCCTTCTCTTACAATGGATGACTCATCTGGGGGAATTTCTTACCCACAAAGCAGCCACCATGTTTTCTTAAAACATGCACGTCGCCGGCTTGCAGCCGTCGCCTGCAGAATTGGCTCATTGAAAAGGCAGCAGAAGAGTTTGGCACCTGGTGGGTAACCTGGCACGTTTTACCCAAGTGTTTGTTTTTCCTGCAAAAATGGCTCAAAAGCCTTCATGAGGAACCTGTGGTGACTTCAGCAGGCTGTTTCAGAGGAAGTGGCCTTTCTTATGGGGGTTGGCTCTTTGGAGGAGCTCTGAGTGCCCCACCTCCCCGCTCCGCCCCCACCTCCTGGGGCCACGCCAGGTGCTTAGAAGGTGCGAGGCCTCTGCTGCCGTTGCTTCTCTCAAAGCCTGCATTTGCCTTCAGTGACCTGGAGGAGAGTGTGGCCCGTCGTCTTCCCTGAGCCTTTATCACTGTCCCTGGTGACTCGGGCGGATGACGAGGCTGGAATCACCATATCCATTTCCAGACCCACCGCATTGTTCTCTTGGAGAGACTCACAAAAAAGATGGCAGGAGTGGGATGGAGAGTTGGCTCATCTTTTTTGACTCGACTTGAGTCCCCATGGCCGTTCGTGTTTGTTTTAGTGACTTGGACCAATGACCTAAAAGTAGTTTGCTGGCCGTAAAGGACTGTTGCTGTCGGGTTTCCTTCTTTGCACTGTTTCCCAGAATTCAAAGTCAGCCTCCCACCCCATGCGAGCACCTACTCCTGAGTACAAAACAAAACAGAGCTCTGTTGGGTGGTTTAAAGGGACTGTTTCTAATCACTTTTGGGTCTTTTTATTTAGGTGATCCATCAATGCAAGAGCAGCTCTGTGCTGTCCGTGCTGCTCACATTTAGTGATGGACCTCATTTCTCTTCTGTCACATGCACTTGGGCTGGAGGCTCTTCCTCAGTCCCAGCTGACGGGTGGTCTGCGCTGAGCCTCTCTGGCTTGCCACTCTTAGCCAGCACCCCATCCCGGGAAAGTCTTTTTAGGTGTTACTGTAACATGGTCGGGAGCTCTCTGTTTGAAAATTGCTTCATTTACTAGGGTTGGTTCTGATCTTTTCTTCTTATAAAAAAAAATTGACTGTGGTCACTCCTTCTCTTTGAACTTTGTCACCAAGTTCGGCTGCTGCTTAGCTTTTGATTCCCTAATTATCTTAAAGGTGAGTATTGGGGCTTCTCTAGATCCAGTTAGGTTCCGTGATCTTGTCTCTCAAGAGCTAGAGTTGTGGATTAGTATTATCCAGAGAGACAGAACCAATGAGATATATTATATATATGGATGGATGGCATATATATTCTTATCCTATTGTCTGCATATGAATTAAGGAGATTTATTTTAAGGAATAAGCTCTTGTAGCTCCACTCATTGTAGAGTCTTGGTGAGTCCACACCTGACCGGAAAGGCTGGTGGGCTAGAGACTCAGGAAAGAGCTGCAGCTCTAATGCAAAGGTATCTGCTGTGAACCAGGAAGAGCTGATGTTGGGGATGAAATCTGTAGGCTGACCATCTGTTGCAGAGTTCTCGCTTGCTTGGGGAAGGAAGATCAACCTCTTGTTCTAGGCAAGCCTTCAACTGATTAGATGAGGCCCATCTTCATGCTATGAGGATAAGTCCACCGATTTAAATGTAAATCTCACCCAAAGACACTCTCACAGAAACATCAAGAATAATGTTTGACCACATAGCTAGGCACCATGGCTCAGCCAAGTTGATATATAAAATTCATCATCACAAAATTCTATTTTTTCTCTAATTTGCTCTTGCCCCCTTTCTGCCCAATTGCATTCCTTGCTCACAAGTTAAAAGAAGAGTTTAAAATTTTTAATTTGCATAAGATTTGCCTACGATTTAGTTTGCCTAAGATGTGACAAAAAAAAAAAAAAAGCCTGAGAAAGGTCTGACAAAAAAAACGTGATATTCTAGGTCCTTCACTCAGATTATGATGGCTTTTATTGGGCAACCAGGTGATTCTGATGCAAATCCACGATCTTGTGGAACATTGTTCTGGAAGTAGGGTCTCCAGTACTTTCATCTTCCTGTTCTCACGGATTCCCTAAAGCACATATACAACTTTTTATGCAAGGATCTCATTGTTAATAATGTTAAGGTCATGTGGAGTTAATAAAAAAAGACAGATGCTGATAGGTGGTAAAATGGTTCAATACCTATCTCAGAGTTCTCTTTTTATTGGCCCTGCCTGTAGTGTGTATTGAGAAGTAAATGGCATTAGGCCTCCATTCATAGAAGGTTCCTTAGGATTCTCTCTGGCTCTTGCCTTGGGAATTTATCATCCTTAGGCCACTTAATTGGATACTGGAGCTGCCTACAGAGACTTTGTTTTGTGTGAGAACTGAGCTGGCATCGTGTCTGGGAGCCATTCCCGATCCCTTCTGGAGCCTGTGCCTCAATTCCGGCTCCAGACGTGGGCCTGTACATGAGAAATGCACTAGCATGTTGGACTCCTGAACGTTCCTGACCTTCTGTTACCTCCCTCCCTACTCTTGGAAGTCAAAGGCTCCAACTCCAGGAAGTCCGAGTCTTCCTACAGCTGGGTTCTTCTGTTAAGTGTGAATTATTAGAAATAATCACTGACCTTAACGGGTTTCTTTGCCCCTGGATTGATAACACCTGCTGTCCTCGTTCTGTGGCCCACGTGGCCCTGGCAGGAGATTCCATCCTTCCAGGAGTCTGTCTGCCTATATCAGCACCGCTCTTTATTTTTTCCTGTTTCGAAGGCTGTACCTCTTTATGAGGGTGCTCAGCAAGTTCCCATTTCTGAGGTTTGTTTATTTCAGATCTCATTCCCAGGTCATGGTGACAAGCCTGCCCTAAGCTCTGTGCAAGGACATCCTTTCCAGCTTAAAGCTCAGCTCCCTTCACTGTCGGTGCATCCTGCTGCTCCTTCCTCCCGATCCCCATGATTTTGCTCATGTTGTTCCCCCCATCTGGAATGCTTATCTGCCACGCCACCCTCCCGCAGCCCTCTGCTCCCTGCCCTCCCACCTTCCGAACTGTATTTCAGGCTCAGCCCCAAACCTTCTTCCTTCTGGAAGCTGTCCCTGAACCCTGCTGTGAACCCCCTCTCTCCAGCCCGGCAACATTTTATTTTTCTAATGAGACACACTACTTTCGGTTTATGGTTATATTTCTTCATGTGCATCATCATTTGCATGTGTTTCCCTGCAGAGTTATTGCCTGTCTTGTACCTGGTCCTGCCCCAGGTGCTGGGGTGTACACATCTGGTTAGGTAAGGGTGAGCTGTGGATGCGAGCGGGGGGCGATGTGTGCCGTGGGAGGGACCTGTGGGTACCTTTTGGAGAGAAATACCTGACTCAGAGGTGGGATCACAAGGAGCTTCCCAGGAGAGTCTCAGATGGTGAGCTCCTTGACATTAGGACCTGCCTGGTTCCAGGGCATCTGGGTGGCTCAGTTGATTAAGCGTCTGGCTTCGGTTCAGGTCATGATCTCACAGTTGGTGGGTTCGAGCCCCACATCGGGCTCTGTGCTGACAGCTCAGAGCCTGGAGCCTGCTTCAGATTTTGTGTCTCCCTCTCTCTCTCTGCCCCTCCCCTGCTCATGTTCTGTTTATCTCTGTCTCAATAATAAGTAAACATAGAAAAAAAAATGAGCCCATCTGGTTCCTTCTGTGTCTATTGTAACAACTTAGCAGGGCGCTTTCCACATGGGAGATACTCAGACCCTGCCCATGAATGTAATGAGCAAAATAAAAGAACAAAAACCCGATGGAAACATCAAAACTCTTGAGTTTTGAGTTAGATACGTCATTTGAATGACTTGTTTGGTACACACAGGAGCATGGGAAGGACATGGTGAATTGGGTTTTATAAGCCAATGAGTCGGAAAATATTCTCAGATCCGGAGCTGTCTCACAGACAGCCTGACCCAGAATGTTGCAGTAACTAACCCCTCAGGACCACTTTGAGCAGTGTTGCCAAGCCTTTCCCTCTCATGTCAAGAAGAAACAGGTCAGAGGAAACTGAGCCCACGGAATCCTTGATGCCATCGCTCTGTTGGTGGGGAACCGCCAGCGGGCTCCCTGTTGGGCTAGGAAGGAGCAACTGCAGAGGACAGGAGGGGACGTCATATGCTTTCTTTCATTGCTTGTCCAAGAGCTCATGTGTCCACCGTCAGTAGAGCAAACCTGAAGGCCCTAGCGAGGCCTTGCGAAAAGACTGTGGCCTGGTGGGGGTTTGAGAAAGAAACAGAGAGGTGGGTAGAAGGAAGCCCATCAAAGAATCAGAGGAAGGGCATTCACGATGTCCTTCTTGGCAGGTACAGTGTGGGACCCCCTCTACTAGTTGTGTTGCATGTGTGGTGGGGCTAGGCCCCCATGGTCTGCAAGCGCCGTGGCAGAGTTTCTTCTCTAAGTAGGGAATGAAACCCAGCAAGAGAGGGTCAGAGCGGAACAGCGGTTGCAGCGGTTGATGGCGTTATGGAGAAAAGAGGCAAATTTATTCTAAGGAATTCTTCTAAGGAAGGGGGAGACTTTGTCTTGACTGAATAAATAGCTTATTGACGGTGCTCATTAAATATTTTCGAGCTGGAGAATAGAGGCTTTGGACGGACTGCCAAAATGAAGGTGTCTGAAATACATTTATTTGCTAATGAGGGGCAGACAGGGGATCTGTCCTGCAGATTTTCTTTGCAGATGCTGCGTTGTGGACCTCTGAGGGAGAAAGTACTTCTTTGGAGAATAAAAAGAGAATAATAATTATTAGAAACATGTTAAGCACAGAGATCATAAAAGGGAGCCCAGCCCAGGCCAGGTGTCGCCTGTTCAGTGGTAAAGGGTAGGCTAGTCTAGAATTTCCCTGACTCATGTTGAATTATAATTCTTGGTACTAATATAATTAAAAAACCATTGTTGCCTTTTATAAAACAGAGAGATGATCTTATTGTCGCCTACATAAAAAACAGGACAGTGTACGTGAGTCTCTTATAAACTATTTAAAGAAATGACTGTAAATTTATGTCCCATAGGATAGATGTTTTATCATGTTTCTGTTTGGCATTAGCATTTTCCAGAAGGTTGAAAGGTATCTCTCCCTGACAGCAAATAGTTGTAGAGACCTTGTTGTTGGCATCCAGATATATCAGGGTGAGAATTATATCACTGGTGACATCTCCAGGGTCAAAGAATTGAGAGTGGAAGGTGGTTTTTAAAGGACTCTGCACCTATTTTATTTTTAACACTGGGTAACGGAAGCCTAAGAGAGATTTACACTATTTGTCCAAAGCACAAGAGCTAGTTCTGGGCAGGGAGGGCCAGGACAGTAGTGGGGGGAGATTTCTGGACGTCTGGGCTGCACCTCCTCTACCAGAACATTCAGTGTTACCGTGAGCCTTCTTGTTCATGTCGTGTCTTCATGTAAAGGTCCACTACAGGGAAAACCAGACATCACCACATGGGAAAGGTTTCAAATGATTTGACCTTAGGACCTTTTGGTGCAGTCCCTCTTCAGGTTTAACATACAAACAACTTGAGCGGGGATCTTGTTACAATGCGGATGCTGGCCCTGTGGGTCTGGGGCAGCCCTGGGGTGAGATCACACCTCCACTTCGGAAGTCACCACCTCGAGACCTTTCAAAGAGGCTTGGAAGACTCAGCGACTTCCATTCCGTGGTTCAGGGCATGCATTGTACTCGGGTTCTCCTATTCCAGAGCAAACGTTGAGAAGATCCCAGTGCAGGTGAGCCAGGTAACACAGGGAAAGAGAAAATCCTTGTAGGTGTGACATGCGGCCCTTTACATGTTATCCAGGCACTGTGTTTTGTTTTAGATTGCTTCCGCTGCACCGTTTTATTGATATTAATTGACATATAACACTGTGTTAGTTTGTGGAGTACAACATAATGATTTGATACAGGTATATATTGTAAAAGGATCACCACAGTAAGTTTGCTTACCGTCTATCACCTCACTTAGTCACAACATTTTTTCTTGTGATGACTTTTTTTCTTTAAATTTATTTTAATGTTTTATTATTTATTTTTGAGAAAGAGAGAGGCAGAGCATGAGTGGGGGAAGGATAGAAAGAGAAGGAGACACAGAATCTGAAGCAGCTCCAGGCCCTGAGCTGTCAGCACAGAGCCTGACGCGGGGCTCAAACTCAAAAACCGTGAGATCATGACCTGAGCCGAAGTCGGACCCTTAACCAACTGAGTCACCCAGGGCCCCTTGAGATGACAACACTGACTCATCTAGTCAGTGCCCATCTGAGGCAGGTTGGCACCTCTTCCAGATCTCTAGGTGGGGAAAAACACCCTTGGATGGCTTCCTCACCATGGTTTTCTGATCTGGGCAGCTGCTGGTCCAGATACAACTTTAGCATAAATGGACTTCTCTGCCGCCCCGAAGCCTGAGGTGATCGGAGCTTTGGTTTGGTTATGAAATGTGCCCCATTCCTTCTGTGACATCCTCTTAGGTTGTAAGAATCGGTTCCAGCTTTGCAGCTTAGCCTTCCAAGTTGTGGAGCATTCCGCGGCTTCGGGACGAACGTCACGTGTTCGGGTTTATAGTACAGGACAGGTTTCCCAGGCTGGATGGAGAGCCCAGCAGATCCTGGGCATGTGACTAATGTCTTTGTGGTAGGCAGAGTTGAGGGGTTTTCTCCACGGTGTTCGTGGAGGTCTCCTGGTCCTTCTGTCCAAAAATAGCTCCCTGCTAACCTTCCCTGTACTTTTTCTTCAGGGGTTGGCCCCATTTTCTGCCTGCTGAGGGATAGACCGGCTGGAGGCTTTGCTTCCTGGATGTAGTGTTTCTGGTCTTATTTACAGAACAGTTAGGCTCAACCTCGCTCACTGGTTTTTGACTTTCTGGTCTCACTCAGGACTCCTTTGCAGTCTTAGAAAGTAAGGAGGACCCCCAAAGAGCTTTTGTTTATTGGGTTCTATCTGTTGCTATCTATCACATTAAATTAAAGCTGAGGAACTTAAACATATTATTTCATTTAATTAGTAAATCCATCATTGCACGGTAACATAAATGAACACCTTTTAAATAAAAAGTAACTATGTTTTCCAAAGCAGAAAGAATTCGGGGAGAAGAGAAGCATTGTTTTAATTTTTACAAATCTCTTTAATATCTGGCTTAAAAGAAGATGGCTGGATTTTTTACATTTGCTTTTACATCCAGTCTATTGTAGTGCGTTGTTTTGTTTGAAACGTATGAAGAAAATTCAGCCTCAACAGATACTTAGTTGGAAGAAAAAGCGTTTTAATAGCTGTTTCAGATGATTTTGGATATTTTTCTTGAAATAACATATGACAAGTGGCAAATTCTTAAAGGTTAATCGAATGCGGGAATCTGAAATCGCATCAGTGATTGCTTGTACTGTTAGACATCCATTGATATGTCCTGTGTTTTGGATCTTCTACGGGCGAATGGTTTTCATAACTTCACACATT
Organism: Mungos mungo; assembly: GCA_004023785.1. Lineage (NCBI taxonomy): Eukaryota > Metazoa > Chordata > Mammalia > Carnivora > Herpestidae > Mungos > Mungos mungo. The sequence goes on along the minus strand of PISW01003112.1, from coordinate 209,582 downwards.
GGTTACTTGCAAAATACAGGAGCTACACAGTTTCTGACCCATTTCATTATGCCACCACACAAAAATCACATGGGTGATTAACTTCAACACCACTCTCATCGGGAAAGCCTTGCAGAATTGGCAATCGATAAGGCTCATAATGGAGGAGGAAATTTTCCAACATTCTAATTTTTCCTTAAAACTTCACACGTTTATCCCTGATAACAAAAGCCCTTGGTTGTTTCGCTTGGCAGGCACATTTCATTCGAGGGAAAATACCTGCTTAGTAGACAAGTCTGAATAGCTATAGTTCGTCAGTTGTTCTTTCGATGACAAAAGGTGTCCCATGGAAAGTGGGCTCGTTCATGACTCAAACGAGTGCACAGTGACTGTTTCCTCTAGGCCTTGGGGGCCGCAGTGCAGCCAGAGGGCGGTCCGCACACCTCCCACGTACCGTCCTGTTACAGAGAACATCAAACAGACATGCACTCCAGGGGTGAGAGTTGATGAAACTTTAATTTGTTACTTCTTCATCAAGGACATTCTAAGGGAAACTGGCGTTTTTCCCCCTGCAAATGCTTGATGGCAGTAAGGGGGCATTGGCTGCTGCCACAGAGTGTCTGCTTTGATTCGTGCCAAGGCATGAGCAGCGCTTCTCATTTTTGTTTTGCGTCTTTGGTACCAATTTCAACAGAGTGGAAAGGACACATCATGTTCTAACATTATCATAAGATAGTTTTGGCCTTGTCCAGCCTCTCCCCGGAGGTCCGGGGAGTCCTGCCCTGGTCCAGACCTCGCCTCTGACCTCTCTGTGTACTTTCTGCACGTTTAACCTATTTTTCTGAACACCTCCAGGTTGGTTTCGAACAGTCAGATTTTTCTGTCTTTAACCTTGAAAACCACTTTGCAACTTTTGTCTTTCCTCTGGGGTGACTCTCTGAATGGCTTCTTTGTAAACAGCCTTGGGTCACTTTGCTGAAGGCCAGTTTGACAAGTCCTCAAGTCTCGAAGTCCTTGACCATTTCCACCCATACCCAAGTCCTCCTTGAGACCAGCAACCCACTCCCTGCTGGGGTCCTCGAGTCAGAGCCTTTTCCTGCCTCTTTGTCCATTCTTCCATTCCTACCAAACTCTGGCAAGCAGCCAAGTCAAAACCAAATGGAGCATTTCTTAAAATCCTGCTAAAAAGATAAAATAAAAGTGGGCCAGTTACAATTACAGAAACCTAAAGTGGTTAAACCAACCTTTCTGTAAAACACGGTTGTAAGCTCTTTAAGTAGTAAACAATAATGAGGGAATGAAGCAGATTGCTTTGCAGAAAATCAGCCTTCTCCCCTTGGGAGAAGAGCCAGGAATCTTGCTGTGAGGAGGAGGAAGGCAGCGCTGGTGTAGGGAGGAAGCCTGATTCTAGGGAGCACTGGAGACCTTGGGTAAGCAGTGTGCCTCGTTTTTTTCTTAAACTTGGCACTGAACAAAGGGAGAGAGCGCAATGGTACTCCACGTGGGAAACTGAGTCAAAAGGAGGATTTTTGCTTCTAGAGCTAAGGATGCATTGCATTGAGGTAGGCCAGAGCAAAGAGATCGGGCGATGAGGCAGGGTGGTGGGCGGGGTATAATTAATGGTCCTGGAGGGGATAGAATCAGGAAGGGTGTGGGAGGGCTTCAGGAAAGGGGAGAAAAGCTTCCTTCTCCGAGGCAAGTGATGGCAGGTACAAGCGGTGAGAGAACTTCTAAAATACTGTTTTTATTGCGGTGAAAGTCTTATAGTGCAGGATTAACCACTGTCAGGTGGTCAGTTCAGTGGCATTTAGCACATTCGCGGTGATGTGCAGCCAGCATCTCTGAAAGTGCAAATGAAATGGGGTCACGTATGTCCAGGGGCTTTGAAATGGAGTTAGGGGCCCTGAAGGAGGCGGGCCCTGTGCACATCCTCACCGGTGGAACCAGGAGCTTTGGGCCTGGGCCAAACTGCGAGGGTCCCAAGGATGCCACCGGAACACCTGCAGCCCACTACGGGGAAAGATCTCGCTTAGCGATGGCCTTAGCGACCACCACTTACATTCAGTTAAGATGACTCTTCTGCCAACACCCAGGAGGATTCTTCGTAAATAACACAAACAGGCTTTCCCTTTTGTCTTTGAAAACCCTTGACTTTTGTTCTCATAGTGGGAGGTACGGTTTGGATTGCTACCGGAATCTGGGCTCCCCGAATTGTGATTCAGAGACCCCAAAAGGAAACGCTGTACCCGTTAGGCAGTCACTCCCCAGTCTCTCCTCTTGCCTTTGCTGACAACCAACCTAGACTCTCTCTGTGGGTTTACCTGTCTTGATATTTCATAAGAACGGAGTCATGCAGCATGTGACCTTTTAGGGCGGGCTTCTTGCTCTCCTGTTTTCCAAGTCATCCAGGTCCCTGTCTGTATGAGCACTCCCTTTTCACGGTTGAATAATATTCCACTGTATGGACACGTCACAGTTACTTTCCCATTTACCATCGATGGACGTTTGGATTGTTTTCAGCTTTCAGCTTTTGTGTTAGAGCAGCTGTGAATTTGTGTGCCCAAGTATTTTGTTTGAGTCCTTGTTTTCAGTTCTTTTGAGTGTATAGCTAAGGAGTAGAATTATTGGGTCGTGTGCCATTTAAACATTTCGTGTTTGGATGTCTATCTATGGAAAAACTTAAAAATTTTTGCTTTTTCTCTCTTTATTCTATCTCTACATTATAGTTCAATAGCTGCTCTCTTCCTAACGGCACTAAAATGATTTTGGTCTTTCTTTCCTACTAGCTTTTTTCATTTCTTCACATGCTTTCTTCATCACATTTTATTTACAAAATATTTACCTGTATCATTTTTCTTCATAACTATCTGGTCTCGGTTTAATTTGGTTTACTGAAGAGCTGGTGAGCAGAGTACAATAGGTAATCACCACCAAATAGTGCTGGTAACAAAGAGTGAAACAGAGTCCTATACATCAAGCAAATTAACACAAGGGACATTAAAGGTCAGTGGAGACTGAAATATGAGAACAGCAGTTGGAAGTGGAGAGGAAGCACCTGCTGAGGAAGTTTTGTAGGGGTCTGGAATGGAAAGAGAACCTGCAGCAAGATGAGTGGCAAATGCCGTGGTGGGTGTTTCAACTTGGATTAGGTTAAGGGCAAGGCTGCCCCACAGGCCAAGGTCACAGATTGTGGGAACTCACAGTGAAGTCACTCTTCTTCAAGTTTGAATTATCTTCATTGATTTTCAGCCAAAGCCTGATGCTCTATTTTGGAGGTTTCTTTACACGTGAAAGATTTGGGGGATTAAAAAAAAGTACTATGTTGTGATAGGTCACGTCGGAAGTGGCTGCCAAACTTGACTTTTGCCTGCAGAGCTTTTCAGGTTGCTAAAATAAACACACATATTAAGAAGTATGGGCTTCCCTATTTGGAATAGTATAATATTATACTTCTGTTTTCTACTGAATGAACAAGTCATTTTACGATTAATCAGATAGACTCCATTAAATTCAGCTTGGTTAAAATTCACAGGATGGAGACATGAGTTGCATTATTGTGTCCTGGTAGAAAGGATTTCCCCTCACTATGGTCCTGAGACATGGACATTTTCTTCACCCAAATTATTGGATATGGATATAGAACTCTCAGGAATTAACTTATATGACTTCAGGAAGGGCTGAAATTTCAGAATTTTATAGTACTTCCCAAAGCACTAACATTTACCTTTGTTTAGAATGGTAAGGGGGCACCTGGGTGGCTCAGTTGGTTAAGCGTCCAGCTTCAGCTCAGGTCATGATCTCATGATTTGTGGGTTTGAGCCCCGTGTCAGGATCTGTGCTGATAGCTCAGAGCCTGGAACCTGCTTCAGATTCTGTATCTCCCTCTCTCTCTGACCCTCCCCTGCTCACACTGTCTCTCAAAAATAAATAAAAAACAAAAAAATTTAAAAAAAAGAATGGCAAGGAGCTTCTGAAGGCATTATTTTTGTCATCTAGCTGGAGAGAAAGTTCAAGGCTACAGCAAATACCCATGTGTTTAAAGAGAATGGTTCCTGTACTGGGTCTCAGTGTGGACTTCCACATTTATACGGCACATTCCGATAACGTATGGGGCTTCATGGCTCTGTGGCAGCGAGTGGACCTGGAAGCAGATCAGGGGTTGAGGTCCGACCCTGGTACTCACTGATATTGAGTCACTTAATCCCCCGGGGCCTTCTAATCACAATGAAGTGCAACTAGCACCTGTGAAGCACCTGTGAAGCTGAAATGAAATGGGCATTTAGGTCCAGGGGTTTTAAAATGGAGCCGGGAGGCCATTAAGGAGATGGGCCTTATCCCAACGTCGGGGATGATGACAATGCCCGTGGCACAGGGCTGAGACCCGTGCAAGACCTGGCATTAGCACACGTCCATACAGGAGCTGGAAGACGTCCTAATGGAATTGGAAATGAGATCATTTATGTGGAAGCATTTTGTCAAGTCCTTTACAAATAAGAGGTGGCACACAGGATACGCAAACCAATGAAAATGGCCTTCGTTACCTCCACCAGCAGCCGCTTTCCTGCGGCCCTTGTTGCCCTTGGCGCTCCAACCCTATTATCCTTGGACGTTTCTCCCTCCACTCAGCGTGTTTAGAACTACCCAGGATCGCTTCTGACCTGTGCCGCTGGTTTTAATTGACTTTAGCAGAAGTCATTTGGGGCTAGGCTCATGTTTAATTTCCTTCTCAGAGATCCAATTTTCAAGGGTAATTGGTGGGAGAAAGTCGTGGCTAGGATTTCTGAATCCAAAGTCCCTAGCATGTGCTTTATACATGATCGTTGTTGTTTCGTTTTGTTTCGAAGACCCGTGCTCTGAACAGTGTTGGTGCAGTTGGCCACAGAAATGGGCGATTGGCAGTTTGCCTGTGGCTTTTTACCCATCGTTTTGAAGTGCCGCTTGTTAAATTGTTTTTCAAATTTGTATTTAAATTCTAGTTAGGTAACACAGTATAACATTGGTTTCAGGAGTAGAATTTAGTGATTCTTCACGGTAGCTAAATGTATTTTTAATTTTGCAGTTAAAAACTATTGACAAATATAATTTTCGCCAGAAATGCTCATGAGTATCTAATTGCTCCCCAAGGAGAACCTTGTTAAAAGGGTCTAAAAAAATAAACAAAACCATAGTTATCAGCCAACAGTAGTAGGAAGAGATAAATTTATTTTTTAACTTTTCTTTTGGAGGTCTTTACTTCTGAACTGAAGTTTCTGTATTTTTTTTTAAATGCTTTTAAAAAACAAGGTAACTTGGCCCCAGTTTTGTCTTGTTGCCCTCGAGGATGGACAGAAGGCTGCCCGTGGGCTGGGGGTGCTGAGCTGGGGTGAGATCCAAGGACGTCTAGGGAGGCCTTTTCATCCCCAATTTCCTTGACACGCCATTCTGGAGGGATGCCTGGACTCCTGTTATTTGAACTTAATTCTTGTGTAATAAGGGCCTGATTTCCTATTTACATGCAAATGTCCCTAAAATGGTATCAGGCTAAGGTTTTTATCTATCGTTAAAACTGAGTAACTTAGTTCAGTACGGGATTGGTTTTGTAGGTGGCAGAATGGTAGATAATTCTGGGTGTTGGATAGGAGAACAGGGAGCTGGCTTTGGGAGGTGAGATTTGTCAGCAAATCTGAGCCCTGTGTTTGGTTTTCATTTCTCCCCAGTTAGAAACAGGGGAGGCTGGTGACATCTGAGCCTGTCGTCTGAGACAGATGTTATGCTAAATAAACAGAGTGCCTTTATTTTAGAGGAGCCTGAGAAACTCTAGAAGCACTGGTCCAATGTCACAAATGACTTGGAGCCCTAGTCTGTAGCAAAAGCTCATTTATGCATCCCTCAGAGAAGACAGGAATTTGGGCCAGCTGAGGGGACTTCTTTTTTTCTTTCCAACATGAGCATCTAACAATTATAATTAGAAAACATTAATTGAGATTGATTCCCATACTGAGGACTGTCATCTGTTGTAGCCCCAGGATAAGGTGTATTGGCCCGTGTCAGAGCCTATGCACATGAAAGAGGAAATGAACGTAGTGGTTTTTCTCCCCCAGCACTTACATGGATCTGTGCGTATTAGGCCAAGGACTTCCACCCCCCATAACCCCGTGACATGGACATTTCATCATCCCCATCATCAGATGGGGAGATTGAGGCTTTGGGGAATTGAGTATATGCATTTTCTTTTTTTCTGAAGAAAGAACCTTAAATCCAATATCCTTTTCTAAGAATCCTCTGTGAGTCATACCAATGTCAAAACGGTTAAAATATGATGCATTAACCAAGACATTTTGCAAGGGAGATATGAGCAGTGCTAAGGTTCTTATACTCAAAATTTGTGTGCAGACTTTTCCTTCTTACTCAGAATTGGAGGATTAAATTATTACACGGAAGAAATCATTTCATGTTAATATTACAGATTAATAAAAATAATTTGAAAGCAAGCAAGATTCATCCTGCCTGTGAACTTAACTAATTCTTTTGCCACCCTGAGTTAGATATTTTGATGAATTTCTTCTGGAAATTATTAGAATGACTCTTTTCTAATTATCTTGAAGAAACACATTTATTAGATATAACCTGCCTTCGTCTCAGTATTAAAATGATGAAAGCAACAAATGTTTAATGAGATAAGATTTAATTAAAATGAATGATAGGACCTTCCCACCTTTGCTTCAATTTATGTGCCTTTAAATTCAATAAAGTGAGAAATGCATTTGTTAAATCAGGGACTCTACATAAAATCTTTCACAATAAAATGAAAAGATAGTTGCTGTTTTTTTTTTTTTTAACTTTCTGAATACTGAGGAAATGTTTTCAGTCAAATCCTATGGTATCGGGGACAGAACTTTTGGAATTTAAGCTCTGATACCTATATTCCAGATTTACACGTACGTTCTTATTTCAATAGGAGAGCAAGGGGCCGTACAATTGCTTTCACCTTCCCCAAAGAAGGCTGAGCTGTTCACTTCTATCACCTCCGCTGTGGTTTGCTTATTTGTTTAACATCTCTCGGATTGGCTTTGAGTGTATCCACAAGAGCACATAAACTACTAAACAACTTACAGGGAGGAACACAGATGTAAGGACAGAGGCAAAGAGGAATGATAGGTTCCCTAGGAAAATAAAACCAGATTAGTTGTCTTTGCCTGAGGGAAGCCCCGCATCCTGCCAGAGATTGGAATTGGCACACACACATATGTTAGCCATGGCTCATGTAATCCACCCCATATGTGAGGGGCCTAGCGGGAAGGAGGAGAAACAGAAAACACAAGGGGAAGGAGCAGAAGGAAGGTTAACAACCCCGCGTCAGAGAGTATCGGAAGGAGCCCTGTCAATAAGTCACTCAGGTGGACTGTCTCCCCGTCTCTGGATTTTGAGTGTCAGATGGTGACAAGGGTCTGGAGCCCTCCGTGGCTCATCCCCAGAAGGACAAAAGTTGCCGCTTGGGACTGACCTAAGGATAGACCCAGAGCAACTGGGGGTTCTCTCTATACGGGATCAGGTGTTGCACATTTTTCCGGGGCCAGATGCAGGCAGCTCCTGTGTGGTCTCCTCATCCATTTGAGCACTTGACTTTCCCAAGACTTGTGAAGGGTCAGTGTGATCTTAATGGGAAAAAAGAGACTGGGGATTTTGATGGTCTTACCTAAGCTGGATTTCTTTTCTTTCTTTCTTTCTTTTTTTTTTTTTTTTGAACATCTGTAGTTTCTGCTTTGGGTAATGTTTATTTTTTGAAAACCTTTATTTTTTTTGAAATTAAAAAAATTTACATCCAAGTTAGTTAGCATCTAGTGCAATAATGATTTCAGGAGTAGAATCCAGTGATTCGTCCCCTACATATAACCCCCAGGGCTCATCCCAACAAGTATCCTCCTTAATGCCCCTCACCCATTTAGCCCACCCTGCACCCAAAACCCCTCCATCAACCTGCAGTTCTCTGTATTTAAGAGTCTCTTATAGTTTGTCCCCCTCCTTGCTTTTATCTTATTTTTGGTTCCCTTTCCTTATGTTCATCTGTTTTGTATCTTAAATTCCACATATGGGTGAAGTCATATGACATTTGTCTTTCTCTGACGCTTAGCATAATACACTCTAGTTCCATCCACATTGTTGCAAATGGCAAGATTTCATTCCTTTTGATTGCCGAGTAACATTCCATTGTGTATATATATCACATGTTTATCCATTCATCATTTGATGGACATTTGGGTGCTTTCCATACTTTGGCTATTGTCGGCAGCGCTGCTATAAACATTAGGGTGTATGTGCCCCTTCGGAACAGCACACCTGCATCCTTTGGATAAATCCCTAGTAGTGCAATTGCTGGGTTGTAGGGTAGTTCTATTTTAATTTTTTGAGGAACCTCCATACTGTTTTCCAGAGCGGCTGCACCAGTTTGCATTCCCACCAGCAGCGCAAAAGAGATCCTCTTTCTCTGCATCCTCGCCAACATCTGTTGTTGCCTGAGTTGTAAATGTTGGCCATTCTGACTGGCGTGAGATGGTACTTCACTGTGGTTTTGATTTATATTTTCCTGATGATGAGTGATGTTGAACATTTCTTCATGTGTCTCTTAGCCATCTGGATATAAGTGTCTATTCATATTCATGTCTTTTGCCCATTTCCTTACTGGATTATTTGTTTTTTGGGTGTAGAGTTTGATAAGTTCTTTATAGATTTTCGATGCTAGCCCTTTATCTGATATGTCATTTGCAAATATCATCTCCCATTCCATTGGTTGCCTTTTAGTTTTGCTGATTATGTCCTTCACCAATGCAGAAGCTTTTTATCTTGACGAGGTCCTAATAGTTCATTTTTGCTTTTGTTTCCCTTGCTCCTGGAGATGTGTTGAGTAAGAAGTGGCTGTGGCCAAGGTCAAAGAGGTTTTTGGCTGCCTAAGCCTGATTTCTAATCTCTGCTTGTATCAAATCTAGCTTGTGTTTTGATTTGTTGATTTTCATTACCTCAACAGGAACAAGGAAGAGGTGCAAGTCAACTACTTATTCATCCCGTTTTACTGATACAATTATTTTATTTGTAAGTCTTAGATTTCTCAGTTTTTGGAACTGTGAGATCGTAGATTTCTCTTGTGTAAGCCGCCCAGTCTGTGGTCTTTTAGTATGACAGCCCTAGCACATTCATGCCCTGAGAGTAGGGAAGAAACCCATCAGTGGTTGTCAGCACCCCAGGGTGGCATGCAGTCTCTTGGAGGCAGGTAGTGACAGTGAGGATTTGTGGCCTCATGGGACTGAAACTGAGATGTGTCAGATCTAAGATTTCAAGAGGCCTTGGAGGTCACCCCTTTCAAATTCCTACTCAGTGCATAGGTGCTTCTGTCATCCCCCTTCTCAGAATGGTGTTTGATCCTCACCCCTCATACTTTGTAACAATTCCTTGCATTTCTGAATATCTTAAATTATAAGAATGTCTTTGCAGTGAGACCAAATCTGCCTCCCGAGGCCTCTGAGGAGCTGTGTGACCTTGAACAAGCTACTTAAATTTTCTGAACTTTCTCATTGGTGAAATAGAAAAATTATTCTGATCTTGCAAGACTGTTGGGAGGATTAAGTGCCTCTTCAGCATAGTTCTTGGCAGACGACAGGGTCTTTTTTCAATCGGTCGTGGGTGGGTACCTGCCCTGTCTCCACTGGCTTCCCATCTTTAGAAGAAGTTTCCACTGGTTCATTATCTCTGCTTTACGCTTAAAAATGTAACTCAGTGGGTTTTCCATCTGAGGTAGCTTGAGGAAGATGTTATAGGGAGGATCTTTATTTTTCAGTGAGTCCTTCTCATCAATAATTTATACATCAAAATGCCCATTTTATTAAAGCTTTTCCCTTACCATTTTCGTTTCATGTAGCAAAGGAAATAACTAGAAGACTAGATGGAATTTTAAGAAAAGAAAATTAGAATGGTACCTCCTTTTCTTGTGGGATCAACCTTCTCAAGGGAAATTCAATAAAAGATGAATTCTCAGTGACTTTTTTAAAGTCAAACTTTACATTTGCTAATGGATTAGAACTTTTCATCAAATAAATGCACAGATCCTGATGGACTGAAGATCCACGCTGATTCCAATGAAATCTTATGCTTAATTATGGCCATGCTCAAAGTGCTGAGAACACAGAAGTTGCCAGGATATGGTTAGAAACTGCTTTTGAATGTCTCCATTCTGCCAATCCATATATCCACTTTTAGAGAGAAAGCCTTTTACAAAATTTCCTGAAAGACATTTACTTTCTTCTCCCTTGAGTAATAAAGTAAACTTCAGTGTCCTTTGGAAGGAAAGAGCAGGGCTCTCATTTATTATTGTTCTTATTTTTCAGAATTTAACATTTAAGCCAAAGAAATGAATTCTAGGAATTCATGAATGTCAAGTTTTGAATTTAATGTTTAGATGATCTTCATGTTTTATTCCTTCCTTCTTTCCTTCCTTCCTTCCCTCCCTCCCCTCATCTTTCTTTCTTTCTTTCTTTCTTTCTTTCTTTCTTTCTTTCTTTCTTTCTTTTTGAGAGAGAGAGAGAGAGAGAGTGAGCAAGCAGATGAGGGACAGAGAGAGAATCTTAAGCAGGCTTTGTGCCTCGTGCAGAGCCCAACATGGGGCTCCGTCTCACAATTGTGAGATCATGACCTAAGCCTTAATCAAGTTGGACGTTCAACCAACATTTAACCATTCAGGCGCCCCAATCTGCATCTTTTTTAAGCTTACTTTTTTTAAAATTTAAATAAGCTGCTATGTTTGCAATTAATGACCCAAATAGAAGAATAATAGTATGTCTGAAGCTAACAGGAAATATGATTATGAGCCATAAGCAGCCTCAAGCAAATTGTTTAAATTATATGCATAATGAATGAGCAGTAAGATCCAGCCAGTAGACAAAAATTTTTAAAATGTAATTCAGAGTGAGTTTTCCTTTGAGATAGTTCACACTGTTCCCAGCAGGAGTTAACGCTTTGTTTCTGTGGCGGGGCTCCAAGGGCCTGTGTGTGGTCTGGGCACAGAAAAAGGCATGTAGAGGGATTTTTATATCATAATAAGAATGCTCAAGTGGCCTCTTAAATTTTACATCCAGATAACCATTTCTGCCTCTTGAAATACCGCATCTGGGTTTAGAAAAAGGCTAAATTCTATTTGTCTAAAAGACCATGCTAGACTGGCCTTCTGAGCCTGCAGTTCCAGCTCACCTACGCTTCATCAAACAAAAATGTGTGCTGTGATTACTGTTTTTCATCTAAGTTTTAGTGTCTGTCAGCTCTGTGATTTCAGACCCAAATGACCTGCCAGTCAGTTCCTAGGAGCTGGAATAATAGGCCCTTGGCTGAGGATCGCGGGGATGAGGCTACTGTGGTCTCCGTGTCCACAGATTCAGTCACTTTGGGGGTGAAGGGACAGCTCAGGCTGGGATCTGAACTGTCCTGTGTTGCTACCCTAGACAGTGGGGACTCCCTGCCGCCTTGTCCCAAAGTCCGCTTCGGGCAGGGTGAGCTCTCTGCAAAAGGGTCTGCAGAAAGCCTCTGCTCAGGGAATCATCTTCAGGGACGGTTGCATGTGGGGCTCCCCTATTAACCAGGAGCAGAAAGATTCCAGAGCTTTCTCTTGCTAGGAAACAGACTCTACTTCCTGACCCTGCCAGTGTGTAGAGATCTAGTTTAGAGAGGTCTTCTGGAAGCCGGAGCTGTTCTCCTGCTGGAGCCCTGGGCTGGGTGTGCCCTCCTCCTGCCCTCTGTGTGCCCTGTGCAAGACTGGCTGAGCTGCTCTTCCAGAAGACTCTGCTGCTTAGAGGGAATCGGGGACATGATTCGTGTTGTCCCTAGGAGAAAGCATGCATGTCAGCCTTCTAGGGCGAGGGTGCTTCTCCTGGTGTTCTGGATATGAATCAGTTCCTGGAGTGGGACCTCACAAGCAGGGGACTCAGTGACGTGCACACAACGTGCTCTCTCTCTCTGTAACATCCCCACTGTAAAGGCGATAGCAGATTCCACAGGGTGGAGCTGGACACGTGATACGGAGCATGATTCTAATTTTCCAAAGTTGTATCTTTCCTTTCTTGGGACTTAGCCAGAGGCTTACATAAAAACAACAACAAAAAAATTTTTTTTCTAAAGGTTTATTTATTTACTTTTGAGAGACAGTGTGAGCAGAGAAGGGGCAGAGAGAGAAAGAGAGGGAGAGAGAGAATTCTGAAACAGGCGCTGTGCTTACAGAGCCCAATGTGGAGCTCAAACTCACGAACCATGAGATCATGCCCTAAACTGAAGTTGGATGCTTAACCAACTGAGTCACCCAGGTGCCCCCAACACAACAAAATTTCTTTATTGTGGAGATTTCCAAACATGTATAAAAGTGAGAATAATTTGGCAAACCACCTTGTCTGTGTCACCTGTTTCCAACTACTAGCAGTTTATTACCTACAGTTTTGATGCAGATGTTCAGACATTTCACTACAATGAGCCAGATGTTGTTTGGAACCAGATTGGCCCCTGATGGAAAAGGAAATTAGTCTGGGGAGCCTGTAGCCAGGAGTGGCTCCAATAGTCCTTTCCATTTTCAGAGATTTAGGGGCCTGTTAGTCACCTTTTGGCTTGGGAATTATCCTCCAACTTCTGTTCCAGTATCCTCTGGAGTAAGAATGTGTGGATGAGCAACATACAAGTGGCCATAATGCTGTCTTAGCAAAACACAAGATCCTCAAAGATAGACAAGGAAGTAGAAGAAGACCCCTTCCCGGCACAGAAATGTCTTTCAAGGCTACCATTAAACAGCCTATTATGAAGTCAGCTCAATTCATTGAATGCTCAGGCTCTATTATGTATGAGTAACTAAAAGTTCAAGACATCAAGGACCTCCAGTTCTGGCGAAGAATTTTCCAATCAAAGTTTTCAAGTGTGTCCATGAGTGATTAGGCACTTTATGTACAAGAGATACTTTCAACCCTCAGGAAGGATATTTTTACTCTATTATGAAACCTCATTTGAATAAATTTGATATTATTCTTAAGACTAAAAGAAATTAGAATCAGCGCATCAAAAGGACAGTCAATGACGCCGATAAGGAAGGCAGCCAGACGGCAAGAGAGGAGGTAGACAAACCAGACAATCTGGAGCAAGAACTAAAATACCACAGTTGTTGGGGTTATTTTTAGAGTCAGGGTCAAGGGCACCCCACATGCGTCTGTGATACACAGACCATCACGGTGATGATAGGGCAATATCCAGCCATGAGTGGAAAAGGTTTGGAATCGATGATACAGGTTTAAGCCTCGACCTTATACTTGCTGGCTGGGACACCTTCCAGAATATATCTGTCCTCTCTATTGAGTCTGTTCACAGTTCCTAAAATAGGTCTGATAATAGCCACCTGACAGATGTGGTGAAGACTAATGAGAAAATTCAGCATAGGCAAGCTCTGTAAACAATGAGATTCAACGTCTAGTCAGCTGGGACTTTTATGTTCGTGCTGATGTCACCAGGGCACCAAAAAGAGATAAGTGTTTTTTCTGGGAACTTTTTAAAGGGGTAAAATAGAACAGTGAATTCTGACTCTGACAGAGAGAGAAAACTCTTCAGAAAACGTGTTTCTGTGGGATGATTTGTTCATGACGACTAGGCTTTACTGAGAGGTGGAAATTGCAGAGAATGAGACAGAAAAAGTAAAATGGGACCAGATTGTCAAGGGCATTATGTGCCGTGATGGGACATGTGGACTTATCAGACATCTGACTTCATATCTCATAAAGTTGAAATATTAAAAGATACAAAAACATAAGTCAGAGTCAGAGAAGATCGAAATTAGAATGCAATACCCGAGTCAGGAAGAGGAAGTAGCCTTAAAGGTCACAGAACCCTAGGCGGGTGTTAAAGGTGAGCTGTCGGTAGAACCCCAGGCAAATCCAAAAGGAGGAAACATGGGCAGTCATATGATCTGCATTGTTCATGTTCATGAAGACAAAATATCAGCTCTCACAACTAGTATAACTTCTAATAGCACTTAAATGAGTCAGTTTTGGGGGCGCCTGGGTGGCTCAGTTTGTTGAGCATCTGACTTCAGCTCAGGCCATGATCTCACAGCTCGTGGGTTTGAGCCCTGTGTTGGGCTCTGTGCTGACAGCTCAGAACCTGGAGCCTGCTTCCGATTCTGTGTTTCCCTCTCTTTTTTGCCCCTCTCCCTACTCATGCTCTGTCTCTTTCTCTTCCAAAAATAAATAAACACTAAAAAGAATTTAAATAAATGAGCGGATTCTCTTAGGAAGGGCTTTCTTTATAAAGGAGGCACCAAATGATGTACGGCAGAAAATGTTGTAATCGGCAACCTTACGAAAAATACAATAGAAGGTTTAAGAAGGATTTTTCTTATAGGGCCCTTCTCTTCCCTTTCCCTATTTTATTTTTTCCCATGGCATCGGTCCCCTCATTTATTATATTATTTACCTGTTTGTTTTATTTATTGTCAGCCACGTTTACTAGAGTATAACTTCTAAGAGACAGTCTTTTGCATGTTTATACTTCCAGACCCTAGAACAATGCCTGGCATGTAATGGGTGCTCAGTAAATATTTGTTGTGTGGGTGAATAAATGAATGCATGTGTATTGGAAGCTTTTTAAACCTGGACCTTTCCAAAGCTAGCTTCCTACCACTGAGAAAGATTCATTAATGTACAAATGGAATGTTTGACTTCAAGCTGTTGAGGAAAATTGAGACTCTGCATTGGGCTTTGAAATTAATCTCTTTTCATTTTACTTGAAAAATACTTATATAAAAATATACAATAACTTTGCAAGGAAGTATCTTTCTGTAATTTCGCTAAGCTACTAATTTTAAGTAAGTCTGTTTTGTCTTTTGTGCTGGTTCACTGAATTGGACCTAATTAGTGATACCGTAGTGAGTGAAACATTTTTTTAATAGTTTATTGTCAAATTGGTTTCCATATAACACCCAGTGCTTCTCCCCACAAGTGCCCCCCACCATGACCATCACCCCCTTCCCTCTCTTCCCCTCCCCCTTCAGTCCATGGTTCGTTCTCAGTATTCAATAGTCTCTCATGATTTGTGTCCCTCTCTCTCCCCAGCTCTCTATCCCCCTTCCTCTCCCTATGGTCCTCTGTTAGGTTTCTCCTATTAGACCTATGAGTGCAAACATATGGTATCTGTCCTTCTCTGCCTGACTTATTTCACTGGTGCAGCCATTCTGGAAAACAGTGTGAAGTCTCCTCAAAAAACTATCGATAGCACTCCCCTATGACCCAGCAATAGCACTGCTAGGGATCTACCCAAAGGATACAGAAGTGCTGATGCATAGGGGCACATGTACCCCAATGTTCATAGCAGCACTGTCAACAATAGCCAAATCATGGAAAGAGTCTAAATGTCCATCACCTGATGAATGGATCAAGAAGATGTGGTATATATATACAATGGATGAAACTTCTTAAGGTCGCTATAACAGTTTATAACTCTCGTGATCACCACTTTCCACAGCGAATATGCTAACAACAGAGTTTCCTAATAAACATTCATGGTTTCTGAGAAAACAAGTCATGGAACTATTAAGACAAACCTCTCAATATTATAGGAAAACTCATTTTCTTGAGATAGTAGACTTAGGAAGAAAGATCTAACTTTATGGACGATCTGATACAGAATACATAAAAACTTCACTGACATTTTGTAGTCATGGGTATGTAAATGCTTATTAATCTTCTTCCTTATCCATCAACCAAAGTTTAAGAATCAATTCTGTGTTTTGCTTGGTCGAAAACCATTGTTTCAACAGCGTCTTAAAGTTTCTTTCAAGCTTTCTGCTTAAAGCAAAACAAAATGTGTGGCTTCTGTTTTAGCTTTAGAGTCAATCATAGCTAACTTGAAGGCATTCGATTTGGGGCTTTTAATCATTTATTTCCACTAGCAACATATTTTCCACGGGACACAACAGAAGAATTGTGTGCAAACTGTATCCACCAAATAGCCAAAGAAATTGGTCTGCAATATGGAACTGCTGGGTACAAACCAAGTAAGTTTTCGAAGACAGCTGCCAAAAATAATGACACATAATAATTCATAACGATGCTAACACGCATTTTGGAATTGGACGAACTAGACATGGATGGTGTTTACATCTCAAAGGCAGTCATTAATTTGCAGATGAGCAAAGGGCTCCAGACACGTCCCTGGAAATACCCCAGGTGCACTGTGTTGCACATTTGGGCAAGGACAAGATTTTCCTTAGAAGATAGTTCTAGAAAAAGAGTTTCCTATTTAAAAGGCTGCCTTTCTAACAGTTCTTCATGCAGCTTCTCCCAGCTTTCAACTACAATGTCTATGTAAACACACACAAAGGGAAGAAAACGCACAGTATCATGAGAAACCAGATAGGGAGTCAACTCGCACTGCGAGCAGGCAGAGGGAATTTCCATTTCACAAAGAGGTGTGCGAGAGGATGGGAACAGAAGGCAGAAAATTTAACTCCAACTTAAGAAGAAAGGCCATGGTTTTTATTCCATTGTTCTGGCTTCTAACATACAATTGAAGAATGTGTTCTGAAACTTACAAAGAGATGATTATGCAGGTGACAAGGATTTCTCATATCCCCTTAATGAAAACACACTCAATTAACAAAAGAAACACAGCTACATAAAACCTGGCAGTTTGGCCGAGCTAAATGTCATGTTTGACTGTCTGGCCTCTTGATTTGACTGTCTGGTCTCTTGGTTGTTTGCTGAGGTCACGGGTCCATCCACTCCTGGTTTGGTCCTGTTAATAGGACAAACTATGATCTCGTGGTGCACGGGACAGCTTTTTTTTTTTTTTTTTAGAAAAAAAGTCTATTGGGTTGGGGGAGGTTATATGAAAACACTCGAAATATAGCTACAAGTAGCATGCATTCATAACACAAGTTTGCATAATGCCTCGGTGGGTGTTCCTTCTAGGAATGCAAGGTGGGGTGAGGATGAGGACAGTTGAACATTCACAGATGGCTCAGTTGGTTAAGCATCCGACTTCGGCTCAGGTCATGATCTCATGGTTCGTGAGTTTGAGCCCCGCATCAGGCTCTGTGCCGACAGATTGCCAGGTCAAAGACAAAAAGAAATAGATTATTGTTTTTTAGGAAGCTTCAATGGCATTTGGTACAATTCAGTCATCAGTCCAGTTTTCTACTTAGTAGTAAATTCTGCAGATCTCCCCTTGAAATCAAGCTTATTCTAGAACAGCCACCAGTGCAACCATGAGGACTGGAGAAGGAAGGGGGGCATTATCATTATTTGCAACTGATATGCACTTTGGGGGGGGGTTATCTAGAAAACCCAAGAGAATCAAGTAAAAGCTCTGATCTGTAATGAGAGCTCAGTGGGATGACCAGTAATATAACTCTAACATTTTATATGCCAGTAATAATCACTAATAAGTACAATAAGTATTATAAGAAATGGACCAGGAGAATATTTTTGTAGCTCATTAACAGTAGCTACAAAGAAATCTAAATATGCAGTGGTAAGTGTATCAAGAAATGGGCAAGAATCATTAAACTTGATTGAAAGGCTATATATATATATACATATACATATATATATATATATATATATATATATATATATATATATATATAGAGAGAGAGAGAGAGAGAGAGAGAGAGAGAGAGAAGAATGAGAGAATGGAGACCTTTCCTCTTTCAAGAGGAAGGAAGATACTGTGTTAGGCTTGAGGGTCAGGGTCCTGGGTGGGGATTCTGAGTTAACAAACCTTGAGAAGAGAAGAGAGTCTCTGAGAGTAGAGGCAGGGGGCTGGGACTGGGGAGGGGGAGGTGGGAGGAAGGGTGGGCTTGGGAGTGGCTGTGGGAGGGGCTTTGGACAGGTAGAGATCTGAACCCCTGCCTTATGTCAGGGCATGGGAAATGTGGGAAGCTGCTTTTTTCAGTCTCGTTTTGATTTTTTGTAAGGAGTAAGCTTTGCTTATACCCTTATTCCTTGGTTCCTCCA
Organism: Mungos mungo; assembly: GCA_004023785.1. NCBI lineage: Eukaryota > Metazoa > Chordata > Mammalia > Carnivora > Herpestidae > Mungos > Mungos mungo. Next base: position 191,604 of record PISW01003112.1, on the reverse strand, counting down.
TTCCTCTGTTCATGAAGATCTGCAGTAACAACATACATTGCTTCCCACAGGATCTGGGACCAGATTAATGTTTCTTTTAGATGGTCATCACCTTTCAGGCATTAAGGCTTTAAGAAGAATGCAGGAAGGCTCAGTTTTCTTTGGATTTTACAACTATCTCAGAAAGGAAGCTTCCAACCAAGTGCAGGGCTCTGAGTCTGAGTTAATGGTCTTGTTACCAAGATAACGGTCATATAAACCAAGCAAAGAGTTTACTTTTTTTCCCCTGCTCTCGGCTCATCTGCAGAGCTGTACCTTGAGGCTAATTTGCAGGGCGAGTCAGTAAACTCTTTTAGTGTTCTAGAAGGTGGTCAGTGGTTTTTGCCGTGAGTGGTGGCTGTGCCGAAGGATTTAGCTTGGTTGGCATGACATCTAGTTTAATGGCTGTAGCACAATGTATCTGCTCCAGCAAAACTGCCATTTCCCAAGTCAGGTCAGCAAAACCTCATTTCTGCTTAAAATACAGTTCTCTTTTCCACTTCTGTTTTTAGTGAGATTGAAAATGGTTGGGATAAATAGCAATACAAAAAGAATGAGAAAAACAAATGTTCGAAATTAAAACGTAAGGAACTGCATACGATTTCTCTCAAAGTTCCGATTGTAATCGGATCAAAGTATAAGTGATGTGATGAAAACATTGAGTATCGGTGTAATTATAAAAAGAAGCAGTGCCTTTGAACTTGGAGTTACGTTGTCGAGCCAAAGCATACATTTTCGAGGACTCAGATAACATGTATGATACGTTTGTGTTCCAGGCAACTTTTTCCTGTAGCTGCGACGATCAGTATGTGGGCACTTTCTGTGAAGAATTTGATGCCTGTCAGAGGAAACCATGCCAGAACGAGGCGAGCTGCGTGGATGCCAATGAAAAGCAAGACGGGAGCAATTTCACATGCGTCTGCCTTGCTGGTATGATTTCCATAGATACTAGTTATGGTCTATCGCTCTGTAGAATATACAGTTACTAATTAAGGACGCCCAAGCAACGCACTGTCCAGCCGTTAGACACGGCAGCTTGAAGGTCTCATTTGATGCTCTCGGTGTGTGCTTCGTATGTCGGGGGATGGAAGAAGGAAATCCACGTGGGGACAGACATCCGTGTTCTGTGGAGGGCTTTCTGATGTCAGGATGCTTCTGTCTTAGCGGTCCTCCAGTTTTGTTCTGGGATAATGACCTCAAAGAGAGGTCTGGATGTTTCAGAAACAATCCTGCAAGTATGCCCTGAGTGTGGACTGGGACTGTGCTGGGTGATTATGCTCAGTAACAAGAGGAACCTAGGATAAACCAGCAGGTCGCTATGTAAAGCCATCTCACCCTCCCATTTTTGTTAATTTTCTTTAGTTCGTGTCTGTTCGTGAAGCCGAGTTCTTGGTAGACTGTTGTCCACAATGGGGGAGGTCTTCAGCGTGCCTTGATCGGTATGAGGGACTCGTGGGTATTACGTGAGACTTTTGAATCCTTGCAGAACATCAGGTGACCAGTGGGACAGCACAGAAGCCAATGTGCCCACAGACTTCTGTGCTCCCCAGTCATCTCAATCCACTCACTACTCAGCCAATTCAGTTATTAACCCTCAAGGAGCATGAATGGCATTTACCAGTGAACATTCTGATACAGCTGTTTCGATGCAGCTTAAAAGCAAACCCCCAAATGTCTCCTTTTTCACTATCAAATAATGTGCAAAACTGGCATCATCTTTCCTTTTCCATCTCATCTTATTGCCAACACCTGCCCCTGGGTAGGGATTCAGGATGAGGTGGGGGCTGGGGAAGGCCAGTGGGATAGAGAGAAGGGGCAGTTGGAGTGACAAAGTGCTCACTGTCAGAAACAGACCCAACAATGCAGAAGTTTATATGAAAACCTGAAAGTTCTTCACTTCCAGCCCAAAGATCGATCACAGGGGGTAGGTAAATAATCTGGTATATTCTTTCCAGACCCAGTGTGTGTGTGTGTGTGTGTGTGTGTGTGTGTGTGCGTGTGTATCTTCATGTGAATGTGTATATTTCTCTTGGATATCAGATGGTTAAGTATTTTTCTGTATGCTTTTTTAAAAAAGTGATTATGTATAAATATCATTCTATAACTTGCTTTATTTCATGTTTATTTGCCAGTCGATTGTGTATGTGTGTGTGTGTGTATCTTTTTTTTTTTTTAACATTTATTTATTTTTTGAGAGACAGAGAGACAGTGTGATCAGGGGAGGGTCAGAGAGAGAGGGAGACACAGACTGGGAAGTAGGCTCCAGGCTATCAGCTGTCAGCACAGAGCCCAACGCAGGGCCTGAACCCACAAACTGTGAGATCACAACCCAAGCCAAAGCCGGTTGCTTAACCAACTGAGCCACCCAAGCACCCCATGTGTGTGTGTATTTTCATGTGAGTGTATATATTTCTCTTGGTCATCAGATGGTTAAGTATTTTTCTGTATGCCTTTTTTAAAAAGTGATTATAGTATAAATATAGTTCTATAACTTGGTTTATTTCATGTTTATTTCCCAGTTGATCGTAGAGAACCATTCACGTCACTACATATGGATTTGCCTCATTCATTTTAACAATCACACGGCGTGTGTCATGAATTTGTATCTCCAGGTCAGACTCCCTCCAAACCCCCTTACGTGCTGCTTACTTGGCACCCCGTTGAGATGTCCTGGGCCACCTTAAGCTCAGCCGTTGCAGAGCTGAGCTCCTCATGCCCCAGCCCCACTCTGCTCTGCCACTGGGAGGTGCACCTCCCATGGCACCTCCCAGGGCTTCTCCACGCCCTCCTGACCCTGTGGTACACCGAGCCAGAGCGATCCTGCCAAAGCGAGCACCGGCTCTTGTCCCCATGCCTTCCATTCTCCACATGGTGGCGGGTGATCATTTTCCAACACAGAGCTGATGTAGTTGCCTTCCTACTTACACCCCTTCTTCCTGTTGCTCTTTGGAAATAGACCAAAATCCTCAGCCTCGTCTTCTCCGTGACCTGTCGCTCACCAGCCTTTCCGGCCCCGCCTCACCATACTGCCACCTTGCTCTGGGTCTGGCCACCTTGGCCTTTCATCTCCCAGATGGCCCGAGCTCCCTTCTTTGTTCCTGTTTGGCCCCTTCTCCTGCCTCCCTTTTGCCTGGGTAAATACTCCCAAGTTTCTATTTCAGATCTCTCTTAAATGCCCCTGTCCCACTGAAGTCTCACTAAGTGTTTTAAGCCAGTCTCCCTCCCTCTTTCCTTTTCACAGCCCCAGGCTCCTTTCTTTGACAGCCCTCATCTGTCTTCAGGGCACATTTACACCTGTGATCTTTTGATTACGGCCTGTCTTCTCCCCCAGAGTTAACCCCACAGGAGCGGGACCCTGGTCGGTCTAGCTCATCACTGTGTCCCACAGTGTCTGACAAATTGTGGACGCTCAGTCAACGTGCTAATGGGGTGAATTAATGAAAGCGTGTGAACATGGCCTCATGTTTTAAACCAATTCCTCTAGTGATAGGCCTTTAAGATGTTTTCAATTTCCATTTTGTGAGTCGTGTCAGAACAAATAAAGAACCTTCTATAAATAGTCCCAGTCAGGGTTGGTGGGTGGAGCTTGTCACTGTTTGGACTGGAATGATTTCAGTTTGATATTTTACCTAAGTCTGTTCTCAGAGGGCATTTGTCCAGAGGCGTTGACTAGGAAGACGAGACACCAAGAAGAACATCTGCATGACTTCCGTCATTCCAGGTGCACATGCCAGTGACTTTTGGGGCTGGAACTTGCACCCAGGCCCTCTGCCTGCCTCCAAGGCCCATGTTCTAGATCCTCATGCTGAGTACTTTCCTGGTACAAATATGTGGCCGCAAACCATGTCATTCTTTCAGCTTTCTCATATCAAGTAAGTCTCTTCTAAAGAGAAGAAATAATGCACACTTTTGTCAAAAGAAAAAGGACAGGTTTCTCAAAATGAGTTTTCTACTTAATTTAGTTCAGAACCTCCTCAAGAAACTTACTTTTTATAGGAAAAATACATTTCCTTTGTGGAAGAGCTATTTACAGGGTGATTAACGTCAATTGATTGACCTCTGAAGGTCCAGCTGTGTGCATAAGAACTCACAAAGAATATGAAATCTGCTTTCCTTTACGTCATGTATATTGCTTTGCTTCGACAGTTGCAAGTTTGATCATGAGAAATTACCTTGTTTGATGAAGGAATGAACTCAAACCGGGTTCTTCTCACCAGAGAACAAAAGCTCCCCAAAAAGGGGCACCTGAGTGGCTCAGTCAGTTGGGCTCTGACTTTGGCTCAGGTCATGATATCACAGTTTGTGGGTTTGAGCCCCGCATCAGGCTCTGTGCTGACAGTTAGCTCAGAGCCTGGAGCCTGCTTCAGATTCTGTACCTCCCTCTCTCTTTGACCCTCCCCTGCTCATACTGTCTCTCTCTGTCTCTAAAAAATAAAAAAAAATTTTTTTTTAATTAAAAAAAAAACCCTCCCAACAAAGTCTCTCTCCTTGGAGACATTGTTGTCTTGACACAAAGCTTATTTCTCCTGATAGGAGAACATTTCTTGGTAAGTGAAAATATTATCAGTGAAGAAGCTTCAGATCCACATTTGCTAATATTTTTATATTTCTCTTTTGGTTCTATATCACATGTCCACAAAAATATAATTTTTTGAGACATGGGTAACCTAGAGATGTAGGACTATAGCAGATTGGGTATAGAATTGATTAAGTAATAAACCCCTTCTTTAGTTGTCATTTTGATTTTTATTACAGTTTTTTGAAAGCAGGAAATGATTTTTTCAATAGTATAACATTGATAAACATCATATACATGTGTCTGTGATGTAAAATGAATTATAGATTATGGCCAATAAAATTTCTATTTGGGGTGGGGAATTTTTTTTATCAAGTGTGATTGATATTTTTCTTGAAACTTTCTTGCAGTACTTTCAAAAAGAGGGGGGATTGTGAACAACATCAAATACTTCCGGAGAATCTAAAAGGAGGTTATTGACTTTGGCAACAGGGTTTGTTCAAGCCATTGGTGGTCTTCTGTTTGTGTTGATGTGGTGTGGATTTCCTCCAAGGCTCTGAGGCCTCTCTAAGCGACCGCATCCAGGGACAGAAGCAAGGAAGGTGCCAGAAGTTACTAGACACTCTGAAGCGGCAGCACCATATTTAGAAAGAGTTGCAGCCACTTGGTTTTCATGTGACAAAGAAGCTGTGAACTTCCCCAGTGACAGTGGTCGGCCGTGATGAGGTGAACAGGATTTGGGTCAGATGTGAGAATTAATAAGCACAACTTTAGTGGCAAACTCATGTGAGGGACAGAATCAGAAGAGTTTCTTCTTTTTTTTTTTAATTATAGCGTGCTATTTAAGAACACAGGCTCTGGAGGCAGAATGCCCAGGTTACAATCATAAATCCCAGATCTTAAGTGTGGGCTGTTTTCCCTGTTTCTTTCCCATTTAGCTCCAGTGTCATCCTGTCTGGTCCAGAACAAGCTCTCTGGAGATGCTGCTTATTTCCTGAGGTTACATGCACCCCAGGTGCTGGAATCAGTCTTGTGGTTTAGACTCCTACCCTTAGCCTGTGGACTAGACCTCTGCCATCTGCCCTGTGGTCTAGACCTCTGCCATCTGCCCTGTGGTCTAGACCCCTGCCCATCTGCCCTGTGGACTAGACCCCTGCCCATCTGACCTGTGGACTAGACCCCTGCCCATCTGCCCTGTGGTCTAGATCCCTGTCCACCGGCCCTGGGGACTAGACCCCTAGCCACCTGCCCTGTGGACTAGACCCCTGCCCATCTCACTTGACTACAACTCCAGAGCCAGCAGTCTAAACCCTGTTATATCCTTACCATTTTCTAGTGGGGGTTCTTGGGCAAGTTATACAACCTTTCTGGGTCTGCTTCTCTGACTCTGCAAGATTACAGCAACCCTCATCATGACTTAGGAATATCAAATGAGAACATAAGCTCCCGGTCTGTTCTGTGGACTTGTATCTCTGGAAGGTAGCCCAGTGCCTAGCACATAGTAGGTGCTCAGTGAAGGTCTGTTGAGTGAGTGAATGAATGAAAGAATAGAGATGAAATTCTATATAAGGCCCACAGATATGCAGTAGGGAATCAATTTTCTCACCTCTCTCCATGGGGCTTCTCCGTGTAGCACGTGTTTTTCACCTGCCTATCAGATTGTGGCCGGCCTGAAATTTTGATTTCTTCATTCCCTCTTAGTGTCCAACCCCGTGCCTTGCACATTAGTTGACACAGAATGCCTGATTAAATTGAAATTTAACTTCTTTAATCGGGATTTTTTTTAAGAAAAGCCTTTTAATATTGAGAATATAATTTTTCCCCAAGGGAGCTATTACTTTTTCTGTAAAGAATGTCTGTGATACATGTTCAAAATGTCACTGCCAAAATATTATTAGCACTGCGCAAATCATCTTTCAACTTTAAAGTGCTTCATTGTTCCAGCTTTTTGGTGATTTCAGCCTACTAAAAAAAACCCAAAAAAACTTGTCATTTCTGAAGCACAGAGAAAGAACGTCTCCTGCGTTCCTGTCCCAGCTCTACTTTTTTAAACACTATTGCCCAAATAGGGTATCCAGATGCCTTTGACCGGTGAGTCAGAAGCGGGCCACCTCCTCTGGGAAACAAGCCCTGAGAAGGATCTGCTGTAGGTCCTCACACCCAGCCTCACTCAGCCCAGGGAGCCAGTGCGTCGGCAGGTGAATGCGGGTTTTTGCAAGTGGCTTAGTTCAGGGGTTCAGGGTGGAGGGCACCTCAGAGCTAGTCTGTGATCATGGAGCAGGGTAAAAAGAGGAGACCCTGGGAGGCTGACGGGCTTGACCAAGGTCTGCAAGCTTGTGGGAGACACAGGATTTTAGGCCTCTCCACTCTGTGTCCATCTTTGGGTCAGAGTACATTTCACTGCAACGTATACACGGTTTGCGAATTTTCCATTAGTTACGAACAGGGCAGTGGGCGTGGCCCTCTCCGATGGGCTGCGAGTCCATCGCCCGGTGATGTTCTTCACCTGCTCACAGGATGAGAGCCAGGGCCAGCTGGGACCGGGGGACAAGCCAGTCTATAACCTGCTGTGCAGGGTTTCAATCCAGCGCCTCCCACTTAACTAGTAAGATACCGTTGTGACCCGCCTGTCCTTTCAGCTCTCGGGTGTCCTTATCTTTAAAATAAGGGGTTGAGGGGCGCCTGGGTGGCTCAGTCGGTTAAGTGTCTGACTTCGGCTCAGGTCATGATCTCACGGTTTATGGGTTCCAGCCCCACGTCAGGCTCTATGCTGACTGCTAGCTCAGAGCCTGGAGCCTGTCTTCAGATTCTGTGTCTTCCTCTCTCTCTGCCCCTCCTCTGCTCATGCTCACTCTCTCAAAAATAAATAAAAAATATTTAAAAAATTAAAAATAAGGGGTTGTAGTGAGGATCGCTCATTCATTCAACAATTGCTTATCGAGTGTCTCCTATGTGCCAGGCATTTGCCAGGTGCCAGGACTACATGTGTCAAACAGCAATGTCCCCATGCTCAGGGAGGCCACATGGTAGTGAGGGAGAGGAATCAACAATGTGAGCGTGTGTATTTCTTGATGTGTGTGGTGTGTGTGTGTGTGTGTGTGTGTGTGTTTAGTTAAGGGAGAGGGTCGGCAGTGATAGGTGCAATGATAAAACAGGCGAAAAGATAAAAAGAAATAGGAACATGGAGGTGATCAGGTGAGGCTTCTCCGAAGGCAAACTACTTGTGTAGAGACCTGAATAAAGTGAGCTGTGAACAATGTGACTGTTGGGGGAATAGCATCCAGGCGGAGGGATTAGCACTTGCAAAGGTCCTGAGGCAGGAATACGTTGACAGTGCCTAAGAGCCAGTGATGAGACTTGGACTGGGAAGGTAGCTGGACCCGGCCATGGAGGAAGGACAGGGATCCTATCGTGAAAGCGACAGGAAGCCGTTCCCGGGTGTGCACTGGGGCAGCCCACCTGACTTCTGAGAGGATCGCTCCAAAACCTGGTGAAGAAGAAACGTAGGGAGGGACAGTGGGGAGATTACTCTCCAGGCAAGAGAGAACGGCGGCTGGAGAACCGAGGCACCGGCAGCAGTGGGCGTTTGGGTCTGGGACATATTGAAGGTGTTGCCAGTGACACTCGCTGGGGGATGTGTGTGCGGTGTGGGTGGAGGTGGGGACGTGTGGATGGCTCCAGAGGTTTGTATTAATAACAGCTTCATTGAGATACAGTCCACATCTCACCCAAGAGTACAATTCAGTGGTTCTCAGAACATTTACGAAGTTGTAACAGTCCATTTTAGAACACAGCCGTGTCCCCTGAAAGCAGCCCTCTCCCCTTCACCTGTTGCCCCCTGACTCTGCCTCCTCCTCCCCGCAGCCCACGGCCACCACGGATCTCCTTCTGGTCTCTATAGACTTGCCCATTCTGGGTATTTCATGTAAGTTGAATGATTTGATATGTGGCCTCTTGCGTCTGACTTTTCACGGTTCATCCGCGCTGCAGCACCTAGAGGGCTTCGTTCCTTTTTATGCCCGAACAATATCCCATTGTGTGGAGACACCTCATCTTGTTTATCTGCTCACCCATGGGCGCACACTTGGGTTGCTTCCACCTTTTGACTGTGGTGAATAGTGTTACCTTGAACTCTACCCTAGTTATGACCTCCCTTCTCTCCTCCTCCAGGATCTTATGCTCCCAGCCTTTTCTGTCTCTGTCTCTGCTGTCCTTCATCTTCTAACTTCGTCCTCGGCTTCTCCTCAGCAGGAGCTCCAAGGTCTCATCTTAAACCCAGTCCCTTAACGAGCAAAACTTTATTAAGTCCTTGCTGCTGCTTTTATTGTTGATTTCTTCCTCCCCTCCCCCTCCTCCCCTCCCCTCCTCCTCTTCCTCCCTTTCTCACTCCTCCCCCTCCTCCCCATTCTCCCTTTCTCTCTTCCCATCTTCACTGCCCACAGCCATCTAGGTCCATATTGTGATTTCCTGCCCACTTACTGACACTTCCTTTCTCTTTGCATCATGAAACTTCTCTGAGGCTATTTATTGGTGGTGTCCTCCCCACTAATTTCCAGGGTGCTTTCTTTGTCCTCATCCCCTTAAAAGCATTTGTCCCCTGGCTTACACAACGCTGCCTGGTGTCTGTTCTGAGAACAGCCCTCCTCCCCTCCTTCCTTTCCCTCCTCTCTCTCAAGAGCCGCTGTCCTGCCTCCCTCTGCCTTTGGCGGCAGTCACTCACTCTCAGCTGTCACCTCTAAGTGTTTGGCTTCCAGACCCTTCCTTCCAGCCTGTCGCCTCTGCTCCAGCACGCCCAGTGGAATTGGCACTGATGCACCACTAAGGTCTCATCCCCTCCGCAGACTCACCCCCAGACCTGTGGGGTCCCCCTCCCCGGGCCTCTCCACACGCTTTCAAGCCTGACCTTTTCCAGAGCTCTAGTTTCCGTCAATGGTGCCATCACCACCCTTGTCACTCAGGCTGGACGCCCCTCCTCTTACCTTTGGACGTCACCAGGTTCGCTCTATTTACAGCGATTTCCCACCTGCCCAGCTCTCCCCTCCCCCTCCCCCATGTCCTGAACTGGGCTGCTTCTGCCTGAAGGATTGTGATAAGGCTGTGGGCCCTCTCCCTGGTCCCCCCGCCTGGCTTCCAGAAGCCCTGGGCCCCGGATGCTGAGCAGGGCTGAGAAGTCACATCGCCGGAGGGCACGGCCTGCTCCCACTCCTCATTTTCCCTGTGACTCGAGGGAAGTTCCTTGGTCGTGCTGGGTCCCAGCTTCCTCTCTGCCACCTGGGCTGGCCGATGATGGATCGGCGCAGCACACCCCGGGGAGGCCGGGAGGTTTCGGGAAGGCGGTACCCGGCTGTGCTCCGACAGGTGCCTGCACCCCAGGACGGGCCAGGGACCCCAGCCGCCATCACCACTGCTGTTCTGGTCCGGTCGCTGGTCCCACGGCCTGCGCTGGGCCCAGGGCTGCTTCCCCGGCAGGTGACGCGGCCTCAGCTCCTCTGTGCTGTCCATGTCTCGTGGGCCCCCGGGACCACGTGGGACCCTCAGAAGGTCCTGTGCTCCTCTGCTGAGACCCGCTCCCCGCCCATCTTCCTGCCTCAGCGCTGGCTCGGCTCTTGCCGTCTTTTTAAAAAAGCCTCATGCGGGCATCTAGGTGGCTCAGTCGGTTGTGTCTGACTTCGGCTCAGGTCATGATCTCACGGTTTGTGGGTTCGAGCCCCGCATCGGGCTCTGTGCCGGCAGCTCGGAGCCTTGAGCTGCTTTGGATTCTGTGTCTCCCTCTCTCTCTGCCTCTCTCCTGCTTGCACTCTTTCTCTCTCTGTCCCTCGAAAATGAATGTTAAAACAATTAAAAAATAAAAATAAAAAAGCCTCATGAAAAGGAAACATACCACACATGAGTCGTCCAGAAATGTGGGGTTGGGAGTGTGCGGTCCTGGCTTTGATTCCAGCCACTCTCCCACTACCTTGCTCCTCTGAGCCCAGATGTTCTCACCTTCACACCTGTGAAATGGAAGGACGAATCTTGACCTTGTAGGGGTTGGAGAGAACACAGGCACACACCCACACGTGCACACGCGCGCACACAGGCACAGAATGGGGGACCCCCAAAGGGCACCAATTTTAGCCTCTGAATCAGATGCTAGTAAATGTTGAGTGGGATGGATGCCTTCGTCCTCCTTGTCGTCTCCCCAGAGGCTGGGCCGTGACCCCCACACCCCTCTGGAGTCCCCCTCCCCCACCCTGTTTTGCCCACACCACTGCGCCTGCGCAGAGGAGGAAGGGACCAGGGTTAAGCCTTCCCCCTAAAGCGGGTGTTGGTGATTTGAAGCTGCTGAGAACCGGAAGTGGCCCGTCTCAGACCTGCCTTCCCCACGTGTGCCCTCGAATCGGAAACCTTCCCAGAAGCCGTTTTGGCGGATTTGAGGCCGCAGCCCCACCTGCCTCCCCGAGGCCTCAGGCTGTGCATCCGATCTGCCTGTTTGGTGCCCGGACGCTGGCTTGGCTCACGCCGCGTGTTTCGTGGGAACGCGTCTTCGCTCCTCCGAAAGTGTCTCCGATCCCCCAACTGTGAATTCCCACTCATCACACTTCTTTCTCAAAGAATGAAGACCTTCCCTGTAGCTTGGTTTATTATACGAACCTAGAATTCAGCTGATAAATATCTTTAAGTCAGTCTCTGAACCTGTGTGTCTCATGGCATAAGTCTTAGTTTAGCGACTTCTCCCTTTGGATATTAGTGTCTCTTGGGCAGTCGTCAGGACATCCTTAATGTAAGGAACTTTCTTGAAATCTCTCCCACTTTGTAATCACCAGGCTAGAAGCGATCCGTGTCACATATAGTCTGGCCTCTACCAACATCACAGTTTCTTATTCGGGTTCTAGGAAAATGGAATGAAAGAGATTATTCTAAAAATAGAGATGCATGGTGCTTATGTGGTCATTAATTACTTTATAATGAGTACCGCCAGAGTCCTTGGCTCGTTGCTAGGGGCTGGGGACAGAAATCACCAACACCTGCTTTCAAATAATTGGAAAGCAAATCTGGACACAATGCAGTGACAGGCACGATCGTCAAGCCTGGGGCTCCCAGTCACCAAAAGAAAAAAAACATGTGCCAACAGCGCAGTCAGTAAAGGCTTTTTAATGTAATATTTGGCTTTCGCTCTTTGATCTTTTTCTTTTGTAATCTGTCACACGTGTAACTCTTAAATGAATAATATTAATATTTGATATTTTAAAAATTGCTGCTAGTTTTCTGGACCAGTGGTTCTCAGACTTTAACATGTACCTTGGATCAGAATCACCTGGAGGGCTTCTTAAACCTCAGGTTGTAGTCTGTGATGATGCTGTGAAGTCACATTTGTAGCAAGTTCCCAGGTGATACTGATGCCTGTGGTCTGGGGACCACACTTGGAGAAGTGCTGGTCCAGACTGCCTGTTAAAAACAGAGAGATCGGTAATATTGACTTATTGTTTGGCAGTGTTAAAATCTGTAAATTACCCACTCATTCACAAACACTGAGCCATCTGTGATGTAATGGGCATGGTGCAAGCTATGTGGATTGATCCCAATGGCTTGTGCTGCACAGAGTGGGTCTTGTTTGATCCTTCCAACCATCCCAGAAGCCAGGTATTGTCATTATCCATATTTCACCCAAGGGGAACGTGAAGGTCAATGTCAATCCTTTGATGCTACTCAGCTGAGCTTTGCATGGCCATCCCTGACCTTTGGCTCTGTAAGCCACTGCCCTTTCCCCTCTGTGCCTCCTTCCTGTGTGTGGCAATTAGATCTGGTTACTTTCTAACCTTGAGATTAATTTTCCTGATTTTGCTGGATATCAGCTTTCTTCCATGCTTTTCTGTCTATTGCATATTCCGATTTTAATTATATTTTATTGATTGCCTTTCACAGATGGGAGTCCTATAGCTTCCTTTCTTTGCTTTTGGTTTTTAAAGCATGTTTGCATTTGTTCAGATGCCAGGCCAGCAGATCTCCCTACTTTTTTTTCTGTTAAATAATTCCTACCTTCTGACTTTGAAATTGGATGCCTCTGAGATTGAATGTCTAGATGGCCCACAGATTCCTGCTATTGATTTCTTGCCTCAGAGTGCTAATATTAGGCCCTCCGGCTCTGCAGCAGACAGCTCCCGCCCCAGCCCAGCTGCTCTGGTCCCCGAGGGCAGGAGCCAGGGCAGTGGGTTCCGTTCCTCCCATCAGCTTTCCGGCACAAAACCAGCAGCTTCTCCTGACTGCACAGCCAGCTATTAAAAGACCAAGAATGTTAAAAATAGCTCCTGCCACATTCCCACCTTGGAAACTTTCAGGACAGCTCTCCAAAGAAACAATTAGATTCCACCCTCTGAATCAAAGCATCGCAGAGCAATATCTTTCTTTCACTAGAGGAATCTCTCAGTAAACATCATGCACAGAAGTAGTTGTGCAGGGAAGCAGGATGTTAAGAGCTACAGATCGATGGCCTTGTTTTTTTAAACAGCCCGACTCATTTAGCCAGCTTTGCATCCTGGTGATTTATCATTGAACTTGAGAAGGTTTTCCTTCATTTCCCCAGCACAACCCGCCTAGACCGTGATTTGGGGGTGCTGGGGGGTAAAGTTTTTGGTTATGTTGTTTGCAATCAAAAGACACTCCTAGGATGCGACTTTCTCCAAACCATTTGGATATTCACAGGAAATCAGCCATTTTCTTCCTAGACACGGATACATTTTAAGTTATGTTTTCTACTTAAGTACAAAATAGTATAAAATTAAATACTCCAACTCTACATTAGACCAAATGTAATCTGGAAAGGCATCCTCTGAATGGATTATTCAGTTCAATGTGTTTCCTACAAGGTGTCTAGTTGCTCACCATCTGCCAGCCTTCACTTAGTACATGTGTTTTATTTCGTCCGTCATCATTGCTCGTGGTCAGATGCTCTAAAAGCACTAAGCCTCCATTTGGAGTTTAGATCTCTGCCAGTCATCCTATAGGTCCTTGAAAGCCATCCTTCTCATATATCCCAAGGCATAGCTTTTCTTATAGCCTCTTTGTTGCAGTAGAATGTTCTCGAAAGAAATGATAAAACCCCTGGGATTCCCTAAAAGGAGAGAGCGGTATCTCCGGTAGTCTTCTATTTTGGAACCCATTATTATATTATTTATTCATCGAATATCACTATCACTAATTGCTCAGTAACAAAGCTTTCAGACTCACGTGATTTATTTTAAAATGGTCTTTAACTTGCTGGAAGATATAAATATTCCTGAGGATTCTGATTTTTAAAAATGTACTGGAGGTTCAGTGTCCCTGCTTTGAAAGGACTGGCTTCTGTTAAAGGGGAGATCAAAGGCGTTGGGATGAAAACAAGTGTTTTCAGTCTGAAGCACCAAGGTCTCATCGCCCTACCCCAGGGTTTCTCAACTCTGGCTTGAGGGACTCGTTGGGCTGGGTCATTCTTTGTTGTAGGGGACCATCCAGTGCACTGTGGGTATTCAGCCCTATCCTTGACTCTTACCTGCTAGGTGCCAGTGGCACTCCCAGTGTTGACAATTGTCCATGTCTTCAGACGTCACCAAGTGTTCCCTGGGGTGTGGGTGTGATTGGGGTTGGAGGGAAGCATCCTGGTGGAGAACCACTCTGACCTAGGGAATTAAACCTGGATGGAGCTGTCACATGGGCTTCGGGTCTGTTGATTTGCCGTGTCTGAGGCACCCGGGGAAGGTGCTGAATGCTACTTGGAGAAGTAAGACTGATGTGCAGAAGAGGGTCAGCCTAACCTCTCATCCATCCCAGTCTGGCTGGGCAGGAGGAGGGTCCTTTAGCAGAGCCCCTGCTCCATTGTGGGGTCTCCCGCATCGGAAACACCCAGACTGTTGCAGAACACAAGGTGATTTTACATAGCACGTGTTTGAGAGAATACATGTGTGTTGTGGTAGCAGTATATTTATTTCAATGAGCATTAGGGAAAAAAGTAATGAGCACATTTTGCTCATGTTGTTCTAGGGACTATTGCATAAGGAGAGGCTAAATCGGACTTGAAAGATATGGTTGAGTTTAGGGCAAAAACTTGAAGCAACTTGATTGATCTGTGCTAGGAAATGTTTAAGTGTTGAGGATTCAGAGATTACCAAGAAAGGTAAAATCCCAATACTTAGGAAATTTGTTGAAAGAAAACCAACCAAGAAAAGCCTTTCGGGTAATATAAATATAATTGATGGAGCATGAAGGAGCCCTGCAGGGGACAGCAGGAGCTTCTGGGACAAAGCCCTGCTCCCATGGGTCACCTGCTAGTGGGGAGGTACCAAGTCTACATGTGTCTTGTTGAGTGGAGATACATGCTAAGATGCAGAATAAGGAAGGGCTTGAGGCCCAAGGTCTGAGCAGGTGATTTCTGCACAGAGACCAGGCTAATGGGATGGGCAGCCATGGAAGGACGGAAGCTCAGCGTGAACACTCCATGCCAGGTGGCGGTGGGACTCTGGGGTTGAGGTTTTTGATGGCCACTCTGGGCTTTCCTGAAGAGGGAAGACAATCTGAAATTATCTTTTGTGTTTGTTCCCTTGCAAGAATTAAATGTAAATTATAGGAATTCTCAAACTCCATTAAACCTCTCAATGTATACTGGCTTAGCCTTATCTTTCAAAATTCATGCATCAAAAATCAGTTATTCCGCTGAATATTTTAATTGGAATCGGAAGTCTGATAGATCCTCTCACGCACCACGTTATCCTAATCATGACACATTATTTGGATGCGGATTAGCCAAACCAGACACCAAGTTCCGACGCCAGGGCTCCATCTCTGACGTCACATCACCATCTGTGTATGCGACTCTTCCTCTTTCTGGGTTAAAGACTCAGACCCAGAGCTGTGTTATTCTCAGCTAATTGCAGTTCTTAACCCTAATGAATTAGATCAGGCACTCAGGGGTCGGAAGTTGTTTCTGGGGGAGAGAGTTTTGCCTGTCTCCCACGACCTGGGCATTCAGGGCAATTCTGAGGTCGGTGACAAGCACACAGAGGCCATCCTTCTCCTCTGTTGCCTCCAATGGCAGTAAACACCGGTTCACACTCTCCAAATGGGGTTGATTTCACAAGGCACACCCCCGGGCTCATGAGACATCTTGACCTAACTGTTCTTGTTTTATCTGTCATCCCCCTTGAGTTTGTAGCAGACTTCCTTCCCTGCATAGTGGATTCCATGTCTTCCTACGTGGTGCTGGAGGCAATTTAATGAACTCTTTTTGGTCCTCTACTCCTTTATGAAATTCATTTTTAACTCCTCCTACCTCTGCTTCCTGCTCTTACAGATGAAACTCCCTGCATTTCCTGTAGTCCCTTCTCCCTAAGGTTATTGCTGACGTTCTTCGGTAGCTTCTTGTTACATGAAAGGCTTTAAAAAAGTTTTAAAAAAATATTTATTTATTTTTGAAAGAGAGAGAAAGAGAGACAGAGTACGAGTAGAGTGGGAAGGAGGGAGGCACAGAGTCTGAAGCAGGCTCCAGGTTCTGAGCTGTCAGCACAGAGCCCGATGTGGGGCTCAAACTCACAGACCGTGAGATCATGACCTGAGCCAAAGTCAGACGCCTAACCGACTGAGCCACCCAGAGCCCCATCGTTACATGACGATTTTAAATTCCTACCACCCTTCTCTTTCTAGGACAGGACCAAGGACCACAACTGCTTTTGTTGTGCCCCTCTCACATCTTTTTATGGTCCTGAGGTCACAGCCTGAAAACACCATTAAAGACTGTGAGAAGGAGTTTGGTGATTTGGGGGACAGACGGACTCCAGGGTGGCCACAGTGTGGTGGTCGATGTGGAGATGTGTAGGGATGTAGGAGGCAGGGGCCAGATCACGTTGTGCTAAAATTTTACCCATGGAGGCAAGTGTTTGGCTTTTGTTCCAAGCCCTTTGTGACGCACGCGGAAGGTTTTAAGTATAAGAATAATAAAATATAAGCTATGTCTTAAAAAAAATCTCTCTGGCTACTCCCACGTGGATTGTAAAATGGACTATATGAAAGCAGGAGTAGGGGAGAGGAGGTGGGCTAAGGGAGCACTACCTTTTTTTTTTTTTTTAAACTTTTATGTTTATTTATTATTGAGTGAGAGAAACAGAGCATGAGCAGTGGAGGGGCAGACAGAGAGAGAGACACAGAATCCGAAGCAGGCTCCAGGCTCTGAGCTGTCAGCACAGAGCCTGATGCAGGGCTCGAACCCACAGACCATGAGATTATGACCTGAGCCGAAGTCAGAGGCCTAACCGACTGAGCCACCCAGGCGCCCCGGGAGCGCTGCCTTAAGTCCTGGTGAGAGGCAGTGATGCCTGGGCCTGGACAACATGAAAGAATCATGTGGTAATAACACTAATGTGGAAGGAGGTTCAAGAATGCTTTGGGTTTGGCTGAGAAGGGCCGTGTCGCTAGTTCTGAAGAAAGGAATGGAGACAGTTGCTGGTATTTGCCTTGGTAGTTAGGAATAGACTTTGTCCTTTGGAAACCTGAATGCAGGAAGATAATCTCTGTTGTGGATTTTTAAGGACATCTAAACGGGGTCCACATCACCTTTCCCACATACTGCTGGGACTTTACGTGGGCTTTAAGTCCTGAAATGCCATTTGTGTGTATGTGTGCGTGTGTGTTTGAGAAAATTCTCCTGTTAGCAACAGGCACAAAATGACCACGGATTACCTTTCATATCCCCTGTGTTGACATGATCATTGCTTTACTCGAACATTCCACAGGGTTCTCTGAATGTGTCATTGCTTTGGTAGGGTGAGGAAGTGTCCATGATCAACGTGGTTATTTTTTTCCCCAGAGAACACACCCGCTTTCTACAAGACGGAAGAGAGAGCCCAGACAAAGGCTTCATGGTCTTGTAAAATTTAAATCCCATCCACTCATTTAGTTTTAGCACCTCGGTTATGATATGAAATGAAAAAACAACACACACAGACGGGTAATTTGCCTATGCCTTAGATGCGCAGTTCAGAATATCGTATATAGATCAACATCAGGGATCTGTCTGACAACTCACTGTAGGTTTCTGCTCTCTGTGGATCCGAGAAATGACTCACAGGTGTTGAAGAGTCCTTTAAATCAGCCACAGGACACGCATAGTTCCTGTCCTCTCTGCCTGTTCTCTCCCAGATCTGGCTTCTGTTGGCTCAGTACAGTCAGCCATGGTACTCCTGGAGCTTACAGCTAAAATTGGAACTACTTTCTTTGATGTCAACAGTCATGCCTGGCCTGGTGTGGACAAGCATCAGGTCCTGAATTACTGTGTGGCAGACACGCAGGCTGGTGGTCATTGCCAGTAATGGACCAGCTGGTCACTGGCAGTGAAGGATGTTTAGGAATCCCATAATTCCATAGTCCCAGCCCTGCCTCCCTGCCTTTCTCCCTCCTCTGTTGCTGTTTCTCTTTTCCAGTTATATTGAACCCATAGAGATGCCAATATATACATACTTTACAGGCCTAAGTACACACGGTCTTTTTCTTTATAGTTCCATGTTTCTCTTATTTAAGAAAATCTTTGCGAGAGAACTTTAAAGCTCAAGAGCCAAATGCAATGATAGAGTGACTGGTCTCTGAGCCATGTTCCTCATTAAAGAGGACCCTTGGCACTTGAGTAAGACAGTTCACTTGTACTGGGTCATCTCAGTGCCAGACTTTAGACTGTCCACCACTCAGTACCGATGGGAAAATCCCAACAACTCACACGCTGCAAATGTGGGTTGACCTCTTAGGTAGAAATCCTACTAAACTTGCATATGTAAATATTGGAGCATTTAACAGCGTTAAGATTTACCTTGTGGGGTGCCTGGGTAGCTCAGTTAGTTAAGTTTCTAACTTCAGCTCAGGTCATGATCTTACGGTTTGTGAGTTCGAGTCCCATGTCTGGCTCTGTGCTGGCAGCTCGGAGCCTGGAGCCTGCTTCAGATTCTGTGTCTCCCTCTATCTCTGCCCCCTCCCTTGCTCTTGCTTTGTCTCTCTCTCAAAAATAAACATTAAAAATAATTTTGAGGAAAGATTTACCTTGCTTAAAGATTTAATTCTTAGATCTATTAGATAGGAATGAATTAAATGCATGGGAAGATTTGGATATTATCCAACAAATGGGGTTTTCAAAAGGATATTGTTGAAATTAATAAATGTGGTTGAGAGTGTCAATAGGACCAAACATTAAAGAGGCCATTAGAAGTGATCTTTAAAAAAAATCTCCGTTAGTTAGGGATACATATTGAAGTCTTTATAGGCAAAAGGCAATTTGCTTTCAGATGCCCCAACAGGGAAAATATAAAACTGTGAGGGAGCAGGGTGAAATTAAATGGACATGATGCTAGTCATTGTTGAAGTCGATGATAGATACATGAGGCTTGTGTTCCAGTCTTTGTGTAAGTATGTTTAAAATTCCCAAATAAACAGTTCAAAGAAAATGAATGTTAAAATTTTCTCTAAACTTTGAAGCTCATGGAATCCTGAATTCTGCTTATATTGTTTCTGTCTGGTACGGACACATATCTCCCTTACAGATATAACTCATTGGCTTCTGGCCAGTTTTCATGCTTTTGTATGATTCTGGGGTCACGATTTTTAAGGGGTAATTTTTGTGATGGCAGGATTCATGACTCTATACCCTGAAAACACTGCTTCTAAGAGGCCAGTGTTTGTAATTGGTTGTCTTTTTCATGAAGGTACTTTTGTAGCTTCTTGTAGACACGTTGAAAGCAGGGATTTAAAGAAAATTCTTGGTGAGCCCAAGAACAACCATGCTGTCTACCATGTGTGTCTACCTACCTGTGAAATACCCTGTGTATTTCCTTATACATCATTTTCTGTTATTTTCCCTTCATGTTAAATACGTGTTTTTGAGCATGTGATGCATGTTGCTTTAGTCATGATGATGCATTTAAGGGGTTGGGCTCAGGAGTTTGACTCCCTGTGTGGCATTGGGCAAATCATTTAAACTTCTTGGGTCTCAGTTTCCCCATTTGTAAAATGGACATGATTGTGATGATACGGACCCCATAGTTTGCAGTGAGGATGAATTAACATATAGGAGAAAAAATAAGTGTTCTATTATAGATATTAGCTATGATTTTTAGTCAAAAACTTATTTTAATGTTTTTGAGAGACAGACGGAGCATGAGTGGGAGAGGGGCAGAGAGAGAGAGAAAGAAAGAGGAAGAGAGAGAGGGAGAGAGAGAGGGAGACACAGAATCTGAAGCAGGGTCCAGGCTGTGACCTGTCAGCATGGAGCTTGACGTGGGGCTCAAATCCACAAACTGAGATCATGACCTGAGTCGAAGTTGGACGCTCAACTGACTGAGCCACTCAGGCGCCCCTGGTCAATACCTTAGTCATAGCACTTTTCTGAAAAACAGTTTGCTCTCCCTCATTCTGAATTTACAGCTGTCATTTGAAGATATATGAACATAATATTATCATATTAAGACATTCTGCTCTGCAATTTTGAAATAGCTTTTTGTCCTGGTATTTGGGTTTTTAGTTATACAATTATTTTATTCATCTTATCATGCTGAGAAGCTAGAATCTCCTGAGCCATTTTGAAGCCTTAGGGAAGACTAAGGTTGCACACAAATGCTCTCCACATTCACAAGCTGTAATTTTTACTCATTTGGCAGGTAATTGAAGCCCAGGTAACTCATCCCTCTTCTCATATCGTTGATTTGCTTTGGCGAATCTCAGATTCAAGTGCTAATGACAGTCTTTCAAAACTAATACTTCAGAAAGACAAGTTTTTAGGTACTTATTGTACATCCTAGCAAGGTATAAAATGCTACAGGATGATTATAGTTGTGCAGAAAATATCTGTGCATAAATATTTCTGATAGGAATCCTCTCCCAATTATTAAGAGTTCTGCCACTCAAATAGCAGTGAGGGCCACGCCTCTTTCTCTTGGACATCTTCTGTTGTCTTAATTTTCCTTCCTAGGCATTTTCCGCTTTAAAATGAACACTTGTCTTTCTGGAGGGCTTTGTTTTCAAAGTTAATAAATAATATGGAATTTATTTATTTTAAAAAACTTTTTTAATGTATATTTATTTTTGGGAGAGGGAGAGAGAGAGAGAGAATATGCACATGAGCATGGATGGGCGAGGGGCAGAGAGAGAGACACACAGAATCTGAAGCAGGCTCCAGGATGTGAACTGTCAGCATAGAGCCTGACGTGGGGCTTGAACTCACAAACTGCGAGATCATGACCTGAGCCGAAGTCAGACAGTTAACCGACTGAGCCCCCCAGGCGCCCCTAATGTGGAATTTATTTAAAGCTTTGGGTTGCATTATCATAGATGGGAGTCCTTACCTCCTTAGCCCATGTGTGATTATGTTACTGTCCAGTGAAATCCCCACCAGAGTCTTGCTTCACAGAGAATTTATTGAACTGGATGGGATTCAAATAAAATTAAGAATAATATATTCAGGTGCTTAACATTATGTGTGTCTCAATCTCTTTATCTGTAACCTGAGGGAATGGGCCATGGCATTAACACAGAAGAGTTTCTTCTACCTGTAAAATATAAATGAAAGAAATCTTAATGCCTACCATTTTTCCTAGTGCTTTTTAAAAATAGATATTGGGCTTATCCAGGGAAAGTGACCATCCTTTCGGTTAGATGGAGTAGAACATTTTAGATTGTGTTTTGCCCTGTGTCAGAAGGAAGCTGGGACCCCTTAGTTCCTGAAAGTCCTGACTAGTATTTCAAAGTAAAATGCAGGGCTAAGGCTGAAGAAGTCTCTCTTTGCAGTAAAGAGTTTTGCAAAGTCAATGACTTTTGAACTGTGATTCTAAACTGCTAAGACTGTTTCTCGTTGCAAAACCAAAGCAGACGGAGGAAGGACGGGGGGATGGGGGGGGTGCCTCTTTAGCTCAAAGCTGCTGCTTTTTGGTGGGTGGGTATCCATCAGTTCCTGGGGCGGTTCACAATGGTTTTGCAATAACGCATTTTATAAAATATCTGTCTTGTTTGACTCAGGTTATACTGGAGAGCTTTGCCAGTCCAAGATTGATTACTGTGTCCTAGACCCTTGCCGAAACGGAGCGACATGCGTGTCTAGTCTCAGTGGATTCACCTGCCAGTGTCCAGAAGGTAAATATTATTGCCTAGGAATACCTTTTGTTCCCATGTTACACTGTAGACTACCGTGATCCATACAAAGAATTAAAAAATTCTATGCTACCAACTGAGCCACCCAGGTGCCCCTAGAGGTTGTTTCCTGTTTGTAAAATCAGCGTGTAAGCTCCTGATCCGCAGAGGCGACAGACAACTGCATGAAGTACCAGAACATCGTCTGCAGAGATTACGTGCCTAAGGAACCCTCTCTGGACCCCACATTACCCTCCTCTGCCCCTGGCAGAGAGGCTGCAGGGGGAGCAGTGGCTCAGCATGGCACTTGCTAAAAGGCCACAGCCCTCCCAGGTGACCCAAAGTCTCAGGGTTGCCAGGGGGCAGCACGTGCGAGCTGCAGCACCTCCGCCTCCTAATATTTTGAAGACCTGCCCGGAAGGAGTGAATCTCCTCCCCCAGCTTCCGCTCACCTGCGCAGGGGCGGAGCTGCACCACCGATGTGCTTGTGCTTGCGATGGATGTGGTCACCATGGCAATGGAGTTAAGTGTTTGATGAGCCCGACCCTTCACCCTCCCCTGAGTCTCTGAAGCAAATGGAAAACGTGGACGTGTTGCAAGGAGCTGAGGGCTAAGCAAGCAGCAGGCGTGGCCCTTACGCATGGAGCTTTGCAGATTTCCACGGCTTCGCTGCATCCTGGGTCAGGCGGTTGCTAACTAACTGGTTGTAGGCTATGCTTCTAGTCAAGGGTGGGCTTCAGGGTCTCCAGCTGATTGACCCCGCCGCCACCTGATCCTCCTAAATGTGGGCTTCAGTGAGACTGCATCTTCACAGGGCCATGCTGGGTAAAAATGGGATTTTTGCGAAAGAGCTTTGAAAACTCCAAAATGGCTTATTTTTTTTACAGTTTTGACTGTCACCAGAAAGTTAAAATGAGACCCCAGAGGCTCATAGAGGTAGTGACTTATAAAAATCATGGCAGCCATAAAGGATGGCCCTTGAGGTGGGACCCAAATGTTTTTACTTTCCCTCATACTGCCATATTTCCTGGTGGATAGAGATGGTGGAGAGCTTCCTGTACGCCAGGCGCTGTGCTGGGCACTGGGATTTAAGGGCCAGCGGAGCTGATATGAGGTCTCCTGCGCTGCATATACAGATGAGAGTGTGCTTACATCAGGACCAGGGCCGTGGCGAGGTACAGAAGCAGCTGTTCGGTCTCGGGCGGCTGGGCATGCTGAGTGAGGCCCTGAGTGAGGATGACGCAGATGGCGGAGGTGAGGGCATCGCAGATGAGGGAGACTGACAAGGAAGAAAGTGGGTGACGGGAGGCTGAGATACACATCACGGGCTTTTGTGTGCTGAGGGGGGGCATCTCATCTTCATCCTGAGGGGCAGTGAGGGGCTTACGTCTGGAACCTGTTTCCACCACTTGCTTACCAGCTCTGCCTCATGGGCAAGTGAGTTCACCTCCCTATCTCTCTGTCTGTCTCAGTTTCCTAATCTGCAAACTGGGGACATGGTAATGCCCACTTAATACAGACAATGAGTGGGAAAGAAAAGAGAGGACAGGAAAGGAGAGAGAAAAAAAAGCTGGGGGCACAGAGACAGTCAAAGATAAAGGCCTAAATGTCCATCAACTGATGAATGAATCAAGAAGATGTGGTTTATCTATACAATGGAGTACTACACGGCAATGACAAAAAATGAAATCTGGCCATTTGTAGCAAGTGGATGGACCTAGAGGGAGTCATGGTAAGCGAAATATGTCAGGTGGAAAAGGACAGATACCATAGGATGTCACTTACAGGTCTAACAGGAGAAACCTAACAGGAGACCATGGGAATGGGAAAGGGGGGGAGAAGAGTTTGGGAGAGGGAGTGAGGCAAGTAATTAGAGATTTTTGAATGTTGGACACAAACTGAGGGCTGAAGAGGGAGGGGGGAAGGGGAAGGGGTGATAGGCATGGAGGAGGGCACTTGTGGGGAAGAGCACTGGCTGTTATATGGAAACCAACTTGGTAATAAACTATATATAAAAAAAGAAAAATAAACAAACAAACAAATAAAGAAATTCCCTCTAACGTAAAAAACAATACAGACAATGAGGATTAAATGAGATGATGCAGGTAAAGCACCTAGCACAGTGCCTGGCTAAGTGGCTATTCAGTATTAGCTGCTTCATCGTTAGTGATTTTCTAGTAACAATTACTGTTAAGCCATTGATGAATTTAAATAGGAATTTGTCATTTTCATTCTGGAACAGTGTGGGATATAGAGTGGATGTAAGGAGAAAAGTTTGGGGACTGTTGTAGAGGTCCAAGGAATAGATGTTGACTGGTAGGAGGGGACGGGTGGAGCTTAGAAAGGAGGGAAGCTGCCGGGTTTGAGAGAACTTGAGAGGTCAAGTGAGGGGGACTGAGATGGGTGGGTGATGGGGGGGGAGGGGAAAGTTTGTTCCCTCTGTTACTCTGTGGCCGGCTGTGCCATTCCGGAGAAAAGAAATGCAGAGGACAGGTGTTCTATCTTGGACGTGTTGAGTTTGAGTGGCCTTTGTGACATCCAAGTGGAGATGTCAGCTGTGAATCTGGAAGCTGGTGGAGAAGTCTGGGCCAAGTCCAGATGCAGACCCACTAGCCCAGAGATTGCAGTTTAAACCTTGGCGTCTGGGGGATTGTCCAGGGAACTTTTTTATCCACTGGCCTGACCGTTTCTCCACACTGTCTAGATAAAGCCTACTGGACATGGGATGCTCTGGAATGAAAGGAACGAAGCAGATTCCCAACAGTCTTTGCAGAAAGAGAGTTTTCAGAGGCTCACCTCTGAAGATGGACCAGGGAAAAGGGGCTTTACTTCTAGTTCTTAAGGACTCATTGCATGTTTCGGAGCCTCTTAGCAGAAGCGTGTGGCCAACGACCGGGTGGCTGGCATTTTTAAAGCAGCCCCTCCCACTGGCTTGTTCTCTGGGCGCCTGTGGTGGAAGACAGTGTTTATAGAGCATGTTTCATCTCAGGATCCCTCTCATTTCCGCCACATTGCAAAGACAGGTTTGGAAAGTGTTTCAAGTCCATGGGACATTATGGAGTTGTGAATTAGCACCAGACCCTTGCTGCCTCCTTTTCCTTCTTTCCTCTTTTCCCCCTTGTCTCCAGTGATGAACATTTTGTCATGTTTGCTTTATACATATTCATTTACATATACAGTTTATTTCTTTACAAAGTAATTTGAAAGCAAATGAGAGCCATCACGGCTCTTCATGCCCAAATAGATCGGTTTGTGTTTTCTGAGAATCAGCACCAGCTTCTTTGTATCTGACAGTGCGCCTAGAAAATGATCTCCCCTGAAAAAACTAGTAATTATTTCCTCATATGATATCCTATGCACTCCTTTTTTCATTTATTCCTTTGTATGGGTTAATTCTGTCTGCCCTGGGTGCCCGTGTTCTCTTGAGAGGGCGGGAAAATCCTACCCCAAGAGCATTTAACGCCATATTTTGTATTAGGAGGAGGTTAATAAAAATGTATTAAATGAACTAATTATAAAAGTCAGAACCTCAATATCACTCTGCAAGTCTAGCAGCACCTCTGATTCTCACAACAGTCCTATGAAGCAGATGCTGTTAATATTTCCATTTAACATATTGGGAAGCTGAGGCACAAGATGATCAAAAAACCTGCCCGTGAGCACATAGCTAGAAATTTTTTTAATTAAGAAAAATTTTAAATTTATTTTTGAGAGACAGAGAGAGACAGCATGAGCAGAGGAGGGTCAAAGAGTGAGGGAGATACAGAATCCAAAGCAGGCTCCAGGCTCTGAACTAGCTGTCAGCACAGAGCCCGACGTGGGGCTCAAACCCATGAACCATGAGATCGGGCCTGAGCTGAAGTCAGACGCTCAACCCACTGAGCCACCCAGGTGCCCCTCATAGCTAGAAATTTAAACCCAGGCACCTTGGCCGTGGCCTTCTGAACCACTGTCCTCTACTGTCTCTAAATACATCCTTTAAAATAAACTCCGTGTTGTTTATTTTTAAAGATGATCTTTGTAACGATAGTCATGAGTAAAATCGATGCAAAGTTTGGTGGATTCTAAAACTTTTCAGTGTCCCTGCTAAAAATTCTGAAGTCTGGGAAAAGCTAGAAAAATTTTTTTTCTTCAAATATGTAAAAATTTACATAAATTTAAATATATATGTATATTTCTTTTTTTGTAAGAACAGTGAAATCCTTTTACAGCAATTCCCTCCCAGCCCGGGAAGCTGTTATAACTAGGTTTTCCCTCTGGATAGAGCTTTAAACTCTGCACGTTCACATCCTGACTCTTTTCCATCCTTTTCATCTCCATTCTGTTTCCTTCAAGGATCCCTCTCCATTCAACCCAGACCAGGCCCTTCGAGGTTGGGGTCCTTCCTGGGTCTCTGTCTCTTTGACTCTTGCCTCCTTTTTAACCTGTTTCCAAAAGTTCAGAGTCAGTGAGGCCTGCACGACAGCTTGTGCAGTACTTATCATTTAAGCTCTCCTTCTGGAAGGTTTCTGCTTTCCTCCTGCACTAAGAGTTTTTGTTCTTTGTCAACAGGTTCTGTCTTTTCTCTGAATTTCTACTTCACGTTCACTGGGTCCCCATTTGTAAAGTGCAGTTTAGGATTATGGTTCCTGTGGAGGTGATAAGAAACAAAAGAAAGAACATCATGAGTGATTTTTTTCTCTTTTTAATGTTTATTTTTGAGACAGAGAGAGACAGTGTATGAGTGGGGGAGGAGCAGAGAGAGAGACACACACACACAGATTCCGAAGCAGGCTCCAGGCTCTGAGCTGTCAGCACACAGCCCAACATGGGGCTTGAACCCATGAACTGTGAGATCATGACCTGAGCTGAAGTCAGACGCTCAACCAACTTAGCCACCCAGGCGCCCCTTACAGATACTTTCCTGAACCACAGCAGCAAAGAGGAGAAAATAGAAGCTGATCTTAGTGCTTATGTACTTCCTCTGTACGCAGATACTGTCTTTATGTTTGGTTTAGAACCTTGAGGTCCTTACATTTTAAACCAAGTGCATTTTAATTCTGAAGATATCTAATCATATATACTTTCCATCACTGCCTATTGATATTTAAATATGTAAATTTAACTATATGAATATATTTAAATACATATGTAAATAAAATCTGAATATGATTGTCTTAGCCATCCTCTCTGCCTCGGCACCTCTGAATTTTTTTTTTTTTTCTGCTTCAGAATTTGAAATAGAATACCACACAGACTAATAGGGAATAAAAAGAACTTACCAGAGATGAAAGCACTCAGCGGGAAAGCCCATTTGTTGGTCCTGCAGGTATGCCGATCACCTTATGCAGGGCACAGAATCACACTGCAGAGAACCTCATCTCTTGCCTGGCGTCCACGTAGGTGTGTGGCAACCAGAGACTGACGTGAGAATATGGGGCTCCGGGCACTAGTTTGAGAAGATATCATTTCATCCAACAGACTTTATTTTTATTTATTTTTATTTAATTTTTTAATGTTTTTTATTTATTTTTGAGAGACAGAGAGAGAGCGCAAGCAGGGGAGGGTCAGAGAGAGAGGGAGATACAGAAACTGAAGCAGGCTCCAGGCTCTGAGCTAGCTGTCAGCACAGAGCCTGACTCGGGGCACGAACCCACGAACCACGCGATCATGACCTGAGCCGAAACTGGACGCTTAACCGACTGAGCCACCCAGGTACCCCATCCAACAGATATTAAAAACATGAGAGGGTATTTTCTGGCGTTACGCTGATGGGAGCACAGATCCACAGAGTTTGTGTCAGCAGCTCTTGCACTGTGATTCTGAAGGCAAATACTGCATCCGGGGAGGGAACCTGCTTCCACACTCGATTCCACGTCAGACGTGCAGGGCTTGAAATTGGAAACTCCGTAGCCACGTGTGGTCAGTGTCCTTCTCTGGCCCGAGGTCAGTAGACCTGAGTCTGGGGCCAGAGAGGAGGCGGGGGAGCGGGGTGCTTACAAATGCGGGTTTTTAGGGTCACATTGCTTGTGTTTGAATTCTGGACCTCTCCCCTTTGCAGCTCTGTGCTTCTCTGAGGCTCATTTTTCCACTTAGAAAATGGGGATGGTATTAGGACATCCTTTAGAAGTTGGTGCGAGGAACAGAAAAAGCCCTTCGCTCTGTGCTTGGCGAAGAGTCAGTACTGAATAGTGTTAGCAGTGCTGACGACGGTGATGATGGGAATTTAGTCATATCACCTTGGGCGAGTCATACAATTTTCATCTCCTCCAGCCATTGTTTTCCTGTTGTAAAATGATGAGGACTGACTGTTACTGTTAAGGGACCCTATTCCTGATAGTCTTTGATTCAAACACAACAGCTTAAGAGCCCCTCGCTGAGTCAATAAATCCAGCTTGTTCTTTCAAGTAATGTTTACAGAGAAAAGTTTCATAACCTCTCAGCGACTCCCTGAAACTGAATGTTGGCCCTCAGGCCCTGTAGGTTAAATCCCATTACAGCAAGCTCCAAGGGTTTATCCAAACTATTTTTGTTTTTCTACATTTTATAGCCTTGAGTAATCTAGCCATAGAAATCCTTTTGTCCAGCTCAAATGTCAGTGGTAATGCTTCTCATCTTAGAGGGATTTGCAGGCAATAGCCACACATGTCATAAAAATTATCTCTGAGATAATGTGGATTGTTCAGAAACTGGGCATGTTACCCAATAAGGATTTAGGAGTCCTACACTCCTAGCACTTGGTTGTTTTTCCCCAGTGTCCTGATAGGTAGGATTTGGGTGAAAGTACTCTCCTAGGACCTTATTAAACTGCATATATTTACATAAGAAACGTGTAACATGGCCTCATAAAATTACCAGGCCTGAATAAAACACTGTTCTTATTCTTTGAAACTTTGGCACCGTCCCTAAGTCACCACCTCATTTAGGAACTGTAGCGGCTGAGATCCTTGGCACTCCAAGAAGTATATAGTTTCACCTTTTGGAAACAAAGCAGGCCTTAAGACTTACCAAGTGTGAGTAAAACTTCATATCTATGTTGGGTGTATGCGATTAAATTTTGATTAACAGCTGAGTTCATATTTCTTATCTTTTCTTTTTTTCCGCACACAGCCCAGTTTCCCTGAGGTTGTTTAAATAAAAATACTGCAAGGAATTTTGCTTTCCTCTTCCCCCATTTGCAGCGGGACCGGATGCACTCACTTTAGTGCATGACCAGGGCCCTGACATCTTTAGCTCTGCTGCCCCTCTGGGAACCATTCCGATGCCCAGGTTAGTGGTGGCAGATGGCAGTTGGAAGTTGCAATGTGACAAATGAAGAAATAAATAATGATACCTTGTGCTTTTCTTTGTTTTTTTTTTAATTTTTTAATGTTCTATTTATTTTTGATACAGAGAGAGACAGAGCATGAGAGGGGGAGGGGCAGAGATAGAAGGAGACACAGAACCAGAAGCAGGCTCCAGGCTCTGAGCTAGCTGTCAGCACAGAGCCTGACGCAGGGCTCGA
This sequence comes from Mungos mungo, assembly GCA_004023785.1. Classification (NCBI taxonomy): domain Eukaryota; kingdom Metazoa; phylum Chordata; class Mammalia; order Carnivora; family Herpestidae; genus Mungos; species Mungos mungo. Next base: position 162,481 of record PISW01003112.1, on the reverse strand, counting down.
ACCCACGAACATGAGATCTGACCTGAGCCCAAGTTGGAGGCTTAACCGACTGAGCCACCCAGGCATCCCCCTTGTGCTTTTCTTTGTAAGAAGAGGTAGGGGATACCTAATAGGCAAATATAAATTCTAATTTCTTAAGGCGTGTGTCCAGATCTGCACGTGAAAATCATTTAGTGTTCTTAAAACGTTTTGACTTTAAAAATTGGGGTATATGGCCTGAATTTCTTTTTTTCTTTTATACTTTATTGTCAAGTTGGTTTCCATATAACACCCAGTGCTCATCCCCATGAGTGCCCTCCTCCATGCCCATCATACCCCTTCCCCTCTCCTCCTCCCCTATCAGCCCTCAGTTTGTTCTCAGTATTCAAGAGTCTCTCATGATTTGCATCCCTCTTTCTCCCCAACTATTTTTTCCCCTTCCCCGCCCCCATGGTCCTCTGTTAAGTTTCTCCTGTTCCACATATGAGTGAAAACATATGGTATCTGTCCTTCTCTGTCTGACTTATTTCGCTTAGCATGACACCCTCGAGTTCTATCTACGTTGCTACAAATGGCCAGATTTCATTCTTTCTTATTGCCGTGTAGTATTCCATTGTGTAGATAAACCATATCTTCTTGATCCATTCATCAGTTGATGGACATTTAGGCTCTTTCCATGTTTTGGCTATTGTTGACAGTGCTGCTGTGAACATTGGGGTTCATGTGTCCCTATGCATCAGCACTTCTGTATCCCTTGGGTAGATCCCCAGAAGTGCTATTGCTGGGTCATAAGGGAGTTCTATGGATAGTTTTTTGAGGAACCTCCACGCTGTTTTCCAGAGTGGCTGTACCAGTTTACATTCCCACCAACAGTGTAGGAGGGTGTCTATCTCTCCACACCCTTCGCCAGCATCCATAGTCTCTTGATTTGTTCATTTTAGCCACTCTGACTGGTATGAGGTGGTATCTCAGTGTGGTTTTGATTTGTATTTCCCTGATGATGAGTGACGCTGAGCATCGTTTCATGTGTCTGTTGGTCATCTCGATGTCCTCTTTGGAGAAGTGTCTATTCATGTCTTCTGCCCATTTCTTCACTGGATTATTTGTTTTTTGGATGTGGAGTTTGGTGAGTTCCTTATAGATTTTGGATACTAGCCCTTTATCCAATATGTCATTTGCATCTATCTTTTCCCATTCTGTAGGTTGCCTGTTAGTTTTATTGATTGTCCTCAGCTGTGCAGAAGCTTATTATCTTGATGAGGTCCCAATAGTTCATTTTTGCTCTTGATTCCCTTGGCTTTGGGGATATGTCGAGTAGGAAATTGCTGTGGTTGAGGTCAAGTAGGTTGTTTCCTACTTTCTCCTCTCGGGTTTTGATGGTTTTCTGTCTCACATTCAGGGCCTTCAGCCACTTTGAGTTTATTTTTGTGTGTGGTGTAAGGAAGTGGTCTGTTTTCATTCTTCTGCATGTTGCTGTCCAGCTCTCCCACACCAGCTGTTGAAGAGGCTGTCTTTTTTCCATTGGATACACTTTCCTGCTTTGTCAAAGGTTAATTGACCATACATTTGTGGGTCCAGTTCTGGGTTCTCTATTCTATTTCCTTGGTCTATGGGTCTGTTTTTGTGCCAATACCATACTGTCTTGATGATGACAGCTTTGTAGTAGAGGCTAAAGTCTGGGATTGTGATGCCTCCCTTTTTGGTTTTCTTCTTCAATATTACTTTGGCTATTTGGGGTCTTTTGTGGTTCCATACAAATATTAGGATTGTTTGTTCTAGCTTTGAGAAGACTGCTAGTGCTATTTTGATTGGGATTGCATTGAATGTGTAGATTGCTTTGGGTAATAATGACGTTTTAATAATGTTTATTCTTCCAATCCATGAGCATGGAATGTTTTTCCATTTCTTTCTGTCTTCTTCAATTTCCTTCACAACTTTTCTATAGTTTTCATCATACAGATCTTTTTCATCTTTGGGTAGGTTTATCTTAGGTATTTTATGGTTTCTTTGTGCACTTGTGAATGGGATCAGTTTCTTGATTTCTCTTTCTGTTGCTTCATTATTGGTGTATAAAAATGCAACCGATTTCTGTACGTGATTTTGTATGGCTTGAATTTCATCTGGTATTTCTCTTATGGCTTCAGGAAATCACAATAGCATCAGCAGTAACCATAACAATGAGAATGCCTGCCGTTTGTTGAGTGCCTGCTATGTGTTTGACCCTTGAAGTTAGGATTTGGTGTATGTTAGCAGTTAACTGCTGAGGTTCGGTAGACGTTGCTGCTGGAGTTTGAATCTGTGTTTGGTCACATGTTACTTGGTGACCTTGGGCAAGTAAACCTAAATTCCCTATGGTTCATTTTCTGCATTTGCAAGGTGTAGATAGTATTCGTACCAACCTATTGAGCTTGTTACAAGGATTAAATGGGTGTACAGTACGCAGAACAGCGGGGTAAGTGATTAATAGAAGTGTCGTTGCTTAATCCCTGAAACAGGCGTAGAAGGTAGGTCTTGAGGCTCTAAGGTCCAGGTTATAAGACCAGGTTTGTCTAGTTCTGGAGTCCACATTCGTTGCTGTACTGAGCTCCTTCTCTGGTCAAGTTCACCTTGGGTGACAACTAGCTGGTTGGGTGCAGATCTGCTCTCCCTTGTGGGACTCTAGGCTGGTTGAGGGCAGTGATGCTTGACTTTTTTTTGGTATTCCTTAGCACACCTGGAACTTATGTATCTATGAGCCTTATGTTGAATGTCTGAGTGAGTAAATATCTCAAAACTGTTCCAACAGTGTCATTTCATATGGGAAGAAACTAGAGGCAAGATGAATTGACCAGTGTTCATTAATGTAACCAGGTGACTGTCCTTGGTTAGACTCCTTGCAGTCTCCCTTAAGCCAGCAGTGAGGGGAGGGGCTCAGATCTTATCCAGGATCCCATTCAGCATGATTTAGGGGTCATCAGAGACTTGAGCAGAGTTCATTTACAGAATGGAGGGATCCCTTCTCTGGCTCTCTTCTTTCCTAGGACCCTATCCCATTCCCTATCCCATGGCACGCCTGTCCCTGGCTTGTTCCTAGCAGGTTTAATGCTAGTATCCTTGTGTCTTGGACCATAGTCACAGCCAAGGCTGCCTGCAGGGTGGGGCTCCCCAGACGTGAAACTAACCCCATGCCAGCTGCTGCCTCTGTCTTCTGACTTTCCTCCAAAACCTCTCCACTTTTGTTCACTTTCCAGAGCCAGGTAGCTGTGGGGTTACTTGGCCTGGAGCTAACACTTGTTATTTGTGGGACAATCTGTTAAGAAAATTTACTTCTCCATATTAGGAGCAGAATGTCCATAACATCATCTTTAATGGCAACAAAGATCCTTTACAATGGAAATACAAATATTCTAAGGGTTGCCTGGGTGGCTCACTCGGTTGAGCACCCAACTTCAGCTCAAGTAACGATCTCACGGTGGGTTTGAGCCCCGCGTTGGGCTCTGTGCTGACAGCTCAGAGCCTGAAGCCTGCTTCAGATTCATGTCTCCCTCTCTCTCTGCCCCTGCCCTGCTCAGATTCTGTCTCTCTCTCTCTCTCTCTCTCTCTCAAAAATAAATAAACATTTAAAAAATTAAAAAAAAGAAATACTAATATCCAAAAAGTAAGTATAACTTTTATTTCTCCCTGCAGTGAAATTTATCTTCTTATACATATATATGTGTATATATGTATATGTATATGCATATGCATTTGTATGTACATGTACACACACACACACACACACACACACGCACCCTGTTCTAGATAATTGGAAGAGGCTGGAATGAAATTTTTGTCTGACTTGGACCAAAGCACCATGTGATGCGGTCCTGGGTCTTATTGTGAATGCTTCAGATTTGGGCTCGGAATCCTGTAAGCATGGTAAGTCAGGGCTGGCAGAGAGACCCAGCCTAAGAGAACTGAACATGCATACAGCTGTGAAAGTAGAAGAATGCTGGTTAATTACTTGATCATATTCTATTTTAGGCTAAATAGCCTTCCTTTGGCTTGGTTTTTCCAGCCAAGTTCTCATGTCCTGTGACCTGATGTCATTCTGGTAAAAGGCCCTGAAGGTAGATCTTTAGGCTTCCCCTCCCTCACACAGCCCATTCTTGAAGTACTTTCCACTTCTCTTCTTTCTAACTGCTCCAATTATATTTGGCTTTAATCTGTATGAAGATCTTGTCCCTTCCTCGCCACCAACTAACCCCACACGTAGTGGTGCGCCTGTCTGGTCACTGTGCATCAGGCCGTGCACGTGGGCTGATGTCACCAGTGTGTCCTCTCACTGCATTTGATCATCACCCTCTGCTCTGTTACAGTCTGAGACTTCATATCACACTTTAAGTCATTTTATCATTTTCCCCTTCGCTGTCAGAGAATCCTAGGCTCAGATGAGCTCAAAGAAAAAGAAACACCCAGATAGTTCTATCCTCGTGAGAGAACACTTTGAACTTTGGGCAACTGTCTTTGAAGTCTCTTTTTAAAGTGCGTTTTCAAAAACTAAAATTGTATCTGACTGTGCATTCTCTTTTGTGATGAGCTTCTTAAACTGAACAACGTGTTCCAAACGTTCTCCTGTATTGTTAATTATCTTCCTGAGGAGCTGTTCTTAGTGACTGCATTTTATTTCATCATATGAGTGTGGCGTAATGTATTTAATGAAAAACTTAATCATCCACACACCAGTTATTGATCATTTATTCTGCCGCAGTTACTGTGCTACTGAGATCCAGGAGTGAACAAGACAGATGGGGCTCTGCCTCATGGCTCTTGAGATTGTGTAGACACTGACCAGGGATGTGACCGGGCTCTGCTGGGATGATCCAGAGCTTGAGAAGGATGCCCCCCACCCAGACTGGGGGTTGGAAGAAAGGTCAGGAAATGTTCCCAGGGAAGTGATGTTTCAACAAGGAAGGCGGCACTGATTCATGTAAGTTAGGGCCATGGGGAGAGGACAGTCCCCCAGAAAGAGAGCATCGACATCACGTGGTGAGGTGCAGGAGAGAGAGGGTCCACGTTTGAAGAACACGACGGAGCTTGGCAGAGCTGTACTGCAGAATGTGACCGAGTGTGAGCGGTATGGGCAAGTGACTGAGGCAGCTCAGCAGGCCTTCAGACACCACTGCAAGGGGGCGGGACTCCATCCGACAGTGTGCGGAGGGCGTTGTGATTCGTTTCAGCAGGGAGGGGGCAGAGCTTTAGCGTTTGGGAGAAATTACTGTGGCGAAAGGAGGAGTAATGGGTCAGAGGAGGACAAGAACCCTGATGGGAACCTTGCACAGTAATTTGGGTGAGCAGTAACGGAGGGATGAATTTGGGAGGTGACAGTGGAGATAGAAGTGGACAGACTGGCTGAAGGAGGAGAAGGCGAGGGACCACGGGGGCAAGCCAGCCTTCCGAAAGCTGTAGGCAATTGCTTGAATGGGGGTGCTATGGGGTGGGGAGAAGCTGTGAGGGGAGAGGATGGGGCATGAATTTAATGAACTCACAGAACATCCAGAGGAAACAGTGAGCGGTCAGCTCAGTAAATGAACCTGAAGCATGGGAGAGAGTGCCACTGTGGTGAGGTCAAGTGCGAGAGGTCCAGTCCAGAGCCTAATCTGAGCCATGGGCTTGTGAGAAGCCCCGCAGGGGAAGCACACTGTGGGGAAGGAAAGACAGACCAGGACAAAGTGAGGAATGCCACCTTTTGGGATCCTGGAGGAAATGGGGTCTGCAAAGGGGACTTTTAGGTTCCTTTTTTTGCTATTTTTTTTTATCATGTTGTGGAAAATATTTTCTACGTGTATTTTTTTTTATGCATTGTTCATCTGTTCTGTTAGGACAAAGGCTCGCAAAGTTGTATGTAATTTTTGTAAACCTGGAAACCTTGTGGTCCTGTTGCAGAGGTGAGACCCAGTTGAAGAAATCCCAAACAATTAGAGAAAAAAAAAAAAAAGAAATAGTGACCCTCATCTTCTATTTGATGTTTTTAAGAATTATCAAAGGGTTTAAATTATATCTATTTCACAGATACACTTGTGAAGGTGTCTTCTTTGTCCTTCCTTATCTCCTCAGACCATAGGTGCTCTTGAGTATCTCTCTTTCCCTTTACTCTTATCATCTATTTATTATTTTTAATCAGTTATTTTTTATGAGGTGGGTTGACTAGGCAAAACGCAAAAGTAGCCTTTTGTTTTTCATACAGAGTAACTTTTTATAAAAAATTTTTAAATGTTTTTTATTTATTTTTGAAAGAAAGAGAGACAGCATGAGCAGGGGAGGGTCGGAGAGAGAGGGAGACACAGAATCCAAAGATAGGCTCCAGGCTCTGAGCTGTCAGCACAGAGCCCAACATGGGGCTTGAACACATGAACTGTGAGATCATGATTTGAGCTGAAGTCGGATGCTTAACTGACTGAGCCACGCAGGCACCCCCATACAGAGTAACTTACAGCAACTCTGTATCCATCAAAAATCTTGATTTTTAAATAATAGATAATCCAACTCAAATAGACCAGAAAATGGGGAAGAAACAAGGCGTGTATTGGCTCTGTAGTAAATAAGCATGATGAATTCAGGTATGGCTGGATCCAGAAGCTTAACTGATGTCAGCAAGCCTCAACTTTTTCTCTCTGCCAGTCTTCCCTCTGCTTTCCTGTGTTGGCTCCAGTTCTCAAGATGTGTGGGGAAGGGTTTGTCTTCTCTCAGTAAAAGTCATGGGCTGACTTTGATTGTTCTGAATTGAGACATTTGCTCTCTACTGAACTACCATTGTGGCCATGGCATGGGCTGCTTTGGCTGGCCGCGTCTCAGACACAAAGTCTCTCTTGGAGCTGGCATTTGAGTTGATTTCCTCCAAACTCTTAAGGGCTGAGAAAAGAGGTGCATTGCTTCCCAGAGGGGACTCAGTGTATAGTTGTCACCACAATCAGGGATAACGGAAGTTGGGAAGCCAAATGTACTGAGTTAATGCTGTCATGGTGGAGTATGATTGTACTAGGTACAAAGGCAAATCTGTATTGGTTCAGATATAAAAGACAGTTACGAAATGTAACAATAGTTGATACATTTTCTTCCTCATGACTAAGTGAAGGAGACTCTGCAGCTACCAGCAGAGAAGAAACCATATAAAGGAAAGTTCTGGTGGCAGGCCCCACTCCAGACCAATTTAGTGTCCCTGAGGTGAGAACCAGGCATCGCGATTTTCAAAGCCCTCCATTGGTCCCAGCGTGCAGCCAGGGCTGAGGACCTCGGTGGCTGGAGAACACAGAGTTCCCTCAGGGGTCAGCTCCCTTGGTGTTCCTTGTATGCAGGAGGGAACTGTACCCTGCCACGCACTGTCCCCTGTTACCATATATGACATTCATGAAAACGTTGTCATTTTTTTAAGCAGATGATGAAAGTAAGGCTCAAAATCACGTCATTAGAGAAGGGCAGATTTTTATGCAATTTCGCTTCTGTCCATTACCAGAGGGCTTTGGTCGAGTTACGTAACCCTCTGGGCTCCCGTGTCCTATTGTGTAAAGGATGATGCCCATCTCATGAAGCTGTTGGGTAGAACAGGATGGGTGGGTATTCAGCGCCTGCGTCTCCCTTCTATGTCCCATTTCTTAGTTCCTATCTTTCTTTTTTCTTTCGTTTTTCTCCAGCCTCAGAATTTCTACAAAGAGTTGAAGCGTTATTTTTCTTGTGTGCGGAAGGCAATCCTCTGGCTAGCTTTCAGGGCAAATTTCCTGGTGTTGTTCACATCAGAGAGAATGGTTCTATGGTTTGCACAGGATTCCCAGCCTCTTGGGGGATTCCAGCCTCCTCTCTGGTCTCCCACAGAAGCTTCTTTCTGATTCACTCTTGTCTTCTCTAGTCTGTTCTCCACACAGTAGGGAAAGTGACGCTTCTAAAATGTAGATCCCAAGTTTTCACTTCCTGCCTCTTGAATTTCAGGTGGTTTCTCACCCAAGGTGTGGTGTAGGGCCAACACATCCCTGGCTGCCTCTTGGACCTCATTTCTTACTACTCTGCTTTTCCTGCTTCTTTTCCAGCCTTTGGGCTCCTGCTGTTCTTCAAACAAAGCAGGGGAGTGGGGACTGACCTCCAGGGGGCGCTATCACCACAGAACACAATGTTACTTGGGGCATTTGCACCTGACACTGTTTTTGCTGGAAACCTTGCTTCAGTCTTGTCTGTGGATCAGTGCCTCAAGCCATTGGCTCTCCCTGACCACCCTATTTAAGTGAGCCCCCAGGATTCTCTGTCTCTTACCCACATCAGCAGCATGTGGCTCTAGTTAATGATATCTCTTCACTTCTCTATTGTCTGTTTTCCTCACTAAAACCCAAGGTTGAAGCATGCGTGGTACATGGCTGATCTCTGTTACTGTAGGTTAGATAAGTGAGTGTCCAAGAAAAATGCAAAACCTTTTGACTACTCCCTAAGTTTCCATTATTAATAGCCAATTATTTTTGCTCATGTAACCCATCTGCTGTAAGTTTTATCTCTTTGGTCTCTTATCTATTTAGTCTAAACTGGGGAAAAATTGATTTAACACTCCTCTATTTCCTCGTTATTTTGCATTTTCCCTTCTCTTAGATCTAAATTTGTCTTTTTGTCCTTAAGGTGATTTTTAGTCTCTCAGATGGATTTTTTCCCCAAGTTAAAAGTCACATTGTAAATGCAATCCCGTTGGGTCTGTTAATCTTAGGGGTTTGTAATTGCTTTTCCTAGATGGTCTCCCTTTTCCTCTTTATCTTGCGTAACTGTCTGCTTTCCTAGAACCAGAACAAATGTGGTCCCAATTAATGTTTTCCATAAACACTGTCCAAAACCTCCTCTCTCATTCTGATATCACTCCTCTTCCTTGTCTGCCCAGCCAAATCTCGGGCTTTCTCTGAGGCCCAGTGCAAAACCCAGCTCTCCCATGAGGCTTTGCTGGCCCACCCGTCCCCTTAACAGTCCGTCCTTCTTTGGAATCACGGACGTGATTAGAGCCTGTGCCGCACACTGACCCCAAGCAGACAGCCTGGGCTGGTCCTTCCTGCCTCACCCCAAGCTGACACCATTCCAGAAGTGTTTGGAGAAAGAAGCAGCAGTCTCAGGTTGTCTTTTTGTCATTCTAAATGTTTCCTTCTGGTCTCTTCTGTTGAAGAATGAGCTCTTTGAGAGTCAAGATACTTCCTTCTCCTCACTTCCCTGTGACGCTCATCAAGGCACTGAGATGAGCTGTTTCATCCCTTCATCTTGGTTCAGTGATTACTCATTCATGTATCTGTAATCAAAACAGCTAATGACTAACATTTATCTTTTTTCCTATTGCCTCGAAACAGATCTGTTAGAATATGTTTTCTGTCACTCATCTCTTCCTTCATCTGTTCCTTCATTCCGTTAACTATTTTCTGAGTGGCCGCTCGGCTGGGGGCTGGGGCTCAAGGCCGAGGAAGGAATGTGGCTCTTTTCTCCAGGAAGAGTATGGTCGTGCTGGGGGTGGGGGACGATGATAGACAAGCAAACCAACACAACTGTGCCATCACAGATTTGGGAAAGGGCCAAGAAGGCAGTGAACAGGGCTCTGTGATCCAGAATAAGAATGGGGTGTGTCCCCAGAATGGGGCGATCAGGGAAGATCTGCCTGCCTAACATCAAAGCCAGGAACGAAACGCCAAGCCTAAGCAGGTAGGAGTGGCAGCTTGCCGAGAGCGGAAGCGGTGTGGCGCCAGGCTCCCGGTGGGGAGTGGCTTGTCATTTCTGGGAACTGAATGGAGGCCGTTGGGGCCAGCTTCTAGAGAAAGCGGGGACCTAGTGTCACAGCCAGCCGGGCCGTACAGATTTTATTCTAAGCAGTAGGAAGCCATGATAATATTTAATTTTAAGGAAGTATTCTTACTGCTTGTTGGGATAGAAGAGACTTGTGAATCTCATCAAAGGAAACTGTTGCAAAGATGAGGAAATAATCATGGCTCTGACTGGAGCGGTGGCAGCAGAGATGAAAGTGTTTGGGCTCAGGAAGCATTTGGAAGGTAGAATCTGTTCATAGGCACTGATTTGTGAGACATGGGGGTGCAGGGGAAGGAGGAAGCAAGCAGGTATGTGGACCGTTTGCCAAGACGGTGAAATCACGAGTTAAGATGTAAGTGACAACGTCAGCAAGAATGCCTGTGTCACCGTATTCCGTCATCAGTACTGCAACTCCCCACATCTCCGTAGCTTTCCAGATCGAGTGGCTTCGCGGTCTTGCAGCTCAAAACGATCCAGGAACGTTTTCTTCTGGTTTGAGCTATCTGATTTCCATAATGTGTATATCTCAAGGGTGTGGATTTCCTTATTCACGTAACAAATGCTTAGCAGGCATATTCATATAAATATTGGTTCAGATCCAGAATCTGAAGCAACAGTCAACTAGCTAAATCACAGTGTTGCAGTAGCCTCTATTTCCTTAGATATTTTTGCATAGTCCTATCTTGTTTGTTTTTCCATTTTAATCCTCTAGTCTTTCAGTACTTTCTAAACTTTCCCCTTGTTGCAGTGAGTTGTTTTACATTGCTTCCATGTGGTTCAGTTTTTCTCTGGGGCTCTTGTGTTTTCTTTCCAGCATTTTCTTTTTTCTTTTCTTTCCTTTTCTTTTTTTTAAAGTTTGTGTTTTAATGTTTCTTTATTTTTGAAAGAGAAAGAGTAGGAGTGGGAGTGGGGCTGAAAGAGGGAGGGCGACACAGAATCCGAAGCAGGCTCCCGCTCTGAGCTGTCAGCACAGAGCCCAATGCGGGGCTTGAACTCACAGACCACAAGATCATGACCTGAGCTGAAGTTGGATACTTAAGTGACTGAGACACCCAGGTGCCCCTCTTTCCAACATTTTCTGATGTCTATCGTATGAGGTTTGTATGATGTGAAAGAGACCATCACTGTCTTCACTGTTCTCTCTGCAACTTTCGATTAACGTTATTAAATAACTTTTTATTTTCTACCCTTCAAGTAGGATTGTAAATCCAAATATATTTGCTCATTAGGTTCCAGTTGGGACCACATATTATTTCTTCAGTGTGGTTAATTTATTAATCTTTTAGTCATTTCAGACACATTACTCTTCTTATTTTTATTACTGTAGTAGCATATTCTGTAAAGCAGTTTTCCATTTGTTCCCCATGTTGCGGAGTCTCCACATGCCGGTGACAGTGGTTGAATCCAAGAATGTTAAACTTTGTTTTCAGCTCTCTAACCATTGCCACAATAACTAATTTGGCTTGGAATTTTCAAAAAACATTTACCTTAAGAGATCATTATTGACAGACTGACTTGTCAAAGCTCTGAGTTCCATTAATTGAAAGTGAAACTTTATCAAAGACTTTCTGAGGGTTCCTAGGATTGAATGTGGAGTTTGGAATTCTTTGTATGTAATATGTGTCTACTTGGAGAGACCATGGAAGACAGAGGGGATGGGGGAGCGGGGGGAAGGGGAAATCAGAGGAGAAAACGGGAATGAAAATCTTGGTTCATTTTTAGAATGTTTCTTGGAAAGTGGATGTCTGTGCTGGCTGAGTCTCAGCTACAGAGGACCCCAAGGTCTTTTCTACCTTGTGGTGTAAGGTACCTTTCTACCAGCACTCAGAGAACGGCACTGTGCTCCGTAAATGCATGCAGAAGTGCCCTTTCTAGTAATCTTTGCTTTAGCTTTGAGTCCAGACTTCTATGTTTTTACACGAGGAAATCGGACTCCTGAAACACTGTTTCTGTTTTGGGATCGCTTACCTGGGAACTCATTTCTATAATATACATTGTTTCTTTACTTGAACTGCAGTTCAGTTTTTGAGACTACATTCAGGTAATATTCAAGCTTTCTGTGATCCATATCACATTTAAAAGCCAGATTTGGTTCAAAATTTCAAGACCTTATATATTCACCCCCGTGTAACATGTGTTATAACAAGAGCCATAACCTAGCCAACATCTGGCCTTGATCAGCCAGTTGAGAGGCCATGCCTGCGTTGGTTGGCATGTTGGCTCCAAATCCGGTATTTGGGTGATTTTAAAGATGACTTCTGGTTTTGTAAGGAGTTGGTAGTACATGTGATATGTTTATTCCTTAGAACTCAAGTTTAATGACCATATTTAAAAATATCCTCCATAGGACATTGGCAATACCAAGAACCAGTTAGCCGTGAGAACATTTCAAAAGCACAGAGTTCTAAATTTATAACTGCTAAGTGATTTGCGTTTCCTTTTTTTACAGTTTTTCTTTTTTAGAGAGAGAGATAGAAAGTGCAAATGGAGGAAGAGTCAGAGAGGGAAAGAGAGAATCTTAAACAAGCTCCATGAGGAGCCCGACACGGGCTTGATCTCACAACCTTCAGATCATGACCTGACCTAAAATCAAGAGTTGGATGCTTAACCAGCTGAGCTACCCAGAAACCTTGTGATTTGCATTGTCTTTTTCTTTTTTTATGTTTATTTATTTTTGAAGGAGGGAGAGAGAGGGTGAGAAGGGGCAGAGAGAAAGGGAGACACAGAATCTGAAGCAGGCTCCAGGCTCTGGGCTGTCAGCACAGAGCCCGATGCAGGGCTCGAACTCACCAGCTAGGAGATCGTGACCTGAGCTGAAGACAGACCTTAACCAACTAAGCCACCCAGGCGCCCCTCTGTTTCCTAAAGCTATCGTAAAGAATTTAGGATACTGATGGGTTTAATCTGGCCACAGTTTCTTTTGCTAGCATAGCACCTTCAACTTTTCAAATGCTTTGAGACAAAGTCTCTTACTAGCCTGGGGCTTAAGAACACAGATGTGGAGTCATATAGACCTTAGTTAGAATTTTGCTTTTCTCAGTTACTAATTGATGTCCCTGGACTAGTTCCCTGATCTAGTCTCTAAGCCTTCTTCTGTCCAAGTCTATAATAGTAGACTCTCATTGAGCCAGTAGTTGTGATAAATCAAAATAATAGATACCAATTGTTTAGTATAGTGTCTAGTATATAATAAGAACTCAATATTTGCTATTATTGTTAATTATTTTAAATCATAATATTAATGCATATTAATCATTAATATACAATAAATTAATTATGATTAATAAAAAGATTCCTCTTCCTTTCCCTCTATTAGTATAATTATTTGGTTTACACAGCTGTCCTATCAACTCCATTTTTAACAAACGAGGAAGCTAAGACATAAAAGAAGAGCTATTTGAAGAGTTATTTGATTGGACTGGCATGGTTTATGAATCAGAATTTGGTTTAGGTGCAAACAATAGACCCTCCAAATAATTGTGATTTTATTACTGTAGCTTTACACTAAGTTTAGAAGTTAGCTAGAGCAATCTTCCAAGTTTGTCTCTTTTCCTTTTTTCAACGTTGTTTTGGATTTTCTAGGTTCCTCGCATGTCGATAAAATTATACAGTCACCTTGTCAATTTGTACAAAAAATTTATTTCACTGTTAATAATAAGTTTTCTGTTTATGCTCTGTCAGATGGAGGAAATGACCTTCTATTTTAGTTTGCTGATAGTTTTTCCCCCCACTTTTGTCAAATGATTTTTCCATGTCTGTTGGGATGTCTGACTTGTTTCACGTGCATGTGTAAAGAATTTGCATTCTGGCTCGTGTGTAGTTTTATATTCGTATTAATTAGGTCAAGATGGTTCCTAGTGTTTTGAAATATTGTAGACACGAGCTCATTTTGTCAATTTATTCTATCAGGTGGGAAGAAAGAGGTCCTTCTCTATGGGATCTGTTTCTCCTTCTGGCAGGAGGGGGTTTTTTTTCCCGTGTATTTTGAAGTTCTTTTATTAGGTCTGAACATTGAGGCTTGTTATATCTTCCTGAGGGATTGCCCATTTTTTCATGTTAAATGTCCCTCCTTATGAGTTTCTTTCAGAAAACATGTAATTAGGTCCTGCTTTTTTTGTTCAGTCTGACCATCTCTGCCTTGTGAGTCACCTCCCTTCAATGCTTATCAGTAGGGTAGGGTCTAAGTCTACCTTATTGCTTTTGTTTTCTCTTCATCTCCTGTGTTCTTCATTTCATTCTTCCTTTATTCCTTCTTTTGGGAAAATCAAGTATTTAGAATTTTTTTCTCTTCAGTTGACTTTTTTAGTTGTATCTTTGTTTTTTGTTATTGGTTTTGGTTTGTTTTTTTCTTTCTTTTTAAAAAATTCTAATAATGCTTATTCATTTTTAAGAGATAGAGACACAGAGTGCAAGCCAGGGAGGGGCAGAGAGAGAGGGAGACACAAAATCCGTAGCAGCTTCAGGCTCTGAGCTGTCAGCACAGAGCCCGACATGGGGCTCGAACCCATAAATTGCAAGATCATGACCTGAGCCGAAGTCATATGCTCAACTGCCTGAGCCACCCAGGTGCCCCTTAAGTTTTTATTTTTGTTTAGTGGTTGCTCTGGGCATTAAAGTAGCTAATGACAGTGTAATTCTGTCAACTGCCCCCTCATTCTTTATTCTATTGTTGTTATGTATTTTCCAGAATATGTTACAGCATCATAATTCAGTGTTGTTAATTCTGCTGTAAAATAGCTAGTTGTTTTTAAATAAAGAAAAGAAAAAAAACTTATCCCCAAATATACCATTTCCAGGGCTCTTTATTTCTTCCTATAAACTTGAGTTTCTATCTGTTATCATATATATTCTGCTTTAATAACACTCTTTAGTATTTTTATGGTCAGGTAGATGTGTTGGCAACAGATTCTGTCCACTCTTTATTAGAAAATGTCTTAGTTTACCCCCATTATTTGAAGTTATTTTCCCTGGACATAGAACTCTTGGAGATAGGTTTATTCTTTTAGTACCCTAACGAGGTAATTTTATTATCTTTTGCCTCCACAGATCCTAATGAAAAGCCATCTGTAATTCTTTTCACTGTTCAGTGTATATATTTTGTCTGTTTCTCCTGGATACTTTTAATATTTTTTTCCCTAAGTTTTGGCGATCAGTATTTTGACTCTGATGTACTTGCTTGTCTTCTTTGAATTTACCCTTCCTGGGGTCCACTAAGCATTATTGTCTCTGGCTTCTTTTTCCCACCAAAGTGGGAAAAACTCAGGCATCTTATCTATGATCCAGACAGCAGAATGGACAAAGGGATAACATGAAGTCGCACGCCAACTCTCTTCTGAGGAAGTTTCTCAGAAGCAACATCAAAAGACTTCCATGTGTCTCTCATTATCCAGAGTGTAGCCGCAGCTCACCGGTAGCCGCAGAAGAGGCTGGGGGATGTGGCCGTTGTTCTGTGCAGCTAAGTGACTAGATGTGCTATCGCAGTGAGGGCAGAGGGACAGGTGTCCGAGACACCAAGCTCTTTCTGCCACACAGACGCTGCCACCACAGCCAACAAGTGACGGAGCTCTGATGAATCCTGGAGTACCTGTCACCCGCTTCTTGGCCCTTGTGTTCCACCCTAGACATCAAGTGGTACAGCACCAAGTACTGGTCAGAAGCCTGGATTTGGGAATCCGACTGCTCAAGTCCCATCCCATCCCTGCCACTTCTTAGCTGTGTAATGTTGGGCAAGTTACTTGGTCTTTCCGTGCCTCTGTTTACCCATCTGGAAAGGGAATAACAGTACTTAGCTCATAGACTTGATACTAGGGTTACATGAGGTATTTTAGCTAAAACACTTGGAACAGCGCCTGGTATGGACAAGTGTTTGCCATTAACAGACGCTGTTTCAACAGATTGTCCTTCTGAGCCTGTGCAGAAACGCTGCCAGAGATACGCCTGCTTGTCACCTCTTCCCACAACTGTTTGCTCTGGGACCTCACCCCCATCTGTCAGCATCACTGGAGGGCCCAGTGACTGTGCATGCGTCTAGAGAACAGTGTGTGAGCACCACTTGATTCCAAAGCACTCCCTCCTGGATATGTCCGGGGGCTAAAGGATTCATGAACATGTGAAATTTGGTTATATTCCAGAGATTGGCTGACAGGCCGGCCTCCCACCCGTTGTCCTGACCACAGACTGGGTGTCCAGGCAATTTGGAATTTCCCCAGAACCCCTGCTCAAAGGAAGGCGAATCCAACGTTTATTGAGCCCCACCTGCCATCTTATTTAATCCTACACAGCACGAGTCACCCTCATTTCTTATGCAAGAAAATTAAAGCACAGAATGATTAAGTTCTTTGCCCATGATCACACAGCTGGTAAGAAGATCCAAATTTTCTGGCTTTGCATTCCTTGCGGTATACAACTTTGTCCTTTTCTCTCTTGGGAAGGTCCTTTAAGAAGTGGCGGGGTGGGGGTGGAGTGCCTGGATGGCTCAGTCGGTTGAGCCTCCAACTTCGGATCAGGTCAGATCTCGCATTCGTGGGTTCGAGCTCTGTGTTGGGCTCTGTTCTGACAGCTCAGAGCCTGGAGCCTGCTTCCGGTTCTGTGTCTCCTTCTCTCTCTGCCCCTCCCCCTCTCATGCTCTGTCTCTCTGTATCAAAAATAAATAAAACTTAAAAAAAAAAAAAGAAGTGGCTGGGGAAGATGTGAGTCATTTACAAAGGGTGTCCTATCATTAAGAGGATAACAATTACTGAGGTGATAGAAATGGAGAATTTTCTGGTCAAAGCAGTCGCGCCTTAGCTTGGGCTTCTGTGACAAAATGCCATAGATGGTTGGTTTAAACGATAGACGTTTACATCTTACAGTAATGGAAGCTGAGGATTGGAGATCAGAATTGGAGCAATGGAGGCTGAGAATCGGATGGTTCAGTTTCTAGTTAGGACTCTCTTCCAGACCCTGGCCTCAAGTATTAGCACCCACACCTATGAATTTGATTCCCATCTGTATGCATCTGACCCCCAGTCCATGTCCTCTATGCCGTATCTCCTCCTGAGCACTAGATCTATAGAGTCAGTTGAGTCCTGAACAGCCAGGAACGTACCTCAGCTCAACATGCACAAAGCTGAATTCATCCTTCTGCAGTGGGAATCTCCTCCCGTGTGGACCGTTGCAGTTGGTAACACCACCATCCACCCCGTACCCCCCAGTCTGGAAACATATTATAATTATAGCTCCTTCTTCCCGAACACTTATTATTTGCCAGTCATTGTGCCAAATGTTTTCTGGAGTTTTTCATTTAAGCTTCGTAAAAACCATATGTTGTTGGCATTATCATCCCCATTCCATGGATGCAAAAACATAAGGTCAAGATGATTAAGGACTTGCCCACAGTCCCGCAGTTACTGGTGGGCAGAGATGGTATTCCAACCCAGTTCCCTTGGCTCCAAAGCCTGTGCTTAACATGACGTCACACAGAGGAGGCACACATACAGGGCCAACAGACACGTTTTGCTTGCCTGAGAAATGACTTATCAACATTTTAATGTTTGTTTACTTATTTTTGAGAAAGAGAGAGAGAGACAGAGAGAGAGCGCGAGCCAGAGCGTGAGTTGGGGAGAAGCAGAGAGGCAGACACAGAATCCAAAGCAGGCTCCAGGCTCTGAGCTATCAGCAAAGAGCCCGACGCGGGGCTCAAACTCATGAGCTATGAGATCATGACCTGAGCCGAAGTGGGATGCTTAACTGACTGAGCCACCTACTCGCCCCGACTTATCAACATTTTAAAATGGGGGGGTTCAAACAAGACTCTAGATTTCAGATATTTCTTGAAAATTCATTAGATCTGGCAGCCGGATCCACCTCCCAAGTGGCGAGGGTTGGCTGCTAGTGAGTGGCAGCCACTGATTTTGGAATGCATGCCAGGGGCACGCGCGCTCCAGTTTGCCAATGTCCCTCCCACTCCTCGCTGTCTTCCAACAGGCCCACTTCCTTCATCAACGCTACCCACCCGACCCCTGCCAGCATGTGAATTTTTGGGTCCTGTTACCCTGTCTTTCCTCTCTTCCTTTCTTCCGCCATCTAATTGATGCCTGAACTGACGGCGTTGCTTGTGAAATCATTTATTGTCTGCCTCACATTCTTCATCTCTATTGCTACAAATTGCTCCTCATAACCTCTCACCCCAATTACTCTAGCAAACACCTGGTCCCCTGCCTCCAGTCTTCACCACCACTAATTTGCCCCCCTCCTCCCCATGGCTTGCAATTAGGGAAACAACAAACTGTGAATGGATGATGTCCAGTGGCTTCGGAATGAAATGTACACTCCTTACTGAGTCACACAGGACTGTTCATGCTCTGGCCTCTGACCAGGGCCCTCATTTATGGTTACTTTCCCACAGTCCTCCTGGCCTCATTGAAATATGGGCTCTCCCCAGTCACGACCCTTCACGTCTCCTTGCCTATTTACTCATCTTTCTTTCTACTTGGAATATTCTATGTGGCTTATGTGAATATCTGTGATGGAGTATATCAACACGAATCTAGTGATTGCCTTTCTAAACTTTGTGGGTTTTTTTTTTTTCAATTTTGACTTGATCAGTCTCCTATTTCTTTTTCTATCCAGATACAAACAGGATAGAAGACATGAGTCCGGCTGTGTTTATATAGCCTGACAGCTTACTTGGCCCTTCACTGATTTCTCTTCTGTGCAGTAGAACAGATTAGTAGGAGCTCAGGCTTTGGATTCCAGCTCTGCCAATTGCTAGTTACGGAGACCTCAAAAGGCTACTTCAGGTTTCTGATGTCTTATCACTAAGTAGAGTTACTAAGAGTTCTTTTATCATACAGTTAGGGTGGGCTCGGGTGACATAATGCATGTGAAGGCTTAGAACCTACTGGTACCTGTGAGCCCCCAGTGGTCACCATCTGGTTATTATCACCATTTTTATTTAATTCATTTATTCAGCCTTGGATCAGGAGCAGTTTCAAGGCTTTGCTACCTATCCTTTTAGAACCCGCAACAACGTTATGAAGAAAATAACTTCAGCTCCTTTCTGGGTGAGGCAGCAGATTAGGGAGGTCGGGCTTGCCTGGTCACTGTTTGTCCTACAACAATATGCAGTTAAGTATCTCCTTTACAGTCAGAGTAAAACGGAACACATCTCATAAAACATGGAGTTATATTCCACTCTAGGCCATGATGGGACTCTTTGGGGAGTTCAAGTGTTATTAAAACTGATGTGGCACATTTTTAACGTGATTTCTAAAATGTAAAAACTACCGGGAACTTTATAAAATGTTGAATAGTATTGGGTTTTGAAAAAAAATTTCTATTCTGTATGGAAAAATACCAAGTTGATTATGCCAACTTATGAGGGATGCTTCAGATAATTAAGTCTGGGAGCTATTTTTGTTTGTTTTATGTATTCACCACGCCTTTAACAGTAACAGCAGAAATTGCCAGCATTGCTAGGAGCTCTGTGTGAAGATGGGCAAAAATAAACTTAAATGTAGATAAGAAAAGCTGAAGAGGATATTGGAATAAAAACTCTCTATTGGTAAAATTATTTAACTTTGTTTCTAAAATTTGAACAACGTTCCTTAATTTTTAAGCTGCTCTTAAACTGCTAAAGGGAAGGTTTTACTAAAGCATTGTTAAATCCCTGCACGGATATGCAAACCTACAGACCCATGTATATGTATGTATACTTTTTGAAATTGAGAAATACTGAAATAGACATACAGAAAACAAAATAAAAATCATCAACGCAAGTAGCACATTTATTTTATTTATATTTATTTTTAAAGTTTATTTATCAGGGTGCTTGGGTAACTTAGTTGGTTAAGCATCTGACCTCAGCTCAGGTGATGATCTTGCAATTTGTGGGTTCAAGCCCCACGTTGGGCTCTGTGCTGATGGCTCAGAGCCTAGAGCCTGCTTCAGATTCTGTGTCTTCCTCTCTTTCTGTCCCTCCCCTGCTCGTGCTCTGTCTCTCTCTAACTCTCAAAAATATGTAAACATTAAAAAATGTTTACATATTTTTGAGAGAGAGAGAGCATGAGTGTGTGTGGGGAAGGGGCAAAGGGAAAGAGAGAGAGAATCCCAAGCAGACTCCACACTGTCAGCACAGTGCACGACGACTCTGGACTTGAACTCACGGACCATGAGATCATGACCCAAACGGAAATCAAGAGTTGTCGGACACTAAACAACTGAGCCACCCAGGTGCCCCCACAATTAGCCCATTTAATATTTTTCTTTAATTTAATGCTTTATTAAGGTACAATTTAGATATCATAAATTTCATCCATCCTAGGTATACAACTCCATGTATTTTAGTAAATGTATCACCACAATGCAAAATCAGAACATTTACATCAACCCCAAAGATTGCTCATGGCCATTCTAAGTCATCCCTCTTCCCACCGAGCCCTAGGCAAGCTCCAATCTGTTTACTATATAGATTTGCTTTTTCTGGACGTTTCTTATAAGTGGAATCACACAATATGTGTTGGGTTTTTTGTATGTTTATGTATTTTTGAGAGAGAGAGAGAGAGAGGGAGGGGGAGAGAGAGAGAGAGAGAGAGAGAGAGTGCAAGCAAGCCTGGGAGGGGGAGGGGCAGAGAGACAGAATCCCAAGCAGACTGCGCACTGCTGGCGCAGAGCCCGACCCAGGGCTCAATCCCACAAACCGTGAGATCACGATCTGAGCCAAAATCAGCAGTCCAACACTCAACTGACCGAGTCACCCAGGTGCCCCTATGTGTTGTTTTTTAACTCCTTGTTTCAGCTGGTGTAATTTTTTGAGGTGCATCCACGTTGTGGCAGGAGTTGGAACTTAGCTCCCTTTTATTGCTGAATAATATTCCATTCTCGGGACACAACACAGTCTATCCATTCCAGTAACCAGCTTGAACAAAGGTGTACATATATTCAAGAAACCGCTAACCGTGGCTGCTTCTAGAGAAAAGAATGGGGTGTCAGGGATGTGGGTAGGAGATTGTTTTCATTGTTTACTATTTTATATGGGTTTAATTTTTTCAGTTCAGGATTATATCTTTTTTTGAAGCAAAATAAGGCATGTTACTGTATGAAATAAGAGGTGAATGCCCTCACTTCCCCAATCCCACCTTCCTGAAGGTAATCACCGTTAACTAATTTTGGTGTCTTTCTAGATTCTGTAGCCACG
This sequence comes from Mungos mungo, assembly GCA_004023785.1. NCBI lineage: Eukaryota > Metazoa > Chordata > Mammalia > Carnivora > Herpestidae > Mungos > Mungos mungo. The sequence goes on along the minus strand of PISW01003112.1, from coordinate 141,558 downwards.
CACACACATATGCGCCTATATGCCTATAAATACAGTCCCGCCCCTGCGTGTCTATACATCTACAGAGTCCCATGTCTTACATGTCAACAGACTGGAAGCACAAGGCTTCCTATTTTAACTCATGGTCCGCAAAGCCTTACCCAGATCCTTGGATCATCTGTATCTGGAAACGGTGAAAGGAATTAATCGGTCCACCTTGAGGGAACAGTGAAGAGCTGTGGACCCGGTTCATCAGCTCTTCGGTGTGAACACGATTTGCTTACTGACTTGTAACCCTGGGCCGCGTCTGTGTTTTCCAGGCTACTATGGGGCGGCCTGCGAAGAGAAGGTGGAGCCGTGCGCCTCGTCGCCCTGCCTGAACAACGGCACCTGCCACGCGGACGGCGCGCGCTTCACCTGCAGCTGCAGCGCGGGCTTCACGGGCCCGGCGTGCGCGCAGCTGGTGGACTTCTGTGCGCTCAGCCCCTGCGCGCACGGCACCTGCCGCAGCGTGGGCACCAGCTACAAGTGCCTCTGTGACCCAGGTGGGTGCCGTCTCTCCGCGCGCTCGGGGCTCGACACCCTTTTCCCCTCTTTAGGAGCAGTCCAGTCATTGTGGAAATGTAAGAAAATCCAAGTAAGCAAAATGAAGAAAATTTAGAAAAAAAAAAAAAACAGGCTGAATCTCATAACAGCTTGATTTTTTTTTTTTTTTTGTTTTGTTTTTACCATTTACTAGAGGTCACTGCAGAGCTTTTACGGAATTCCGTGTCTTAGGATCTGTGTTCTTAGGTTCATGGACTGTGTTTTGCCATCCTAATAGGCATAAAAAATAGGACGCAATCCATTTAGAATTTTCTCATCTATTAAAATTCTTACTCTGTGCACAGGATGTGTTACAGGACCCGTGATGCCCTGTGCAAATGTGCAAAAATTCCATCCTTTATTTTCCAAAGGTCTTCTGTATTTAGTGTTTTTTATTAGGCACATTTTGATACTCAGCAGTCAGCGGGTACTAGTCGCAGTGTGCGTCTGTGCAACCTAGCCTTGCGCTCTGAGAACAATGCACGTGGGCAGCTCTTGCGTGTCCCTTCTCTCCCGCCTGCATCTCCGCACGTGCTCGAGCTCTCCAGAAGGCTTTGAGGCGCGGTTCCTCCCGCCTGTGCCTGGCCCGGCCACTTCCCTGATTTTGTGTGAGTCTTGGTTCCGCCGTGCCTTCCACCGGATGCCTGCTCCCCGTCACCCCGTTTCACCTGTTGACTTCTTCTCCTCCTGGGCCGAATCAGCTTTCCAGCCCCTGAAGTCCGAGAGTGGGGCATCTGGGTGGCGCAGTCTGCTAAGTGTCCGACTTCAGCTCAGGTCATGATTTCTTGGCTCACAAGTTTGAGCCCAGCTCGAACTCTGTGTCGGGCTCTGTGCTAACAGATCTGTGTCTCTCTCTCTCTCTGCCCCTCCCCTGCTCGTGCTCGGTCTCTCTCTTTCTCTGTCAAAAATAAATATTTAAAAAATTATGAAGTTCCAACAGTCACCCTCAGGATCCTTTGTCTGGTCCTTAAAACATTATATTATTGTCTTTGCAGGTGTCTTCCCCTCTGGGATAGGAGGAAGTTATTTTGTCAGTGACCTTTGTGTAGCAGCCCCAAACCACCATGGAGTGGGCACAAATCTTCCTGGGTTTTGGGTGCTTCACATCTCTGGTCCTTTCAGTGCCCTCCCTGCAGGGTAGATGGCATCGTGCCAAATCTGTGAAAGGCCTCACACTTGCTTCAGTCATGTGCCATGGCCACATGCCCAGAAGGGGGCTGACTGCAGATCCTAGCTCAGGGGCCGCGGCTCTAAGCCCAGAACTTGTAAGGGGCACAGCTCGTACTCCTGAATCAATGCAAGGAGTGAGTAGGAGTTGCAACTAAGTGTTGAGGGGTGTTCAAAACCTAGACTTTTATTTCTCTGGTTTTCTGGTCTTTTAAAGAAGTTTTAATGTTTATTTATACTTGAGAGATAGAGAGAGAGAGTATAAGTGTGAGTGGGAGAGGGGCAGAGGGAGAGAGGGAGACACAGAATCTGAAGCAGGCTCCAGGCTCTGAGCTGTCAGAACAGAGCCCAATATGGGGCTTGAACTCATGAACCGTGAGATCATGACCTGAGCCCACATCAGATGCTTAACCGATCTAAGCAATCTTGGGATTGACATTTTATATGAGAACATTATGTATATATTCTATGAGAACATTATATATATATTTGTGCGATAGTATTATATATATTTATATGAGAACATTATATAGATTATATACATAAGGCCTCACATACATATACATAATCTATATAATGGAGAGAGAAATAATGTATATTTGCGGAGAGCAGAGAAGAGAAATATTGACTGACTTTAAGTTGGCTCACATATTTGTGAGAACAGGCAGGTTCTAAATCTGCAGTGTAAGCTGGCAGCTGCGAACTCAGCAAAGGATTCTGTGTTACAGTTTTGAGCCTGAATTCCTTCTCAAGAAACACCATTCTTTGCATTTAGACCTTCAACTGATTTGATGAGGCCCACTGGCATTTTGCAGGGTAATCACTTGACTCAAAGTCTACTGCTTTGTAAATATTAATCTCATTCAAAAGTTCCTTCACAGCAACATCTAGGCTAGTGTTGGACGAAATGTTTGGGTGCTGTGGCTTAGCCAAGTTCACACGCGGCATGGACTATCACAGCAACGTTTTGGGAGTTCCCATTACACGTTGAGGTGAAGAAGCCTCCCCACCTCTGGAGGCCATGTTCTTGTGCTTACACCCCTGCTGTCCTGTCCGAGCTGTGGTGGAGACGGGCATAGCTTCCCCAGCGGAGGCCCAGTCTTCTTCCCTGCAGGTGGTGCGGAGTGGGCGGTGGCCAGGAGGCAGCAGCGTGGCACCCCTGCCTGCTGGGAACACACAGCTCCGAGACCACTGTGCCGGCATCGGGACAGGCCCAGGGGGACACAGTGTCTCTCATGCCGTGACTCAGAAGAGCATGGCTCCCAGCGCGCGGTGGGTCAGAACGCACCCCGGAAGCCCCACGCGGCCAGCGGAAGCCGGACCTTTCTGTCTGGTGCCTCCTCGGTAGCACATGACCAGTGTCCGAGGGTTCTGCTTCCTCCGGTGAAGCCCCACTCGAGGAAAACCCAAACATCACAAACCCATCGACTTCCCCTCCTCTTCCCCTCAGACTTCCTTTCTTAGGCATATTAAAATTTTCTACTTAGTTGACTTTCTTTTATTTTGTTTGTTTGTTTATTGTTTGAGAGAGAGAGAAAGAGAGCACAGATTAGGGGGACAGAAGAAGACAGAGAGAACCTTAAGCAGGTTCCGTGCTTAGCATGGAGCCCAAAACGAGGCTCCATCCAACAACCCTGGGATCATGACCTGAGCCAAAATCAAGAATTGGATGCTCAATCCACTGAGCCACGCTGGCTCCCCTAGTTGGCTTATTTTTCAAACTTTAAATGGAATGTAGTTATTTAAAGACAAATGCTGCTCTGTGTGTCTTGATGTTATTAAAATGTTGTTCAATACTATGAGAGAGAGTTTATCAGCGTGTAAGAGGGGGGCTTACCTGGGTCCTAGATAGAAAATACCTTTCCTGCTCTTTCTCTTCTCACCCCGGGAAGTGAGGACCTGTCTGTGAGATCCCCTCCCATTGACCGTCGCCCCAGGAAATGGACAGGGCATCTCTGGGACCCATGTTTTATTCTTCTGAATGACGTCCTAGATTGTGTCAGTTCAACTGCAGTTGTCAAGCCCGGATGCGGACAAGTTGCTGACCATGGTCTGCTGCGTGCGAGGGCATTAAATGAGAGGCATGCGGCACATTTCCTGGCACGGAGTAGTTAAGAACGAGTCCCCTTTCTTTCCATCTGTGGACATTCCAGCATTTCTTCGTAAGCCGCCAGAAGGGCAAAGCATCCCCCATTGAAATGCCATTTTCTCCCCCTGCTCTCTGCTCACACTTCATTCATGGCCGGCTGGAGCAGTTAGCTTGGAAATAACCAACGTCTAGCCACCAAACGAAGAAACACGTATTGCCTTCCACGATTCCTTCATTTATTAGGCGGTGTCCCCGGGGTAGAGCCTTGGAGTTCTGTCAGAGTTCTCTCATCGAACTTCGAGATAAAATTGCTTTCAGAGGGCTTGCTTCCTCGGATCATTAGGTGACATTGTGTGAAATAAAAAAGGCATCTTAACATCTGGCAGGAATTTACATTTTAAGAGGTGAAAATGACAATTCTCTGAATGTGAAATTTTTAGCCTTAATCTTGTGGAGCACGTAATTGCTTTATCACTAGTTTGCATAATAGAAGATTCTCACGAGAATAGGTGAAATTGGGTGTCTCGCTGAAAAGCGGCAATCCTGATCATCTTATAGAGAGCAAGCCGATCCCTATTTCATAGAATGACAGCAGATTGAAATCATGTCAGGTTGATAATTAGTTCCCATATGACAAAATGCCATTTGGGTGACTGCAAATCTGACTTGCCAGGTGCTTTATTTTCAAACCTCATTTTTAGCTTATCAGGCTAGGGATTTCTGATGGGATTTTAATATTAAATAATAAAATGTCAGTACTGAGTAATCACTGAAAGATTATCTTGCAGTGACAGTGTTAAGTGATAGGCCACACATCCTCTAAAAAATTGCAAATTGAAATCTCCCAGAGACTAGAGAAGGTGAGAGTGTGGAACCCAGCAAACATTGTAGCACCACGGTGTAAAGAACTTGTCGGAGGGCTCATCCTTGTCCTTGCGGGTGGGAGCCATGGTCCTTCGTGTGTTCTCAGTGCGATGGTGGCATCTGGAGATGGAGGCCATTTGGATGATGGCCAGTACTGGAAGGGACCCCTGGTGGGAGACGGTTTGCCTGAATTCACTGGTCTTGGCTCCCGTCTAATGCTATTGTGTTACTACTCTGACCTGGTTAGTTGAATTGACTTAACCGTGCCATTAGAGAGTGAACCTCAAGTTACTATTTAAGGAATTTAAAATATAAGGCATCAGAGGATTTTTACATGGAAAAATATCAGTTTTTAAAAATTTTTAAATGTTTATTTATTTTTGAGAGAGAGAGAGACAGAGGATGAGCAGGGGAGAGGCAAAGAGAGAGGGAGGCACAGAATCTGGAGCAGCTCCAGGCTCTGAGTTGTCAGCACAGAGTCCAATGAGGGGCTTGTATCCACAAGCCATGAGCTCATGACTGGAGCCAAAGTTGGATGCTTAACTGACTGAGCCACCCAGGTGCCCCTCAAATAATCAGTTTTTATCTTGCATGTTCATTGATTGTCACAAGTGAGACTGGTCCTGGGACAACTTGCCAATCATGTGTCTCCACTGATTTTTCTCTCCCATTGGGTTGGTAACTCATTTAGATCATCCAGACTATAAAAGAAAGAAAGTTTAGACTTCTTTTCCAAATAAAAAAAATTTTTTTAAGGAAATCATAGGAATTTCAGGTACTGCTTTTTCAACTTTTTACATATGCCTCACGTGTGGGCTGCATCTCTGATCTCTGTGGCCCAAAAGACAGCTAGCGTTGCTCCCTTTAAACTCAGACTTGGCAATATCAGCACTCTGATAGTGTCTTCTGGAAACACAGTCTAAGATAAGACTTATTGCTTGGCATTTTGATAGCAATTCAATAGCAATAAAGAAAAACAAGCACACCTACAAGATATGAAGACATTTAGCTCACTAATGAATGCGTAATTACATTTAGATTCTTGGATAAGTGCCATGGACAGCTTTAATCTTTTATGGACCAGAAGACTTTATTTATTAGGTTCACTGAGATGAAGACAATTCTTGTATTTAAGAAGCTTTAGAGGATTCCTGATCTATATCACAGATTCCTGAGAATTATTGACTGTGTACCATACATTGTCTCCTGTCCCTTCATCCCAATCCTGTTACCATGCCCTTCCTTTGTTATATTTCAAAATATGATGTCTGCCCTCCACTTGGGATACCAGATAGGATCCTGTCTACCTAGCTAACAGCTGTAGTAACTCTTCCTAATCTGTACTCTACCTACAAAAAAAATTTAACTCTCTACATTGACATCATGGCGACAGTAAGAAGAGAAGACACTGACATCTGGGACCTTGTTGGACAGTTACAAGTAGGCCTTGGAGGTGTTGGGAGCTGACCTAGTGCTGTGCTCACAACCGGGCCGTTGTGTCTCCTGTTGGACACAGGGACATAAACAATCCCATGGAAACTGGCGTCAGACATGGTCACTAATAGGCCATGATAAAGTGAGACAAACAAGACCGTTTCATAATTCTAAGTACAGAGAAAAACAAAGTCACAAAATCCATAAAATACCACAACCCCCCTTCTTTCACGAGGGCCAGCCTTTTCTTCATTAATTACAGCTTTAGCCTTAATCTGGCTCGCCCTTGCCATAAGCAAGATTCATTGAGATACTCAAGCAGAGAACTGCTCCTGCTTTTTGACAGCACCCACTCTAGAGTGGATCCTCCCCAAATCGTCCAGCTTGAGTTCAGATCCTGTAAGTAGCCTCTAACTCCCTTTTATTGAGCCACCTCCTGGTGCCCCTGATGTGCTTTCTCCCTCGCGGCAATGAGTAATAGACTAGGCTTGTCCAGCTACAGCTGTGTCCTTGGTGGCCTTTAGTTGAAGAGCACTGACCGTATTTAATTGACTGAAATGCTCAAAGTATCAAAGGTTCAATCGACTGAACTTTTGTATCAACTACAGCTCAGTCAGAACTTCCAATGGGTTGGACAGGGAGGTACTGTGGATTGATACACTGGGGAAGGACACTATGGAACACAAGTCCTAGGGGGCTGTGGACTGGGGAGGAGAGAGGAAGTTCAGACAACAGGAGGTGGTGCACTGGTCTGCTGAACAAGGGGCCCTAGAGGCAGTAATGAGTGGTGAGGCTGAGGTGCTCACTGGGGCACACGGGGGAGACTCCAGATGCTGACTTTGGAACATGAAGACCTGCAGGCATTTTGCACTGGATGAGAACTGCCCTGTGTTTTAGAAAGATTATTTGGAGAGAATTAGGAGATTTCTAGGAAGAATGGGTAGTTCTAGGAAGAATGGGGAAGAAAGATTATTCTGGTAGAATTCAATATTACAAATAGAATTTCAGTCCAGAAGGGCTGGCAAGACAGCAGGGGAGTCAGGAAGCTTAGGCAGGTGGAAATGACATGAACTCATGGCAATGGGAAGGAAAAGTTGGACCTAAAATCTAGTTGATGGGTAGAATCATCAGAGTTCGGTTGTCAACCAAATGCAGGGAACAAAGTTCTGAAAGGAGTTGAAGGTACTTTTCTGGCTGTTACTTGGGAAACTCAGAGTAATAGGGAGATGTGCAGAGGAGCCGTGTGCATTTTGGTACACAGGCCCACAAGGGTGGGATGCGCCATTAGGCAGTTGTGACTTGATGGGCGAAGAGACTAAATGAGAGAAATGAGGATGGAGTCTGGGGGTATCGGCGCTAGAGAAAGTCAAGCCAACCACTGCAACGGATGGGGGTGAGGGAAGGGACAGCTGGGGGTGTGTGGGAGAGTTTGCAAGGGGGGGGGCTGAAGCAGTGGCAGCAGAGGCATCACTGAGCTGGGAGGGACACTGGGTGAGCAACTCAGCTGGGGACATTAGTGGAGGCCTGGGGGGGGGGGCACTGCCCAGGGTGTGAGGAACAGGGTCACCGCGGGCCCAGGGAGAAACTGAGTCAGACTTGCCCACACCACAGGCTGCTGAGGAGCCTGCCCCCATGGCGTCCAAGATGTGGCCACAGCCATTCATCATCTCCATTTTGTTTTCATTCTAATTTGGGGGACATTCAGGGAGAATTAGTGCTATTTGCCTTCTTTAGGCCAGTGCCCTGAGGGATTAATAGAAGGAGAGAAAAAGACGCCAGTAAAGAGTAAAGAGCACTTCACTAATGGAGCATATGGAATTTTTATGAGATTCTTGATGTTAAAAATCTATTCACAAGGCTGCTTTTTAACCTCGCTTTAAATGGCTAAGCCGTATGTAGGAAAGTGTTGATGAACTGGCCTTTAATTATGGAGGATTTCTGTTCCGTCTGCCCCCACCGCTCCGCTTAAAATTCCAATAGTTGAGAGCTCATTTGTGGCTGAACTATTGTTGAAAAAGAATGAGATTTACCTACTGGCAGTGGGGTTCAGAATAGTCTGGGAGGACAGCAGAAAGCGTTTTACATCATCTGCCCGGGAACGCAGGTGGGAAATGGCAGCTGATAACAGCTTGGTCTCAAAGCAGCGCATTTCTGAGAATGGCACTCTTTGAAGCAGAGCCAGCACATAATCGCAGGAACTTCTGATGAAGTTCATGGCCGCGGAGGTCAGATGGGGACATACTTGTAACTATTCTGTAACGATGCCACTGACTCTTGTTTTGTTTTGTGCTTGGGAATTAACCGTGATCCGATCACTAATGTTTTGGGGCTTCTGAGAGTTTGGGTGGGCATCTGGAAGGTAACATCAAACGTCAGCATCCTTGCCTCTCTTACCAGCTGTGATAGGAAGGGGCCTGGCTAAGAGTTGAGGAGAGCTGAATTCAAGGCCCTGCTTTGTCACTGAACAGCGGTGCTGTTGGCCTCTGCCGGCCTTAGTTTCCTCTTCTACGAAATGGGGATAAACTACGAAGCTCAAATGAAGTGATGCCTATTGTTATGCGCTTTGAAACTGATAAAACAGTGAAGCAGCCGTGCAGATGTCAGCTGTGCCTTTTCCTGGGGAAGATCGGTGAGGAATTATTACATCTGTGCTGGGATTCTTTTCATATGAAGTTCAAGGCTCGAGTTGGAGTAGACGTGGGATCCGTCTTCATGGCATAGTGGATACAGGTCCAACAGCTTCCAGAATTCAGTGGCTGTGGTGATAAATATCTAAGTGCCTGGTGCTGGGCAGAGCTCTTTAAGTGGAATGGCCACTTGGATCCCATAGTCCTTAAGTAGTGGGGCCACAGTGGTTATCATTTCTTGGCCCAAGATGACAGAGATAGTTAAGGATGAAGCTGGCCACGTGGGATCCAGACCCCAGGAAATGGGGTCAAAGTCTGTGGCTTTGACTCACCAGTGGTACATAAAGGACTGAACAAGGAAACATTTTAGCCAGATTTTCTAAGCAGTAGTTGTCTTAATAGCTACCGCAAAAGAACTCATTAAGTTGGGATTCTTCAGGTGTTGATTTGGCCATATTGATCCAGGCAGTGCCCTCTATCCAGGTGACTTTGCCTAAGTGGCTCCCACCTGCAAGAACCACCTGCATCCAGACTGTGCCAGTCACTTGACAAATACTCTCTCTTACTTAATCTGGGATGATAGTGGGCCTACTTTTTTATTCAAGGGTGAGGAAATCGAGGCAGGGAGAGTTTAAACAACAGGAGGTGGAGGTCACAAAGCCACAGATTTCACTGGGTTTACCTAAGCACAGAAGTTCCTTACTACTCTGGACAGATGCCTACTCATGGTGCCCCAAGTTGTGTGTGAACCTGGGCACTCATTGATGTTTGAGCCAGTCATGAGAAGAAGCTTCCAGACTCCCCGTGTCTCAGCACAGATCCTGAGATCAGGCCTGAAAAGTGGCTGTGGCTGTTGTCTAGTGAGTGGCTCTTGCCCAACAGTTTTTTACTTCCTAGCACAGAGAAGCACAGTTCTGGCTTTCAAAAAATTGAACTGCTTGTGGTAGTTGGGACCCTTTCGCTTTTGATACTCTGCAGGTTCAGCTGCTTTGAAATCAATGCCGAGGGCTACTTGGGACTGAAACCCATGATTGCATCTCACCTGATGTCTGCTGGTGGCACTTATTTAAAGAAACTGCTCTCATGTGACTCAGATGAGAAAAGCAGACATGACCACATAACAAACATGTCACCCTTCAGCGCAGGGGGCCTCTTCTTGATTGGTGTTTCTCACTCCCAGGCTCCCCCAATGCCTAGAAGCAATTTGACCTTTTTTCTTCCCACCAGAATCTGAAAGTCTCTTGCATTGATTGTTGTATGCCATGGGGGCCTTTGATGCTGTTTCTTTTCACCCGGCTCTGGTACTGTCCCTGGAATGTTCTTTCCTCTTCATATTTGGCTTTTATTTTTTAGTTCTTTGCCTCCAGAGAGCTCAGATGTCCTACCTTCCAGGGTCACTCCTTCCCACGGGAGTGGTTCAGTGGCAGTGGTCTCTTGTCCCTATCAGTAGAGAGGATCAGCTGGGCTTCATGTCCCCAGGGCTGGAGACCCTGTGACCACATGGCCATTGTAGGTGATGTCAGAGATATATGGTGACTCATGGCAGCCCACCTCCTGAGTCCCAGGTAGACAACCCACCAGGAGACTTGTCTGCCTCTATGTTTTTTTCTGGTCTTTCAGTCTTTGCCGTGCTTTTAAATTCTTTACTGACAAACCTGCAGACAAGGCTCTGCATTTCTTCCACTAGTTTTCTCTCACAGTCATTAATTTTCAGGGTAAGGGCACACGATGAAAGTTGCTGCCTATGCTGGGTGCTTTTATAAAATTGCTTCAGTTTTAATGAAGATCCAGAGCCCTTAGGTTTGCCTGCAGCAGAGTGATACATGACCTCTTTTTTTAATTCCAGCACATTGTCAACTCAAAGCACTTGCTGATTTTGCAGAGCAGCATGACCTCTCCGGTGTCATCATGGGCTTCCTGATGCAATGTCTCCGTGCTCCCATTTGGCTCTATAAGACTTGCCTAGACAGATTGTTAGCTGTTTGGACTGAAATCTTAATGATACGTCCGTGAAGATTATCAGGATCATGTTTCATTGTTCTCAATACCAGATGATTTCTATGATATAGATCAGAGTGAATGTCCAAGATTTAATTCATTAGTAAAAGTATATCTTTATTTTTTATTTTTTATGGTTTTTAAAATTTCTTTTTGAGAGACAGAGAGAGAGACAGTGAGCAGGGGAGGGTCAGAGAGAGAGGGAGACACAGAGTCTGAAGCAGTCTCCAGGCTCTGAGCTAGCTATCAGCACAGAGCCTGATACGGGGCTCAAACCCACAAACTGTGAGATCATGACCTGAGCCGAAGCTGGATGTTTAATCAACTCAGCCACCCAGGTGCCCCAAAGTATATCTTTTATATTGGATAAGCCCAACTGAAAATAAGTGTGGACTAAGAAATAGGTACAGCCTGGTGGTCTGATTTGGAGACAGCTTTCCTTCATCTATTACCTCCTAAAAATACCTTTCCTAGTACTTCTCTGATGCCTAAAAGTTTATGTGTGTGGTTTTATTCCTTTAAGTCAGGCAATGTCTCTGCTAATGAAATCTCTCTATTAGTTAGTTACTGCTGCATAACAAAACACTCCAAGATCTGGTAGCTTAATGCAATCTTTTCTTGCTTATGACTCCGTGGTTGATGATTTGGGCAGGGCTTAGCTGGGGTGTCTCTTCTCTGCTCCACATGGTGTTTGAGGTGCTCCCTCCTGCTTTTGTGGTCATCCAGCAAGTTAGCCGGAGATTGGCCAGTCCCCAAAGACCTCACACACATGTCTGGCTCTTGGCTTGAGTGATGGGGAGGTCTGGGTGACATGTTGTGCATCATCCAGCAAACCAGTCTAGTCTTCTTTACGTGGAAGCTGGGTTCCGAAAGCAGCAAGGAAGGACCGGCCTAATGCACATTTTCAAAAGTTTCTTCTTCTGTTATGTTTGCTAACGTCTCACTGGTGGGAGTATATCATAGGGTCAGGTCTGTAGCTACAGAGAATTTGTGGCCACCTTTTTTTTTTTTTTTTTTTTTTTGTAATCTGCCATAATCTTAAACCTAAATATGTGAGGAATGTGCATGAATTTAATATATTTATAAGAACAGATCTGAGGAGAAAGATAGTTGAAAAACAAAAACAATGTATAGTTATGACTGGGTGAAAGCTGAGGTCCCATTGAACTTGCCCGCCCAAGGAATAAGGAAGACTCAGATACAACCACTTTCCCTATGTCCTGTCTTCTTCATAGTTCTGTGTAGATTGAGCCTCATCTCTGCTTTATTTCAAGGAAGTTTTATGTTCTGTTTACGTTATTGATATACATACCCTACTAGGGGCTACACTTTTGATTTTTCGCTGCTTTATAACTTCTTCAATGAATAAATTCCCTATTTTTAGGCATCCTTCGTGATCACTTAGTAGAGGCAACAGGACAGAACTCAGGATTTACTCAAATAATTGAGCTCTCATTTTAGTTCATTTGCTTTTATAAATTTTCTTTGTAATACAATTGCCTCAAGGTACAGTAGCTCTGGTGGTTAATTTCCTCCATGAAGTTCTCCCCCCCATTAATAACTTTATTTTATGTGTTTCTGTTTCTTATTTTGAATTTATCTTTATTTGTGTGGTTTTTTTTTTAATTTTAAATTTTTTAAATTTATTTTGAGAGAGAGAGAGCAGGGGAGGGGCAGAGAGTGAGGGAGACAGAGAATCCCGAGCAGGCTCCACACTGTCAGTGCCGCCCCATATGGGGCTCGAGCTCACAAATCAGGAGATCATGATCTAAGCCTAAATTAAGAGTTGTATGCTTAACCGACTAAGCCACCCAGGCACTCCTCTTGTTTTGACTTTCTAATGTGAAGAAAATACAAGAGATAATATACAAAACCATGTAGGCATTATGTATATTTTTAAAGTTTTTATTTAAATTCCAGTTAGTTAACCTACAGTGTCATGTTAGTTTCAGGTGTACAATATGGTGATTCAGCACTTCCATACAACATCCGATGCTCATCCTGACAAGTGCCCTCCTTGCTGCCCATCACCTATTTCCCCCACCCCCCACTGACCACCCTCTGATAACTATCAGTTTGTTCTCTAGAGTTAAGAGTCTAGTTTTTTCTTTGCCTCTTTCTCTCTTTTTCCCCCTTTGCTCATTTGTTTTGTTTCTTAAATTCCACATGAGTGAAACCATATAGCATTTGTCTTTCTCTGACTGACTTAGCATTATACCCTGTAGTTCCATCCATGTTGTTGCAAATGGCAAGATTTCATTCCTTTTTTATGGCTGGATAATATTCCATTGCACATATCACAGCTTCCTTATCCTTTCATCAGTCAATGGATACTTGGGCTGTTTCCATAAATTGGCCATTGTAGATAATGCTATATAAACATAGGGGTGCATATGTCCCTTTGAGTTAGTAATTTTGCATTCTTTGGGTAAATATCTAGTAGTGCAATTGCTAGATAGTAGGGTAGTTCTATTTTTAACTTTTTGAGGAAATTCCGTACTGCTTTTCAGAGAGGCTGCACCAGTTTGCATTCCCATCAATGGTGCACCTGCACATCTTCTCCAACACCTGTTGTTTCTTGTGTTGTTGGTTTTAGCCATTCTGACAGCGTATTTACTTTAGAATAACAGTGACTAAGGAGGAGGTTGAAGGGTTGCTTTGTTTTGTGCCTTCGAGTGCCCTTGGTGACATGCGAAGGAAAGCAGATACCTGTGAAAAAATCTACCTCCGCATCGTGGAGTCCATACACCAGAATTTTCTGGAATACTTTTGATCACAGCGTTTTGTTTTCCAGCACGCAAGTACTTTGGTAGTAACCACCCTGCCCCATCACTGGAAACAACATAACTTTGTCAGATCATGTTTTCAATTTTTGGTTTGTAAAAATTATTGTAGATTGTCTGCCATTTTTATTTTTCTTTTTGATTGAAAAAATTTTCCTCAGATTTTTTTGGGGTATGATTGACATATAACACTGTGTAAATTAAGAAGGTACAATGTGTTTATTTGATACACTTATGTAATACTGCAAAACAGTTACCACCATAGCAAAGTTAACACCATCATGTCACCTAATTACTAGTTCTGATTTGTGGCAAGAACCTTTAAGATCTTAGTTTCTTAGCAACTTTCAAGTATGTAACACAGTAATTAAATAATCACTATGTTGTACATTAGCTCCCCAGAACTTTTTGCAACCTTTGACCTATGTCTCCTTAACCCCAGGAATTCTATTCTCTGTTTCTTTAAGCTCTGTCTACCATTTTCTGATGGTCTTCCATCAGTGATATTTCTATGGGTTTAGGGAACTGGATCAGAGATGTGGGGAGAACTTCACTCACTAATCTTAATTTAGGCTTGTTTCTCCACATTCTGATTGGATATATATGACTCCCAGTCCTACAAGGAGAAAAAACGTGTGCCACTTCTGTTCCCTTGTTACCTTCCCTCATTCTGGCCTTTCTCTTCAAATTTGGCACCTGCTGTCAGTTTGGGATTCCTTTGCATTGCTTTCTTCCCTTAAGCAAATTGGAGAGGAGTGTAGTTTTCATTTAGTCCATGCATCTGTGGTTGGTAGGTCATCCCCCCACGTTTCACTGTTGTTTATTTATAGGCCTGTGACTGGCACATGTTCTGACGGTGTGCTCTGTGGTTGTTTTTGATATGCTGAGGGGAAGCCGTATCTAGCACCTGCCATGGATAACTGCTACCACTTCCTTGTCCTTTTGAGAATCAGAAGTTGTGGAAGAGGCTGTGCGCTTTGCTGTTGTATAGATCAGTGGCTCTCACACTTCAGTGTGCATTAGAATCACAGAGAGTTCAAGCCCCACGTCAGGCTCTCTTCCTAAATCAGAGCTCTGGGCTCTGCCCACAGAGTTTGAGGGCAAACACCTCCAAAGACTATCCAGTGATAATGGAGTAAGTAAATTAAAATCAAATTTAAGCAATAGTTCGTGAAATACAGTTAAAAAGATTGACTTTTCTGTGCTTTACTGTTTAAAAATTCCTCTTTAGGGATGCCTGAATGGCTCAGTCTGTGAAGCATCTGACTTCAGCTCAGATCATGATCTCACCGTTCATGGATTCATGAGTTCAAGCCCCACATTAGGCTCTCTACTGTGAGTGTGGAGCCTGCTTCGGATCCTCTGTCTCCCTCTCTCTCTGCTCCTGCCCCACGTGCACTCCCTGTCTCTCTCAAAATAAATAAAACTTAAAAAACAACCCTCTTATTTAATATACATACTCGCATGAAAATAATCATCTAAGATTTATTTTCTTCCAAAAGTGCTGTCATAGAACCTTAATCTTTGATTACACCCTATCACTTACCTCTTGCCTCTTCGGGACCCTGTGTCAGTCTTGATGCATTCCATACTGGACAGCCTCTAGAATGTGAGGTCTTTGAGCCTACCTCTTTTCTTCTTTCCTTTTTTTAAATGTTTATTTATTTTGAGAGCGAGCGAGCGAGCACGAGCAGGGCAGGGCAGAGAGAGAGAGAGAGAGGAGAGAGAATCCCAAACAGGCTCCATGCTGTCAGCACAGTGCCCGTAGCGGGACTCAATTCCATGACCTTGGATGATGACCTGAGCTGAAATCAAGAGTCAGAAACTTACCCAACTGAGCCACCCAGACGCCACCTACCTTTTCTTTTCTAAATCTCTTCATCATTATCTTCATCTCAAGTATAAACCATGCCATTTTTTAATGTATTTGTAAATATACCAGTCAAATGTAATACTTTACTTCTTGTTTATAAGGAAACATGCACCACAATAATCTTTAAAATCAAACTTATAAAATATTGTCATTAACTTAATCTTGAATCTTAGTGCTTTAATCAGAGTGTCATAAGAATTTGCATTTATTTTTAATTTAAAAAATTTAAGTTCTTATTTATTTATTTTGAAAGAGAGAGGGGGAGAGCAGGGGAGGGGCTGAGGGAGAGAGAGAGTGAGCGAGAGAGAGAGAGAGAGAATGACAAGCAGACTTTGAGCTGACCTGACACAGGGCTCGAGCTTATGAGCCAGCCATGAGATCATGACCCAAGCCGAAATCAAGCATCGGATGCTTAACCAACTGAGCCACCCAGGCGCCCCTCTAGCCTCTCTAAATTTTGCATTTAAAAAATACTTTCTAGAGGGAGTCAGTAAGAAAACCCAGACCACTTTAGAATGAATATTCTTAACTGTAGCTACCACATGTTTAGAGGACATGCCGGTGAGTTTGTTCGTAAGCCATAAAGAAATATATGAACGTTAAGCTTTATTATTACAGGAAATGAGATTTCTTCTTTACATATTTGCGTCCCCTTGCGCATGTATCTCCCTTTTGTAAAACACTTCTTCGTGTTGCTCCTCCTTTTTTGAACTCTCCAGTAACTTTTTTCCTCTGCGTTCAGCTGGCATAGATCATAGGGAGAATCCACCCTCTAGTGGTCAGAAGCATCATGAAAAAAAACCCCACCATTATAAAGACAAACCATTACAAAGAGATTGATTTTTTCTTGTGACTAGTTTGTGACCTGGTTCTGAAGGCAAATCTAAGATAAGGCTCCTGGAAATGTTCAGATAACATAGAAATCCCTCCCCAAATGATAGACAGGTTTAAACTTTGGTTTGTGTTTCTACGTAAAGGCTCACTGGGGGGTTCTTGGGCATTCAGGGGTATCATCTACAATACATTCTTTAATTTCTCCTTTAATTTTTTTTCTTGGAGGAGAATACTAACTACTTATAAGGACAGAATTCAGAACAGTAGTGGTTTGCTTTTCTAGCATATGTTTAAGATTTTTCCCTTCAAATGTGAATTAATGGTGATTTGCATTCTATTAATAAATCTATAGAGATGTTTCAGAATTTTCAACATCTCCAAAGATTTTCTTTTTTACGTGTTAAAAGATGCAGTTATCCTTATAAAAAAGGTTTTTTGGGGGGCACCTGGGTGGCTTAGTCATTAAGCGTCCGACTTTGGCTCAGGCCATGATCTCACGGTCCGTGAGTTCGAGCCCTGCATCAGGCTCTATGCTGACAGCTTGGAGCCTGGAGCCTGTTTCGGATTCTGTGTCTCCCTCTCTCTCTGTCCCTCCCCTGCTTGTGCCCTCTTTCTCTGTCTCTCTCTTTCTGTCTCTCTGTCACTCTCTCAAAAATAAACATTAAAAATTTTTTTAAAGTTTTTTTTTTATTAGCAGTGCACTTTATTGTGATGATTGTTAAATGGTCTTAAAATGTCTTTTTCTCCAGTAAGACTAGATCTTTTTCCTTCATGCACCCCTCCACCTAAAATTTACTCTTTGTGAAGTTAGCGTTTTCTTAATGTTACGGGTTACCTTCCGCCCAAATAGCTGGAGACACAGAGCATGTGTACCGTTTCCCTGGGGAATCAGCAACCCAATTTCGAGTCACGACAGTACAAAGAAAATACCTATGAAAGCACCTATGACACTTTCTTCTTGTGTTAAGCAAGTAGCATATTTTCAGTGTGGAAAATTAGAAGGTGGAAACATGCACATTTAAAATGTAAAGAAGCATCCTTTAAATTCACTGCCTGACAAAAACTACTGTCAATTTCAGGATACGTTTCCACAGGCATTTTTATTTTTCCAAATCAGACATTGGCCAAGAAAAGGACTCTTGCTGTAAATTATTTATACAAAGGCGGGTTTGCCCCATGAGTCCTTCTTCTTAGCAAATTCCATTCCTGCAGTGTGTTTGAACATCTTCTATATTTCACCAACCCATGTGCTCAGGAAATGAGAGGAGAACGGACAGTTGCTAAAGAGAAAATACAGAGTTTGGGATCAAAGTTTGAACTGTGAGTCAAGGTTTTATCTCCAGCAGGAAATCGGCTCCAGCACAGAGAATCTCAGGATATGAGGCTGAGGAATGGCTAAGGGGTAGGTTTTTAAAAAAGCCAAATGCAGGCACCTGGGTGGATCAGTCGGTTGAGTGGCCAACTTCGGCTCAGGTCATGATCTCATAGTTCATGGGTTCAAGCCTCGCGTTGGTCTCTGTGCTGACAGCTCAGAGCCTGGAGCCTGCTTCAGATTCTGTGTCCCTCTCTTGCTCTGCCCCTCCCCTGCTGATGCGTGCGCGCTCTCTCTCTCTCTCAAGAATAGATAAACATTAAGAAAATTAAAAAAAATTAAAATGCCAAATGTGATCAGACTCTGTTTTGTGTTAGAAAAGCCCAGGTGTTGGAGCTTCTGGCTCATGAAGTCTGGGCTCGTGTGCCCGTGCAAGTGCAGATCCTGTGGCATTTTGTGCTTTTCCAGTAAGCGGGCTCTGCAGCCCACGGGAAGCAGTGATTCAGGCCAATGGTCCCCTCCAGGGTTATGATGCTTAGTGCCTCTGTTGCACATTCGAGGTGGGCTCCTATTTCAGAATTACAGCACCTTTGTTGTCTTTTAAAATCAGACTTGCGCTGCGGTCAGCGGACCAGAGGGACACCTGGCACGTGGATCACGCAGGGGGCATGTGTGGTATGCCAGGCAGTTTCCTTGTGTTACCAGGCACTCCCGTGAAACGCCAAGTGCGTGGCCTCCTGGGGGCGGGGCAGAGCCCTCCTTGTATAATGACTTCAGTGACTTCTGTTGCCACAGGCGCCCATGAGTTACCTTGATGGACGATGTCATACACTGGCATTGAGCCAGTGATACTGGGATGGCCCAGAGCTCCCCGCCTGGAAACCCTTCACACTGGGCGGCAAGAAGAGGCTAGTGGAAGGAAAATGGTGTCAAATCCATTTTATTTGAATAAAAGATAACTGGAGAGGTGAAAATCCTACAGTGTGTCTTCACTCAACTGTTCAGATCACTTCCCCCTCCAGTGCTCCAGCATCTTGATGGATGCCAAAGGGCCCTGCCCAGGGTCAGGCAGTCCTTACACCAGGTGGCGTTGTGGCTCCACAGGGGACCCGCGACTTCTGGAGTAATTCTACCACGTCTGCACCAGTTTCTCTTTCTCTCTGTCTTTTTAGGTATTCTTCCTCTGTGCCTTTCCCCCTGCCCCCCAGCTCCCCCTTGATATTCTGGATCCCTGTCTTCCTCTGGCTCCGTCTCCGGTCCCACACCTCCTTCTCTTTCTGCTCTCCCTCTCTCTCTCTGTTTCTTCCCTCCCCCAACATATATCTTCTGACCCCAAACCTTTCTTTTTTAGCTATCACACAATAGATCCCCTCAGTCCCTAGTTCAATCATTGTCAGTGTGGTCAGACTTCAGCAGATTGTCACTGAAATGAGTTGATGTTCTTTCTTCAAATTGCTTCCATCTCTCTTGGGAGAAACTGTTAATTCCTTCTGTTCAGTTAAGATTTGCTTCCAGAAAGTGGTTTTCTGCGCCTTTCCGTCCCATCCCCTACACCAGCTCCACCGTATTAATGAGATTCTGTTGTACTGGAAAGTGCCTAGAGCAGAAACTGGCCTCTGGAAGGGGGATTAGTAAATGTCAGTTCCTTCATTCCTTCCAGAAGGAATCACAGCGTCTCTAAATAAGACAGGGCAGGACCCTGGGACTTCCGTCCATCCTCTCTCTTTCTCATCCTCCACATCCTACTTCTTACAAGTGTTGCTGTTTTACTTTTTAAATGGCTCTCGACTTTTATTCTCTAGCTGGCCCTGCCCCACCCTCATCCCAGGCGTGCTTTCCCTGGGACTCTTGCCATATCTCTTAACTGATTTCACCACATCGATTCTTGTGGGTCTTTCCTCCATTCTCCAGAAGACTGATCTTTCTGAAAAGCAAATCTGCGTTTTCATCCCCTGGCCCCCACTCCACTGAAGGGTCACCTGGTGCCTGCCTGTCTCTTGCTTCTTCTCTGTCCTCTGCTCTTTGGTAGACCATGGCCCATCTCTGGAATGAGCCGAAGGCTGGGTCCCCTCACCAGGGGACTCCTGCACTCTCCGCCTGTCCTGCCTTGAATTCCTCTGGGTGCATCTCCCACCTTGTTGATACCTACGCACAACCCACGTCTCAGCTCACTGTCCCTTCCTCAGGGCAGCCTCTCTGGGGCTCCATCAAGGCCAGCTCTCCTGCTTCTCCTTCCCCCTGGCATCCTAGGACCTCACTCGGTTAGGGTTTCACATTTGCTTGGATGATTGCTTTGTGTCTCTTTCCTTTAAATGCCTCTAGTAGAGGGATTATGTCTATTTTGACACCGTGTGGGGCACTTAGGAAGCATTCAATCACTGTGTGTTGCACTAAAGAATGAATCCATCGAAGAGGTAAACAGGAGACCCAGAACGTGGCCCACCTTCACCCAGGGATGGTGAAGGGCAGCAGCAGCCTACAGGGATGGGGCTGACAGACTCACAGCATGAACTCTTAAGATATGACGTATAGCTGACCCTCCATGATCCATCTTTTTGGAAACCCAGGGAGGGACGTGCAAATTTGCAGGTGACTCAGCAGCTTAGGAATACTAGGAAGGCTTGAGAATCTAAAACTTTAATTTAGCCTCAGTGTATAGTCCTTTCAATGTAAGGTTTGTAAGAACTGTGACAATGGAAACATTGATTGATTTGCGTCTTCTCACATTATTTTATCTCTGGCGCAGGTGCCTTGAGCAACGAAAAAGATAAGAAATGAGGGAATAGAGTAAGAAGCAGTATTGGCAGCCACTGTGCTCTGTCTCCTTACACACATTCCTCCTGTTCACAGAACTCATCCTTTTTCTTGCTTCTGTGTGTGTGTGTGTGTGTGTGTGTGTGTGTGTGTGTATAATGTAATTGCCCCCATGGAAGTCTGTACAGTTACTAACATCAGGTCTATTTAGAACAGAACACGTTGCGGGGAGTGTGCACCGGGGCGGCTCAGTCGGTTAAGTTTCGGACTTCAGCCCAGGTCATGATCTCATGGTTTGTGGGCCCCACGTCAGGCTCTCTGTTTCCAATGTGGGGCTTGCTCAGGATCCTCTGCCCCTCCCTCTCTCTCTCCACCCCTCCCCCACCCACACTTTCTTTCTTAAAAACAAACTAAAAGAACTGAATGCTGGAACACGTGATAGGACTAATGTGAGCAGGGAACCCTACCTACATCTTTCCCTCCTGTTGTTAAAAAGATTCCTATTGTGAATATCAGCAGAGATAGAACGACATAGCAGTGTGTACACAGTTTATTCTGAGAGGACAGAATAGAACGTGGAGGTTGCAGTTGTGTTCTAGAACAGTTCAGACCCCAGGAGAGTAGAATCCTGGCTCACTACTGTGCCTTTGCTAAGTCAGGCAGGAGTCTAGGACCTTGGTCTTCCTGGGGAGACACAGAAGAGTGCCAGCCTAGTGGTGGAACACTCAGCAGGGTTCTCCATAGCTTGAAAATCTCCAAGGGTGAGGGTGCTTCTCTCTTCTCTCTTCCCTTTCTATCTGTCTGTTTACTTATTTATTTTTACTGAAGTATGTTGACACACAACGTCACATTAGTTTCAGGTGTACATTGCAGTGAGTTGACAAGTGTATACGGTATGCTGTGCTCACCACAAGTATGGCCACCATCGGTCACCATGCACATCGCTACTGCAGTATCATTGATGGGTTCCCTAGACTGTACCTTTCCTTCCTGTGACTTACTCACACCATGACTGGAAGCCTATACTCCTCACTCTTCTCTCCTCTTTTTAATCCCATTTATTTGGCATTCGGATCTAGGTAGCCCCAGATGAACAGAGGGTCCATAGTCTCTCACTGCTGGAGGCAGTCACCTGGGGGCTGGTATTCTATTAAACCCATAGTCACAGATGGGCCTCCTTGGTCCTTCCCCCAATCTTTGTTCTCATTGCATTTCCTCTCTTCACAGTGAAAATCTCAGACCTGCACATCCTCAAATCTCCTCAGGTTGTTCTCATGTGATGAAAAGGATCTAGAACATTGGCTCTCAAAGGGGGCTTATGTTCTCCAAGGGGTGGACGGCAGTTGGCGATGTCTGGAGATCTTTCTGGTGGTCAAGACTGAGCGGGGCTGTTGGAATCTAGGGAGTGGAGGCCAGGGAGGCTGCTCAGTGTCCTGCAGAGCACAGGACAGTGCCCTCATCCATCAGGAATGACCTGATCCACAACATCAATACTGTTGTGGTTGATTCTGGGTGTTACAGACTGAATTCTGTGTCTCCCCCCTGAGTGTGACTGAATTTAGAGACAGGGCCTTCAAAGAGGTAATTAAGGTTCAGGGAAGTCATAAGGATGGAGCTGTAAACCCATATGACGGGTTTCATCGAACCATCTGGGACACCAGGGAGGTGCGTCCCCAGAGAAAAGGCCGTGTGCAGCCACAGTGAGAAGACGGCCATCTACAAGGCGAGGAGAGAGGCCTCAGGAGAAACCAAACCTGCTGACATCTTGACCTAGGATTTCCAGCTTCCAGAATGGGGGGAAAATGAATTTCTGTTGTTTCATCCTCTCGGCACGTGGTGTTTCGTCATGGCAACGTGAGCAGACTGCTACGCTAGGTAATGCGTTCTGGGGACAGCTTAAGAAATTAGGAGGAATACAGAGTTGACAGGGTGCCTGTGGGCAGTTTCTGCACCTCTTTGACTCTTAATTCCTCAGCTACATATTGGGGCTAGTGATGCCCATCATTTTGGGCTGTCGTGAGGATGAACCAATTTAGCACATGCAAAGGGCCTGATACAAAGCAGGTGGCACAGATGTCCTATTAGACCATCAACTGCTTGCAGGTAGAGAGCTGCCATGTAGCTTTGTATCCACAGTACCTGGAAACCCCGGATGCACTGTAGGCACATCTTAAATGTGTCTTGGTTTAATCGAAGACACTCTGGGTGCTGATTCAACAACTATTTTGAGCACCTTTTCTGTACCAGACACTGTGGGTACAGCCGTGAACACTAAGACATAGCCTCTGCCTTCAAGATTATATTCTAGTGGAGGAAGAGAAATAATCATCCAGAACAGGACTAAGTGACATATGATTTCAGACGGTCATAAGTGTTGTGTTGAAATCAGTTAAGTGTTATGATGAGTAGCTGGGGGAGGATGCTTTAGATCATGTCGGAAAATTATCTGAGGAAGTGATTTTTGTTGTTCTGTTTGCTGATGAAAGGCGTGCTTTTTAAATTCTTCAAGAGTTGTTGCTCTTGTGAAGCGGATTTCCAATGCAGTGAACAACTCTTGGAACAATCTTCTCTTGATTTACCCAGTAGTTACATTCCAGGAAACCTCGGTATATTAAAAACTGTGAATGTGCATGTACATGTAAAGGAATTAGGTTCTAGGCCCAGAAAGTTCCAAACAGGGTTTTCACCTCTGCAAATTTCCAACGGGACGGTCTGAAGTTGTGAGGGATGCCAGGGCTATCCTTTCTTGTGTGGGGGCACCCAAGACATTGCAAGATGGTAGATATCTCTGGCCTCTTAAATTCCAGTCGAACCCTCCAATCACTGTGATATGCAATCCCTCTCCTCTCCCAACCTTGAAAACAACCTCGAAAGGGCAGTCTAGCTCCCTCTGAGAGTTACGATTCTGCAGGTCTCCAGTGTCCTGAATCTTTCCACCCAGCCGTTCTTCTTCTCTAGAGCCTTTAATCAGCCCACCTTGATTTCCTTCCCTCCCCTGGCTCCCATGACATTGCTGTCCTTGGGCTTTCTTCCTCTCCTTTGCCTCATCCCTGCCCGGTGGTCCGATCTGATTTCTCCTTCTCCCCTTGCCCCTCCATGTAGATCTGACCTTGGTCCCTTCTTTTTTCCTCTTGAAGGATTTTCTTTGGTAAAACTTCAACACACTTCCAGACCATTAGTTCCCAAGCTGCTCTTTCTATGCTATTTAAGCCTATTGTTTCCAGCTGCCACCTGGAACTCCCTAAGTGAGCCCTAGGTTACATATGTCCAAAATCCAACTGGTCAGCTTTCTTTAAAACCTGTTATTCCTTTGGCCATACCTTTCTGTGTTAATGGCGACATCACCCGCTCACTCAGCCTAAACATGGCGGCCGTCTGATCGCTCTCACTCCTCACCATCCACATGATCGCTGTGCTCTGTCAGTTCTAAAGAATATTGGAATCCAATATTCAGGAGCAAGCCAGGCAGAGATGGGAGCAGCTCTGGTGGTGAAGGTCAGTGCCCTGGAAAGGGTCACTCTGATCTCACCCTTCTGATTTTTTGTTTTATTTAAAAATTTCTTTGGACTAGCCTAATTTTCCTAGACCCTGGGCATACTGCCCTGAGCTAATTTGTTTTCCCGAATTAATTACTAGCAGGGGGGTGGCAGCCTCATTTTCACAGAAGCCTTCTCTTTCGGAAGGAATGCCTTTTTATTCAAACAGTCCGATTTAGGTTCTTTGGCACCCAGTGTAAAGGGTGCCTTGACATTTCCATAAAGACATTGAAATGTTACCATCCCTGAAGAAACGGTTGCAGAATACAAAGCCTTTATCTTTTTCTTTTCCCCTAAGGAAGAAAAACATCACCAGCTTCATTATCTCTGTAAAATAACTTCCCCATTTGCTTTTCATGTTACCAGTGGAAGAAGATAATGATACAGTTTGTAAAAAATGAAAACAATTATGGATGATTTCATGAAATTTGCTTTTGATTTTTGTCTGTAAATAACACTACAATTACAAGGTCAAAGATGGCTTGTTAGGGTTATCTATTATTCTTCCAAGTGATCTTTAAAAGATCTGCTAGGAGAGCAAAGACGCCTGAAAAGATATCCCTTGTGATTGTTACTCCTACTGAGAAGCCAAAAGACAATTGACTCTTTGTGTAGGTTACATATTATATGTATGTATTTTTTAATTTCTGTGGAAAACCACATAACATGAAATCTACTTTCTTAACAAAATGTTTGAGGACACAGTACAGTGTTGTTAATGATGTGAACATTGTCAGAGAAGAAGATCTCTAGAGCATTTTCATTTTGCAAAACTGAAACTCTATATCCATTGAACAGCACCTCCTCATTTTCCCCTTCCCTCAGCCAGTGGCAACACCATTCTGCTCTGTCCCTGTGAGTGTCACTACTTCGGATAGCTCATACGAGTGGAATTGGGAAATAGTTGGCCTTCTCAGACTGGCTTATTTCACTTAGCTCATAGTCTCATGGTTCATCCATGGTGTAGCACATGACAAGATTCTTTCTGCTTTTAAGGGCTGAATAATATTCCATCATATGTATAAATTGCATTTTCTTTATCCATTCATCTGTTGATTGACATTTAGATTGATTCCACCTCTTGGCTACTTGTGAATAATGCAGTGAATATGGGCGTGAAAATATCTCTTTGAGGTCTTGTTAGGTTGGATAAATCCCAGAAATGAGATGATAATTCATATGGTAGTTCTATTGTTAATTTTTTGCGGGGGGATTCTCTATGTTGTTTTCTGCAGAGGCTGCACCATTTCACATTCCCAGCAGCCATGTCCAAGGGCTCCCGTTTCCAAACCATAGTTTGATCAGGCAGATCAGAGTTTCTCAACTGACAGCAATGTTTCCCCCAGAATACATTTGGCAGTATTTTTAGAGACACTATTGGTTGTTACAACTGGGGTGGCGGGGAAGGAGCTGCCCTCAGTATCTAGTGTAAGGGTGCTGTTCAACATCCTATGAGGCACAGGACAGCCCTCCTCAACAAGCTATCCAGCCAAAATGCTATGACAGCCAGATAGAGAAACTTGCTCCAGAGGATCAGCAAACTCTGGCTCACAGACCAAATCCATCCCCGTCTGGTGTTGTAAATGATGTTTTATTGGGACACAGACACACTCATCATTTATGTGTCGTCAAGGGCTGCATTCCCACTACAATGGCAGCCCGAGTAGTTGCCACAGAGATCATATGGCTTGCAAAGCCCCAAATCTTTACTCTCTGGTGTCTTGTAGAACAAAGTTGCTGATTCTTGACCCAGGTTCAATAGAAAATCTTTCTTCCTACAAGAGTTTTGGATATTAACTCCTTAGCAGATAGGCAGATGGCAAACATTTTCTCCCATTCCGTAGTTGGCTTTTATTGAGTTGCTTGCCTCCTTTGCTGTGAAGTTTTTCAGTTTGATATAAGCCCCACTTGCCTACTTTTACTTCTGCCTCTGGTTTTGGTGTCATAGCCAAGACATCATTTCCTGGACCAATGCTATGAAGCTTCTCCCCTTTGTTTTCTTCTAGGAGTATTATGGTTTCAGGTCTTACATTTAAGTCTTTAATTCATTTTGACCTGTTTTTTTGTGGAAGGTGTAAGGTGATGCAAACAGCCCAACAGGTATACAAGAAGATGCTCAGGATCACTAACCAGGGAGATTGAA
The DNA here is from genome assembly GCA_004023785.1 of Mungos mungo. Classification (NCBI taxonomy): domain Eukaryota; kingdom Metazoa; phylum Chordata; class Mammalia; order Carnivora; family Herpestidae; genus Mungos; species Mungos mungo. Next base: position 115,580 of record PISW01003112.1, on the reverse strand, counting down.
TCAAAACCACAAGGAGACGTCACATCACACCTGTTAGAACGGCCATTATAAACACACACACACACACACACACACACAGAAAATAATAGGTGCTGGTGAGGAGATGGTTGCTGTCAGTTGAGAAACTCTGATCTGCATGATCAAACTATGGTTAAAGAATAAGAGGAAATATTACCCTAAAATTACAAAAAGGAGGGTGAGACCAAAGAATTGAAAATGATGGTGTATTTGTCTCAGGTAAGTCCGGTCCCCTCCAGGCTGTTATCACTGCCTCATTTCGGAAAGCAGTTCAAAAACAGCAGCAGTTGAAAAGTGCTCTAATAATGCAAATATGAGCTTAACCTACTTTTGCAGTAGGCGCTGAAAACAAAAACAATTCAACCCATTAACATGTCCTAATGGAACTTTCTGGGTTTGGGGGTTGGCTATGGGTTGGAAAGCTGGAAAAAAACCCTAGTAGTTCTAGTTCCCGCTTGAGCAAGGGTTTATTTTTTCTGCTTATCTGAATTCAGAACCAACACAGGCAGGGCGATTTCTGAAAGCACTCACGTGTTTCTCATTGTTTAGACAGGGCCAGAGGAAAAAAATGGCTCAGTTTCACTGCAAATTGGCACCGACACATGTTTTTGAAAGTTAAAAACAGTATAACATTCATGAGTGAATCTCAAAGAATGTTGTCTTCTTGTCCTTTAGAATAAACACCTGTTTTGCAAATAGAGTAAAAGCCGTCTTTATTAAGAAACTGTTGGTTTCTTCTTCTCCGTTGCTCTTCATCTGTTTTTAACCATTAGCATTTTAAAGTACAATTTGAAATGTTATCATTGAGATCATCATAATTTTAAATTTAAAAAAAATTCCACATTTTATCAGGAATTCCAGTGAAGCCTTTTATAGCCGAATCTCTTCTTGACTTGAAAAGCAAAGGAAATACGTGAACGCTTTTCTCCTTTAATACAATTCTCTGTAGTTACTCAATAACACTTTGCCAATCAGAGGAAGGGTGGTCCCATCCTTGAAAGGAGCTCCACGCTGTGAGCTCTGCTATCATCCCTGTCTCCTGCGGCCACAGCAGATGCACTCGGTAACCCCGGTCTCCAGGTCACTAGTGCTGTTGGACGCCATGTCCTAACGAGACCATCTGGTGGATAAATGGCATCACTTCCTTTATACTTGGGATCATGAAAGAGGGCGATGAGAACAGACTCCTCATAAGAAACTCTTCCTGGAAACCCCCATTTCCATACACCCCATGGGACTCAACTTCTTAATTCCTGTCTGTCCCAGTCAGTACCTAGCCACCTCTCCTGTAGGCTGGTGCAGCATGGCAGTAATTGGGACACGTTTGACCACAGGCTTTTCTTTCTCTGTCCCTCAGGTTACCACGGCCTCTACTGCGAGGAGGAATACAACGAGTGTCTCTCTGCCCCGTGCCTGAACGCAGCCACCTGCAGGGACCTCGTTAACGGCTATGAGTGCGTGTGCCTGGCCGAGTACAAAGGTGAGCACCAACCAGTTGGCCTTCTGGGGCCAGAGCGGCCTGAACAACCTCATGCCTTTCTCAGCTTAAATGCACCAGCCTCTAACTGGAGCATTACCTCATTCAGAATCCAAACCAAAGTCTCGAGGTGGGATGATTCATGGGGCCGAAGAGACCAGCTTGCAAGTCTGGGGTATCCTCCTGATAGATGGAAACATCCCTCTGCTGCCCTTTCCTTCTTCCTGTACCCTCTCTGGCTTCTGTGTTGACTGTGTTAAGAAGCTGATGATAAAAATTGAGGTGCAGCGCGCTGCCCCACACCAACCTGAGGACATGGTGGTGGGAAACACAGGGAGGGGAGCACGGCACTGTGGGGCCAGCGGGGTGACATGGGCCACCGCGCTCTCTGGTGGAAGACCCAGGTGGAATCTCACACATCGGCCACAAGGCTAATTCTCGTTAAATGAGTCAGTTGCAAGGGAAATGTTAGCTCATTTGAGTGGATGCGTGTCAAAGTCACTCTGGAAAAAGCTGACATTGACAGAGTGTTTATAATGTGCAGACCTTGTTCTCAGCCCTTATGTGCACGAACTCATAAAGCCCTCACAATGGCCCTGTGAGGTGGCAGTGGTGTCCCTCAGAAGCCCAGCCAGCATGTCCCCAAAGCCCTTTCTTCTCCCTCCCCAGTGGGCTCAGTGGTGTGGTTCTGTTCAAGCCCAGATACCCTCGGATGGCAGCACGCCAGGAAATCCATGTTTATCAGCTGCCGCACACATTTCTCTAAGCTACAACTTAGGGTCTGGGTTTTGGATTTTTGTAATGCCTTTCAGGGTGCTATTTATGGCCATTTAATTTAACCTCTTGCTCCCACCGCTGCTTACTTGATACCATCCATCTGCTGGGTGACCTTCCTTCTCATTGGATGGACCCACCTTTATTTAGCGGTGTTTTGGTGAGCCTTAAGGGTTTGTAGACCACATGGATGAACTCGATCTAGTCTCTGGTGGGCAGGGATGAGGCTGGGCCAAGGGGCTGCTCCATGTTCAGCAGCTCCGATACTTCTTTCTGAGTGTGATGCCCATTTAGAACCAAACTCCCCCACTTCCACAAGGGCAGCAGTGTTGGCTTCCTTCACGTGGATTTCATTTACAGGTTTTTCAAAGTATTGAGAAGTAGGGCATCTGCTCAGTTCTGGAAAGAAGAATAAAGGAGCGATGAATCAGGAGACCTAAGCAGCCCACCCTCATCGTCCCACTGGCTTCCTGCTGAGCCTGGATTAATCTCTGAACGTGTTATTGTGTCTGCACAAAGTAAGGACAGTGATGCCTACTGACATTTTGAGGTTCTTCAGTGGCAGAATTAGTAGTGGATATGCTTCAAAAAGTAAAAATTCCAAAATTCTTCAGTCCCTGATGCAATTGTTTCCTATCGTGGAGGCAATGATTGTAAATCATGACTAAACGGCAAAAACACAGTAACACATGATGAACCATAGATATATAGACCGGTCATCCTTCCCTTTTTGCTCTAAATTCTATCCCTTTTTTTTTTAATTTTAGGTTTATTTATTTTTGAGAGGGAGAGAGCACAGGTCGGGCAGAGAGAGAGGGAGACAGAATCCCAAGCAGGCTCCCTGCTATTAACACAGAGCCTGATGCAGGGCTCGATCTCATGAACTCCGAGATCATCCTGAGCTGATATCAAGAGTCAGACGCTTAACTGACTGAGCCATCCAGGTGCCCCACCCCTTCTTTTTATTTTTTTAAGTTTATCTGTTCTTGAAAAAGAGAGAGTATGTGCAGGGGAAGGGCAGAGAGAGGGGGAGACTCTCAGGCAGGCTCCACACTGTTAGTGTGGAGCTGGACACAAGGCTTGAACTCACAAAAACATGAGATCAGGACCTGAGTCAAAATCAGGGGTTGGACGCTCAACTGACTGAGCCACCCAGGCGCCCCTAAATTCCACCCCTTCTGTCTTTCTGAGACAGGAATACTAATTTCCCCTCCATCAGTCACCGACTCTGCTAGGGATGACCCAAGAAGGACGATGACCCTGGAGAGTATCCCAAATATATCCAAGGATTTAGAGTCTTAAGAAAAGGATGCAGGTGTTGGGAACTTCACACACAACAGGGTCAGAGCATAGGGTTCTGGGGAGAACTGACTCAATGGCCAGCTGAGCTCAAAGGACCCCCAGTTTCTGAAGAGGAAATACATGCTGGGTGTGACCTGCACGTGACCTCCTGAGATGGGGGACTCCACTGGTCTCAGGGAGGCCGGCTGTCCTCTACTGCAGTTGGGCCAAGCTGGTCCTTTATTTTCTGTGTGGCTGAGACAGAATGGTCTCTATTTATCCCTGGAGAGCCTTGAAAACCCCGAGCTGGGAGGCCTCTGCCCTGTGCCATAGTAGACAGAGCCCTGCCGGCCGGCCTGTCCAGCACGGAGGGAAGTCTCCGGTGGCATCTGCCTATGCCTGACATTTTCTTCCTTCCTCCTCCCGGCCAGTACGAGGAGTCTGTCCTGGCCACTCAAAAATGGAAGACAATCTAGGAAATAAATATGAAATTACCACAGCAGCCAACAGCCCTTGCCACACAGGAGACCAAGTGAGAAAAGTGCTGTATGCTACTCAGTGTTGAATCTGGGTCCAGAAGACCCGGAGGAGGAACTAGTTCATGGTGGAAGTGAAGATCTGAGGAAAAGGAAATCATGGCAGATAAGATAGGACACATGAGGAGGAGCTCCAGGCGATCTGCATCTGTTGGAATGACAGGTGCACCGGAAGAACACGTGGCAGTAAACCAGAATCCATGAGTTGCTAGGAGGAGTCCAAGGCCTGGAGAAAACTGAAGTTTTCATAGAGAATGAATGCATGTACAGAGGGCCAGAGGCATTAATGAAGGGGAAGGCACACAGTTTGGGACTTCCTGGTAAAATTTCCAAATCTGAGGAGGAAGAGAGTATTTTCTATAAAAGTCTTCATAGGGAGTACGGGTTACATACAAAAGGTAGAGAATCAGGTCCACACTGGCCTGCCCTTCTCTGTGGTGAGGCCAAGCAATCGTGCAGCAGTATTTTAGGCTGCTCAATGGAAAGAACCGGCTGTTACAAGATCCTTGACATTCAAGGGCAAAAGAAAGACATTTTGCACATTTAAGGATACGGAAAACATAACACCATGTGCCCTTTCTAAGAAAATTATTTTATTCTATCATCTGTCTATCTCTCTATCTATCTATTTATCTATCATCAGTCTGTCATTTTGAGAGAGAGTGAATGAAGGGCAGAGGGAGAGAGAGAACCTTAAGCAGGCTTTGCGCTATGCAGGGCTCGATCCCATCCCATGACCCTAGGATCAATGACCTAAGCCGATATCAAGAGTCAATGGACTGAGCCACCCAGGCGCCCCAAGAAAAGTATTTTAGAAAGTATTTTCACTGGACTGGGACTAAATCAGAACACATATAACTAGATAGTTGGAGCTAGAGAACAGGAAGAAGAGGATTGAAAAGACTCTTTTAAGTGCAGGGATAAACCTAAACAGAGGATATTAAAGTGATTGTCACTGGTAATTTAATGGTGAAGAGAAGTCTTTTGGAAAAAAATATCTACAGTTGCTTTACTCATGCATTCTGCATAAAGAATCACTACAAAGTAGTGGCTTGAAATAATACCATTTTAGTATCCAACACTTTCTTTGATCCAGGCATGTTTTAGTGAATGGGAATCAAGGTGCTGGCTGGACTCAGTTCTCATTGGAAGCTTGGATAGGAAAGGGTCAACCTTCTCATTCCCCAGCTTGTTGACAGAATTCATATCCTTGTGACCTTAGACTTCATGACAGCTCGCTCCCTGAAAGCTCACAATGAAAGGGAGATGAAAGAGAGCTTGTGTGTTTCATGCCTCTAACTTCAGGAGAGGAGGCCTGGACCCTCTTTAAATCATCATCATCATCATCATCATCATCATCATCTCTCTCCTGATTAAGTCAGACCCACCTACAATCAACACAAAGTTTAATTGCATCTTCAAAATCTCTTAACCTTTGCCAGATGCTATTGGTCCGAAGCTCACATACAAGGGAAGGGTACAACTCATCAGGGGTCACCTTATGGTGTGTCCATTATACCCATTCTTAAAAAAAAAATGGAAATGATTACATTCAAGTTTCCTAACATTTTAACTAAATCCATGAGTTGAAGGGGATGGGGATGGGAGGGATTGGAAGACATGCATGTGTGTTAAAGATCTCATGCCAATGGACAGGTAAAGTGATCATCTAATTTGGGTATATTTGTAGACAGCTTTAGGTTTGAATTTAAAGGAGATTCCTGAAGGCAAAGCCTAGCACCATAAATGGTAGAAATTTAAAAAAAATTTAATGTTTATTTATTTTTGAGAGAGAGAGAGACAGTGTGTGATCAGGGAGGGGCAGAGAGAGATGGAGACACAGAACTGGGAGCAGGCTCCAGGCTCCAAGCTGTCAGCACAGAGCCCGATGCAGGGCTCAAACCCACAAGCTATGAGATCATGACCTGAACTGAAGTCAGATGCTTAACTGACTGAGCCACCAGGCGCCCCTAAATGGTAGAACTTCTAAAGTCATATTTGGGGGGAAGGTGGGTGGTAGAAGGAACTAAGGGAGGTGGAAGGGGCAAAGTCTTGCTCTCCAATCCCGAGGAAAAGTGTGACACAAGATCCTGTGTCTTTCTCTCCTTGGGGGATGGACATCTGTCTCTCTAGGGAAGCATTTCTTCGATCATAGATTTACATATAGGATGTGTGCATAGATTCAGAGCGCTACCAGATGGGTGAGCAGCGAGTCCTAACTAGTCCTTACTTCTGGAGTTAGAACCTAAGCCGGTGGTGTGTGGGGGAGAACTTGGACTTTAACTTCCTCCTTCACACATACATTTTTTCAAGAGGTGATTTTTTACTGTTTTATGTTAAAATCCAACTTAAGTAAATTAATACAGCCTCCCGAAAAGAATGAGTGTAATGGGAGCTCAGGCAAGTATAGCTAAAGAGCATTTTGAGAAAGGAAAGCAATGAGGGGGAACTTCTGCCAGATGTTTTATTATCATTTATTTATTATTCCTACATTCACATGTTATGGGTACAAGAATGGACAGCCAACCAAAACTGAATAATGGCCCAGAAACTATTGTCTAGAATAATGTATGGCTCTTTAAGAAATGCGATGAATGGGAAAGATTTTTTTTTTTTCATAAATGGTGCAGGGGAAATTGGGCTGCTACACAGAAAAAAAAGAAATGTTTTTAAACTTCTTCATAAATTCTATGTGAATTGAATGAAAACACTTTTCATTGACTCTGTGTCCTCTCTTCCTTTTCCCTCTCTTCCTCTTTATTTTACAGCCAATTTTCCCTAGAGTTGCTATAGATAACACCTCCATTTGTAAACTTTTTTTTTCTTTTCTTTATCCTCTTCAGTTTGGACCTTGTCCACACCACCCTGTGTTGACCCATTTGAGGGCTTTTCAGTGTGATCCCGAAGCCTTCCCTTCCAGCTTCCAATTGCTGTTCCTGCTTCTTTGCCCCATTGACTGCTGGGTCCCTTTTGGAATTCACTCTGCTTGAGTTTCCTTCTGCAGCTCCATTCCTGTCCCCTGACTCTTGTCTCCCTGCCTTCACTGAATCCTTGTCCTCAGGACGCCATGAATGTCATTGGTCCCCATGGTTTTCTTCTTGTCCCTTTTCTCTGTCCTCTCCTTTTTGCCCTCATCCAGTCCTGTATCTACTGACTGTAGTGTAGGTCTCTGGATATATGGTATCTCCCTCCTGGAGCTCTTCCAACCTGGTCTCTGTATTTGCCGTGACAATGATGGTCAACCTTGTAGAAATTCCTTCTTTTTTTTCTTTAAGTTTATTTATTTATTTTGAAAGAGACAGAGAGTTCCCCGGCAGGGGAGGGGCAGAGAGAGAGAGAATCCCAAGCACGGAGCGCGACATGGGGCTCGAACTCACGAACCCTGAGATCATGATTCGAGCCAAAGTCAAGAGTCAGATGCTGGGGTACCTGGGTGGCTCAGTCGGTTAAGTGGCCGACCTCAGCTCAGGTCATGATCTTGCGGTTTGTGGGTTCAAGTCCCGCGTCGGGTTCTGGGCTGTCAGCTCAGAACCTGGAGCCTGCTTCAGATTCTGTGTCTCCCTCCCTCTCTGCCCCTCCCCCACTCATGCTCTGTCTCTCTCTCTCTGTCTCAAAAATAAATAAACTATAAAAACATTTTTTAAAAAAAGAGTCAGACACTTAACCTCTTTCTTACATCAAGTCATAATCTCCTGAAAGGCAGTGACTACATAGGTCCTTCTCTCTCTCTCTCTCTTTAATTTTTTTAATTCTCTGCAGCCCTTGATGTAATGGCTTGCACAAAGACAAATGCTCAAAAGCCATCCTTAGTTGAATTGAAATTGCCACTTAACATGCTAATTAAATAAAGGAACCCAACATGAAGATTTTCCTAGAAAATTTCTGCTGTGGATCATGAAATTGTTAGAAGCAAAATGCATGGAAGACTCAGGGTAACCTCCCATGTCAGACATGCATGAGTGCTCGTCCCCCCTCCAGAATGAGCTCAGAGCTAGTGCATGACTGACTAGTGCTTCGCTTGCGCTCACAATTTCTATTGTCAAAATGTCAAGCGGCCCCATATGCTGTCAATTTTTATTTTTTGCAGAACAAACTCAATGATCAACAATATAGTCATGTGGAATTTGGGGTGGCCAGAGTTAGAGAGAAAATATTTCAGTTTTTAATTATGAAAATGACACAACACTAATAAAATTTTGGAAAAAAAAAGAAAATTCAGAATTGCTCAAGCTTTACAACAGAGCACAAGAGCAGTTTTTATTGCTGCTGGTCCCATTCTTTTTAAATATCCCAGCTCTTACGGTTACAGTTGCGCATGCCTGTGATTTTATATCGTTCTGCTCATACCTTCCTTTTTGTGGTATGTTTGATTTGGATACTGCTAGGAAGTCTCACTAGTTCTGTATTGAGTGGCTATGTAATATTCCCATGGGGGAATACTTACCCATTTCCTTGTATCTGACGTGGGGCTGTGATACATAATTCTGAAATGAACATCTTTATTCAGAAAATTTTTAATACTTTCTGAATTTTGGGCAAGAGGGGGAGAACTGGGTTTCAGAAATGAAATCACTGGATTATGGATGAAATCACATTGTACCTGGTCATTTATTTTAAACGCCTATAGACATTTATAATTGAAAAGTTGATAACTCTTTCTTTGTTTGCTAGAATTATTTTTCTCATGCAGTGAACAAATTTCTGGATATTTTATGCATGTGACCTTTCTCAAGTAGTGGGGTAGATACAAAAATGGGCAAGTCAGGGTTTCTTCCATTTTTAGGCTAATACTTAGCCAGAGGAGCAGACAGAGACTGGCACACACAAGGAAAACTGAGGCCAAGGTCGACATGTAGATGGTAATTTCTGAAAGAGTTTAGAAATGATTGGGTTCTGTGATGGTTGAAATAATGAAAAAATTTTTGTGGAGGAAGTAAGTTTGAATAAAATAAGATGATGTCTTAAAAAGAGAGAACACTTAGAGTTATATTTCTTTACCTGGCTTAATTTTTTGGAGATAAAATAGTGACACTCAGTTTTCAAAATATTAATCATGACTAAATAGCGAGGGCAACAATGATTTATAATGGGCGCATGACTCTTTGAATGTTTTCTCATTTTAGTTCTAAAATTAACTTCTATACAGAGCCCTGTTGGAACAGAGCTCTTTTCAGAAACATTGCCTCTCTATCCCTTCATATGAAAAGTATGAGTTTTTATTAGTTTTGACTGAATTACAGTTTATTTTTGCTTGAGACTAAACATTAGTTTCGTAATCGTGCGTGCTACGTCCTTTGCCAATGGGTGATGCATGTGTCGCTCCACGGACTTAATTTGAAGTGTGGACCTGGTTTTCCCTGAAAAAATTGGGTGTTTTGGAGGCAGATTTGGAATGACTTCTCACTCCCCTGGCAAACTTCACCTGTGTGTCAGCCAAAGTACACTGACCGTCACCCCTCCCAGCAGGACAGGATTCTGGTGATACGTCCAGAATTTCTTACATTAAATGATGGTGTCCGCTCTAAAGGACCTCAGAGACCCAAGGCAGGGAATCAGGAGCACAGATAAGTCATGCTCTGACACAGTAAACTCTCTAACAGCACGAATCACAGCATGCTGTCAGTGCACAATGGCAGAGAGATGGAGCTCTGTCTTTCGAGAGTCAGGTTCAGCTTTCCTGAGAAAGGGCGTTTGAGTTAGACTTTGACAGATAGAATGTGCGGGTGAAGAGTGGCTTGGGCAAAGGTGAAGGAAGGCGTTCTTGTTAGAGGGAAGAGATGTCCAGCCTTCAGTGTGCCGCCAGTGCTCAGGATCCCTGGGGAAGGCCCCAAGGTGGGGCCCTGGGGCCCTGAGGAGGAGAGTTGGAATAGAGCCACCTTGGCACATCAGTGGTGTTCGTGACTGTCCGTTCTCTGTATTCAAGGCTGGTAGCTCGTGGTTGTTCAGCTCTTATTGACAAGCTGAGCAGTATGACAAATATTTTTTATATGAGGATTAGCAAGGCTTAGAGTGTAGCAATGGGAGTAACCAAGCACTCACCGGGGACTTTGAAGACCATCCTGCTTCAGAGTCCTCGTGTTTTGGTGAAGATAAGCTTTTGTCCGATCTTTCTGCCAGAAAGCTCTCAGTGGATCTCAAGTGACCCAGTATCTTTTGAAAAAGAGAAGTAACAAGGGGAAAAAAAATCATTCCCAAAAAGAAAAAAGACATCCACAAGATGAAAATTGCTATTATCCTGGGTATTTTCATCAAATCCATCTTATTGAAGTCTTTTAAGTGTAAGGTGTTTAAATATTTCATTTCGAATTTGCTTTTCAGCCTCCTTTGAAAAATGTGGTCCTCAGTGTGTTGATACGTTCATTGTGTTAATATCACACAGGCCTGACTGGCCAATGTGTTCCTAGAAACCTAGTAAAGATCATTCTCTTGATTGTTCGCACTTGAGCTGTAATAGACATCTTTTTAGATTCCAGTCATCTCCGAACTTGGGTTATGGCTCTATTTCCGATGACATTTGGAAGTCTCTTTTGTCACCTGGTTTCCATCGATCAGTTCCAGGGGAACTTTAAAGTATGTGAATCTTCGTTTTTTGATAAACACTCTGAAGCAGAAAAGACTGTTTTGTATTTTATTCTGTTGGTTGAGTTTGTGCTGCTTGGGAATCAGTGAGAAAGCAGAGATGGAAACTTCTGGGTGAAAAGGCCATACACACCCAACTGAGGAAGAATCGCCAGCTTTGTGCATGTCTTTACATTAGTTTGATTTCGTATATTACCAGGAAGCTTGGGTTGGTTAAGGACAGTGAAAGTCAAGGAGGCTCATTCCTGTCACTGGAGACAGGGAGGGAGCTACGTTAGGGCTTGGGGGGGTGGTCTGCATCCCACCAGGCCCGAGGCGGTGGGATTGAGGTGGTGGTTACAGGGAGAAAAGCCAGACAACGATCTGAAAGACACTTTAGGAAAATATCTGGCAGAATATTATTCATGGGTTGGATATGAGGGGCAAAGGATAAAATGGAGTGAAAAACTGTCCATTCCAAATGCTTTGCCAGGCTCCAATGTGTTACTAGTAGGAATACAGATGGGCAGTTCTGTTTCTATTTTCTCTTACACTTTTTTCCTCTTCTTGAGCCCAATTTCATAAGACAATGAAAAAGAAATTGATAGACAAAAATCCCAGCGAGAATAATTTCAGTGACTAAATCATGAGTCATTGGGCGTGGCAGTCCTTTGCACAATAATGAGCTAAGTCATGAAGTGGAGAGCAAACTAAGTAAATACTGTTCAGTTACTATTAGCTTTATGCTTATTTTTTCATGAGGCCGTCAGGAAGGGCGACCGTACCATCGTGTATATTCTTACCGAGAATATAATGTAATCTGTCTTCCCCCCCAAAGGGCGGGGGCGTGGGGGATGAGAGAGAGAGAGAGAGAGAGAGAGAGAGAGAGAGAGAGATCAATCCATTCATCCATCTTGGCATTCCAGTGAAACAACAGCAAAAAATCTTACCTTTCAAATGGTGTTAGCTTTTTAAAGTTTTTAAATAAAATTATGAAATAATAAGTAGTATTGAAAAAAATTCCAACAATATAGAACTCCCTGATGTGAAAGCCAAAAGTAATTGAGTCCTTCGCTCCTACTTTTGCACACATATATGCATACATAGGATTTTTTTGCACCCATGGGAAATGGCTTTTGCTGTAGACTTTTTACGTGAAGTCTGTTTGTGAAATGGGCTGCATAGGATTTTCGTGAAACGGGCGGCATCACATCTCCATGGCCAGACTGAGCTCCCTCTCAGCAAAGTACTTAGCAGGCACAGACACAGATTTGGATCACTGGTGGTTTCAAATCCCAGCTGCCGCCCTGACCAACCTCGTGATCTCGCATCCTTTCGTCAGTCTCTTCATCTGCAAAATGGGAGAATAAGGCTATTAGTCTCTAAGTGTTGTTACAAAGATCAGATCAGATGCAAAGCCCAGTGTGAGGGGCTGGGACGTGGCTTGTGGGCAACACATGTTAACTCTGGAACACGGTGATCCCATGTGGCTTCCTCTCTGTCCTGCAGAACCAGCGCTCATTTCAATATCTGACTCCACATCTTCACCTTCAGGATGCTGCTTATTGATTGGATCGATACCTTATAAAGCATGTCTGGCTATTTTCTGTTCCTTTTGGAGACTTGAAAACATGTCACTGATAAATTTTATCTTGCAGGGTTTTATCTTTGTGTCCGCTGGGCGTTGGGACTTGTGGTATGAGAAGGTACAGATAAATGACTATAGTAGGACCTAAGAGCAGAGAATGAATTTGCTGTGTTTTCCTAAGGCCCGGTTGCACAACAAACTAGCCAAGAGTGGGCACGTGCGGCATGCACACGCGCTTGCACAGACACACTTGCACACACGTGTGTACCTCTGGGAACCTGTCTTCGCATAGTTCCAAGCTGTTCAGACGCTTTGCTTTCAATGGCCCCGGGGGTGGAGATTCCTTAACAAGTTACGCCTTCTGTGTCTGTCTCTCTGCAGGAATCCACTGCGAGTCTTACAAGGACCCCTGCGCGAATGTCAGCTGTCTGAACGGAGGCACCTGTGACAGTGAGGGCCTCAATGGCACATGTGTCTGTGCACCAGGGTTTACAGGCAAGTGATCCGAGAACTGAGTTTTCAGATTTACCACCAAATCCTTAAGATTGCAGCTGTTAAATAAAAAACCCTCAGAAATCTCTGTGCATACATTATTGCAAAAATATGAACACCGCTGCAAAAATGTAACGAGGCGGCTGTGCTTGGATGAAAATCTACTTTAAAACAATCGAGCATGTTGTCACTAAATGAGGCTCTTCGGAATTCAGCATTCGCTACAGAGGCTTGCTGAGATTGCCATTGCTAAGCGTTTCCAGAGCTGCAGCTTTGAAACATGAGAAATAAGCCATTACACCAATGCCCGAGAAAGTGTACGTGTTTGTGGAAGAAGGGGAAAGGATGAATCAATGTGTCTTTTACAGAAATTGCATTCAGCCACCAGATTTATTTTTACTGTAAGATACCCCAGTTTGGGGATTTTGAAAAGTGATGGGAGGTGGTGGTGGTGGGCAAGGAGGGGCAAGTACTCCAGCTTCAGGGGTGATTGTTGGTGAAGGTACAGATGCTGTAAGTGTGGGATGCAGGGAGAGAAAGCTTCCAAGAGCAAAGCAGGTTGGGAGGTCAGGGGGCAGGGCTGGGTGCAAGAGAAGCCCCTCACTGAGCTGTGAGTGGGAAGAGACACTTCTAGAGTAGGGAGCCTTTCTAAGTCATCCCGTGCCCCATGGGCCTCAGGGAGGTTTTGAGTCCCTGAAATTGGATGTGAAACATTGTATGTGTGTGTATATGTGGAGGGAAGGCTTTCAAATTTTTATCAGATTCTCATAAGGGAACTGTGAACCACTGGGGTAGAAAAGGTTCCCTCTTTTGCTTGTCTCCGGAACCCAAGAGTTCTCAAATGTAGAGCGTAGGACAAGTCTATGCTTTCAGAGCTTGCCCAGCCAACAGAAACATCTGGGTCACTCTGGTTTGCATTTTGGGAAAGGATGACATATAAGACGCCCGTAGAAGAAGGCGGGTATGCAGGCGGGAAAGCACGTGTTCTCATTGGCCGGAGAGCCCCTGTCATGCCCCACTCTCCCCCGCTGAGCCACTGCGGCCACCTCCCCAACCCTGGAGACTGTCACAGACCACGGGGCGGGCTCCCATCTCATCCCTGGGGAGCCTCTTTTGTGCTTCTAGGGAAGATGCCAGAAGTCAAGATGTGGGAGAAGCAACTTCTGATCTTCCTCCTATTTATCTGTGTCACATCCTGTGTTTTCCTTTTGGGTTTTCCTGGGACTGAAAAGTGGGTTCATTCCAGAAAATGATTCGCAGATGGTTTTGTTTTGCTGACTGGTTTATAAACACACACAGACATTTATACTCATCAATGGATGCAAAAATAATATTGGGGAAGCATTCTGGTTTTTTTTTTCCAGACATTTTTATCTCACAAATAATAAAAAGCATAGAGGAAAGATTGGAAAATATAGGACTATAGAAACAAAAAACAACACTGCACCACTTGGAGATAACCATTGTTAATATCTTAATACATAGACCCAGGTCTGTGCATATAACGCATAGCATATAGTGAATATGCATATATATTTAAATGTAAAAGGAATCCTATTTCTCATACTATATTGTAACCTACTTCTCACTTAAAAATAAATGTAAATCATAAATGTGTTTCCACCTAGAGCAATATCCTTCTGTTTTATCACTTCTAATGGCTGCCCTATAGCTCATTATATAAAATGTTGCTTTTTTCTAACTCCTCACCAATTCAGAGCTTGGGGAGTTGAGTACTTCTCTATGATAAACAGCATTGCAATGAGTATTCATGTATGTAGATCTCTGTGTACTTGTCTGATTATTTCTTTGAGCTAATCTCCCAGGTATGGAGTCCCGGGACCCAGGATATGTACATATTTCTATACTGCTCTTCAGAAAAAACATTGCACCAAAGTCACTTCTAAGAAAAAACATTGTACCAAATTCACTCCTAAATAAAAAGCATTGTACCAAATTCAGTCCTACTAGGAGTATACAGGAATATCTGTTTTCTTGTCTTGTTCACACGAATGCTGAGAATTGTCATTCTGGTGGCCAAAAATGCCGTTTAAGTGTTGTCTTAATTTTCAGGTCTTTTTATTCATAATGAAATTGAATACCATTTAATACTTTTAAATGATCATTTGTATTTCTTCTTCTATAAAGTCCCTATTCATACCCTTTCTTTTCTATCAGACCATTTATGTAAATCTTCCTTCCTCCCTCCCTCCCTCCCTCCTTCTTTCTTTCCTTTCTTTCTTTTACTTTAACTTTTTCATTCCAGTGGGTTAACATTTATGTTTATCTTTATTCTTAATTTGAAGTAGCCCTTTATAATAAGTATATGATATTTTATATTCCATAGGTTGCAAATATTTCTCTACTGCCATTTGCCTTTTAAATGTATAAAAAGTGTTTTGTTTTCATATACCATCTTTTATTTTTATATCATTAAATCTTGATATTTTCTTTTGCTTTCTTTTCTCCTATACTTGCATGTTAGAGAGACCCACTCATCACGATTTTATAAACATTCTCCTATATTATCCTAATAACATAAGAGTCAATTTTGTGCATGCAAATCTTTAATCCATTTGAAATCTATCTTGGGATCTTATGGGAGAAAAATGCCATATTTTCTTCAGAAAATGGAGCAAGTCTCCAACTGCCTACTCAACACTCACTCTTGGGTATCTCTCAATGACACCTTGAGTGTATAGATTTTCTTCTCTTTTCCTTCTTTACATGTTGGCTACCTCATTAAACGGTGTTGTTCCACCATTGGAACAACGTTCCACACATTGTTCCAGCCAGAAACCAGGGAATTATTTGTACCCTGGCCCTCTCCTCCCCTACCTGCAGCCAACCATCAAAGAATCCTAGAACCTCTTAGATATCACTGCCTGGAGATCTCACTAGGCCGCCTTCACCCCCTGCTCACACTAGTGCAGTCCCCCTCACTGGTGTCCCCCTGCCCCTTTGCCTTCACCCCTAACACATTCTCCACATTGTGGGGATCTCTTGACATGAATATCTAATCCCTTTGCTTCCTACTCAACCATTGCTTATTGGCATTTCATTGTTTTTAAGAAAGAGACCAAAACCCTTAGTGTGATTGTCAAGACCCCGGCGGTCTGGCACCATCCAGCACTTCCAGCCCTGCCCTCACTGGTTCCCAAACACCCCGCATCAGGATCTTCTCAGCAGTGTCCTTCCCTCCATCCCCTGCCTCCCGGTCTCCTCTGCTCCCCCATCCGACCCCGAGGATTTCCTCACGGTACTCACCCCGACCACAGGGAGCTGTAAGACTCCACCATGAAGCAGGCTCAAACGTCACTCTAACTGGTCTTTGAAAACAACACATGTCTATTTCTATTCAGCCCTGTTAACCGTTTGGGCTGCAGAGGACCGCAGAACGGTTCTCGAAGTTGTTTGGAGAGCTGTGCTGTTAATGTATTTCCCAGAACACTGGTCCCGTGAGATGCCGCTTGGAAAAAGCATCTGTGACCAGAGAAATTTGGGACATGGGACATGCTGTGTGGATGTGAATTCATGAAGGGTGCTGGGAGCCACACGCTCAAGAGGTCTTACAGTACAGACTCTTGCCTTTGCTTATTTTCCAGTTATTTTTGATCATAGAGCCTCTTCTCCCCCTTAAAAAGAGCCTATTGTGTTCTGAGAATTAGCATGCCATGGAAGAGTCTGGTAAAATATTAACTACCTCCCTGGAAGGAGTAATGCTGCCTGTACTCTTTGCTACCTGAGAACCAAATACTCTTTCGTTTGACCTGATATTTAACATGACTTACTCTTGAGCTCAAAAGCTCCCTCATCGACTGAGTGCAGTGAATTAGGCCCATCATTGTTGTATAATTAGACACACAAAGCAAGGTCACATTTACCTTAGGAGGTTGGCCATTTGGGTTTATTTTGCTCTTCTCTCCCTCGGTTGTTTGGGTGGGATCTTAGATTATTGATTCGAGGCTCCTTCTCATTTCTAATGTATATTTTAGCACCATAAATTCTCCCTCCAACAGTACTTTGGCTGCCTCCCACACATTTTAGGTCCTATTTCATTGTCATTTAATTTGGTTTAGGCTCCTTTAGATTTTCTCTGTGATCCATGGAGAGTTTGTATGTGTGGTAAGTAGTTGGGGCTTTTCTTGGGCACTTCTGGGTCGCTGGCTTCTCCAGCATCTGGTCTGGAGTTTCTGAAGCTGAAAGAGAACTAGGAAGCTCACTGCCATGTTGTTTCTTGGGTCCCAGGTTTTTCAGTCTTTCTGTCTCCTGACCCCTCAGAGTCTTCTCATGTTTGTTTTCTATATCATGTTAAGGGCTTTTGCTTGGACTTTATTGGAGGAATGGGAAAAATGCTTTTGCTTCACCATTTTGGAAAAAGTCTCATCCTGGGCTGTTTTTAGAAGTTTTCCTTGTTTACTGGCATTGAACAAGTTGATCGTGATGCTCCTTGGTGTGATATTTTTTTAAGTAGGCTCCATACCCAACGTGGGGCTTGAACTCATGACCCCAAGATCAAGAGCCACATGCCAGACAGGCACTCCCTTAGTGAGATTTTATTGGTATTTATCCTACTTGGGGTTTGTTGCAATTCTTGGGTCTGTGGTTTTATAGTTTCATCAAATTTGGAAAATTTTTTAGCCATTATTCCACCCAATATTATTTTATGCCTCACTCCTTTTTCCTGGGACTCCAATTACATCTGTTAGACTACTTAAAATTGTACAACAGGTCACTGAGTCTCTGTTCAGTTTAAAATATATTTTCCCTCCTGAGCTGCAGTGTGTTTGGTTTCTCTTGCTGTTGTCAAGTTTACTGATTCATTCTGCAGAGTCTAATCTACTGTGAAAACCATTCCGTATTGTTTTTAAGTTCAAGTATTGTATTTTTCCTATCTAGAAGTTCCAGTGTGTTCTTTTTATTTTATGTCTTTCACTTCTATCCTCATTTCATTCATGTTTTCCATTTTGAGCAAATTCCTTGTTTGCTCACCGTCGTCTGTTATTTGTGCATCTGTGTCTTTGGATGCTGCTTCTGGTTACAGGTCACGCACTCCTATTTCCCTGCACAGCTCATGTTCATGTGGATGGATGGTCTTTGTGAATTAAGTTACTGAGTGACTGGGTTTATTGTGTTTCTTCTTTATGTGCTAGCCTTTCTCTCAAGTGGGTAGGTAAGTTACTTGCTGGCCAGATTGATCCTTCTAAGGCTTTTTTAAAAAATTTTATTTTGGGGAATGGGTCTGTGGTCTCCTTTTCTCTAGGGACAGTGATGCCGTAGGACTGAGGTGTGACTGTTACCTCACCAAAGCACTGGGTGACCAGTGAAATATCTGCATTCTGACGTGTCAGACTTAGAGCATGTACTTCCCAGTGCTCCATGGGCTGTGGGAACGATTCAACTTTCGTCCTGTTTGCCAGGCCCGTGGGATTCCAACCTCCTCACACGCAGTATTCAACAACAAATTCAAGGGGATGTGGCATATTTCTGATGCTCTTTTTCTGACTGGCTCTGTCTTCTTTGGAGTCCATCCTACAAATGGCGGCTACCTTGTCCTCCACAAACTCTGGTTGTCCACAGCTCAGTGAAGCATTGTGTTTTCTAAATGGGCTCCAGGCAGAAAGCCAGGATGATTATGGTACTTCGCTGTTTTGTTTGCCTTCTCTCGCAGGCACGGGCCTGTACTGCCTGTTGTCTAATGTCTTAAAAGTGTTTTTTCTGGAATATATATATTTCATCCACTCCATGACCCCATCACGGCAGAAGTTCCAAATAATTTTAATTTAATTTAATTTAATTTTTCATAAGTTTATTTATTTATTTTGAGAGAAAACAGAGACAACACAAGTGGGAGAGAGAGAATCCCAAGCAGGCTCCACGCTATCAGTGAAGAGCCTGACCTAGGGCTTGAACTCACAAAACCATGAGATCATGACCTGAGCCAAAACCAAGAGTTGGATGCTTAACTGACTGAGCCAACCAGGCGCCCCCAAATAATTTTTTAATATTCATTTCATCTGGAATAAAATACCTGTGAAGCACAAAGGAGTTGTAGTTAAAGGACCCAGGCTAGTGCCTGGCACACAGTAACTCTATATTTAATACTAGGCATTTCACAGTAGCTCTATATTTAATACTAAGTATTATGATTATAATAATTTTCACTGATCTCATTCAGTGTGGGCCATATTAATCTAAGGGTTTACTAGTAGCAGTGACTTTTAATTTTAATTTTTTCTTTCATTTTAATTTATCTGAGTCAAGCATACAGAATTAAACAGTACCCTTGTAACTTTGCATGAATACTATCAAATCTGATGCCTACTGTGCACACTGCCTCTTAGAAAGTAGTAGACTGAAAAGCAATTGTGAAAGACTTAAAGTTCAGACTATGATTTCCAGCTCTAGTCAAGTAGAAATTTCATTATGTATTCTCTTTACAAACGTTATTCAAGCACAACAGTGATTTAAAAGTAATTGATTTTTCCCCAACTCAAATAAAAAAAAAGTAACAAAAAAGTCATCTGGCTCAAGCCAGCAAAAGCATAAAGATTTATTAAGTCAACTATGAGTAAGGAAAGGTTATAGAATTTACTAAGAGCTCTTCTTAAATAAGCCAGAATGCATAATGCTTCGGTGGAATGGTGGGGTGCTGACGTGCATATGAAAACATAATACTCTTACTATGGGGAAACAGAAATGGTTTACATGCAAATGAGTATGTATACAACAAAGTTGCTCTCTGTAATTCATAATGAATCTTCAAATACTTTGTTTAAGACTTGTGGGGAAGAGCACTGGGTGTTATATGGAAACCAACTTGACAATAAACTATTAAAAAAAAAAACTAGTATCAAAGCACTATCATCGTAAGGCAGAGAAGAGCGGTCATGTTTGGGAGTCTTCCTTGACTCCTAAAACATTTCCCCGAGGGACCCCATCATCAGAACCACCCCACATTCCTACTGCCAGCCTATGATACGGCCGGGTGGGGGATGGCTGAGTGCAGGTGCGCGAGTGTGTAAGAGAGGCCGGTAGAGTGATCAAAAGACACCTGCACAGCCTGTGGCCTCCGGGGTTGGGCCAGAGCACATGTGCCATGGAAGCAGCTGCTGGCCCTTTGGGCCCCCAGACTGTAATGGAGTTTATATCATTAGCTAGTATCATTTAATCCTCAGTTTGGCTTGAAGAACATTGGGGTGAAGGAATCTAGACTGGGATAGGCTTGGGTGTCTCTCTGGGCCCCAGCCCTGTGGATCCTGGGTCTTAGAAATGTCATCGATATCGAAGAGTTCGTCCTATTTTCCCCTGCCATTCTCTATTTCTGTCCAATCCTTCCAATGGAGTGGGTCCTAGCAGGAGCCAAATTGAGGGATCTTGGACTTCTAACTACATTAACGCGCCTGGGAGATCCAAGAACCAATACATGCATCAGGGCTAGTCTGGACCCTGGATTTGGCACTTACCTCCCTGGTCCAGAAAGCTCTGGACCCAAGCAGGAATGGATGGGCTGGACTAGCTCTAGGACTTCCTAGAATTTAGGGGATTAGAAGCGTTTGGCGCTGATATTGGACTTGGGGAGTGGAGTGGAGCTTTTGAGTTTTGCCATGTGGTGAAAGCGTGAAGACGGGCTGTTTCTGCAGCTACAACTGCAAAAGTAACAGAGCATCTTATTTCTGAGTTTGTAGTGTTCAGATTGCCAGCTAAAGACAGCTATTGTCTGATAAATACCTCAATTAAGCTTGTCTTCCTAAATGGTGGGAAAGTCGTTCTGAGGTACGTATTTGTCAAGGCCTTTGATTTAATCCCTTTAATGTTTCTCAGCAGGTTCTTGTTTACGTGTCTCCTCAACTAGCCTACCATGTAATGCCTGCTGTAATCGTTTAGTCTATGCCCTTTTCCACCCAGAGCAATTGCCCCATTAATAGAAAGACAACCTTTGAAATAGGCTAGTGAGAGGCAATCAATTTCATGTCTTTCCTATTGATGTAAATGACTATATTTATTGCAGGAAACAAATTTACTCAGACACTACTGAATTATAATCAAGCTAGTAGGGCCTTGAAGTAGTAAATGTTTTATTCGACAGATTTTACTTATTTAAAAATAAAAGTGTCAGATGCCAGGTAAGAAGCAAGTGTGAAATGAAACAGACATGAAGTATTTCAGTGTGAGATTTCTCCTCTGAAATGGGCTGGGAGCAGCATATGGTGGATTTATAAATGCGAGGTAAACAGGTCGCAGATTGAGGAGTAATGCTAATTAAGCCTGGATACCCAAGTGTACACTGAAACATTGCCTTTGAAAATGGATAAAATATTTGATTTGATTTTGCTCCTTTGCTCTATGAGTGTAGCAGTGCTACAGGTAGGTTTTTATGGTTTTTTGTTTTTAATTTGTTTTGTTTGTTTGACAATCACTTTTTATTTTACATTTTAAAAAATGTTTATTTATCTTTGAGACAGAGAGAGCATGAGCGGGGGAGGGGCAGAGAGAGAGAGAGGAAGACACAGAATCTGAAGCAAGTTTCAGGCTCCGAGCTGTCAGCACAGAGCCTGACGTGGAGTTAGAACTCACGGACTCTGAGATCATGACCTGAGTCGAAGTCAGACGCTTAAATGACTGAGCCACCCAGGCGCCTCTATCACTTTTAACATGTATCTAAGCAAATAGATTTACATTTTAAAAATTTCTTTTTCTCATTTCCAAACTTTTAAGAGAGATTGCCTCAATTGGAAGTGTCCTCTTCCATTCATTTGATGAGATGCCTTTCAATTTGAGACTCCTACCCATTTCATATTGGCTTGCAGTAGAGCTTAGAATTGGTGACGATGGCTTTGTTTGTGTAACTCGTGTGAACAAGCTATTTCCTGTAAATTGGTGTTTGGACCACAGTGACATCAGCACATGTTCAGGTTTGTTGGTTTAAACCAAGCTCTCTCTAATGGGGTCAAGGATGTCCCAAAATGTTGAGTCTAGGCAGGGTCAAGAGCTCCAGATCAGATTTTTCATCATGAGGGGAAAGATATACTGGAATGAAGGTGGCTTTTCTGGGGCCACCATTTCCCGGGGAAGATTGTGTCAGGGCTAAGCTAACACTGGACCTCAGAACTGCCTTCTCTTAGGGGGAGCTGATGTTCTTCTTGTGCATTTTAATCTTTCCCGGAAACACAGCCAGGGATTTGGAAACTGAAGTAAATTTTCATAAATGACTCTGGCTGGGCACACAGCTGTGCCCTGGAACTTTCCAGAAAATAGTCACATGTCCAGACTCACACTCTCAAACACTTGGCTACAAAAAAAAAAAAAAAACCCCTCATAATTGTGAGTTTTTAGCTTTCTGGAGTTTGAGAAAAATAAATAAGAAGAGCCAGCTGATGAAATTCAAAATAAAATAGACTTCTTTTTTTATTTTTATTTTTTTACATTTATTTATTATTGAGAGATGGAGGGAGACAGAGCACGAGCAGGGGAGGGTCAGAGAGAGAGGGAGACACAGAATCCGAAGCAGGCTCCAGGCTCTTAGCTAGCTATCAGCACAGAGCCCAAGGTGGGACTTGAACCCGTGAACCGTGAGATCATGACCCGAGCTGAAGCTGGATGCTTAACAGACTGAGCCACCCAGGCGCCCCAAAATATACTTCTTAAATAAAATCAAGAACCACAGTTCGCTTTTCCAGTAAACTTCAAAATGTGTTTTTAGACAAAAGAATCAGCTTCAGTTAACTATTTGACTAAAGGAGATTCTTTCTACCAGTGCCATTTTTTTTTTCTTTTTAAGTCTTCTTTAAGCAAAAGGTCCCTTGTCTGGAATTTTGGGGATGATTCTGCACTTTACATACACTGCAGATTGGGCTCCGTTGCTGGACACCATGGTCTCAGCCTCAGATCTCCGCTTTGCCAGAGAAGTGATGTGACAGAGTGCAACCAGCTGTCCCCTCGCTAATGTTCCTTCTCTCCATAGGTGAAGAGTGTGACATCGACATCAATGAATGTGACAGTAACCCCTGCCACCATGCTGGAACCTGCCTGGACCAGCCCAACAGTTACACCTGCCACTGCCCGCATGGCTGGGTGGGTGCAAACTGTGAGATCCGTAAGTATTTCTACGGTTTTGAACACCGCATTTTCATTTAACACAAAGAGGATACTGACCAGGTCCAGGTGGCCTCCGTCACCCACAGATGAGCAGCGGGGCCAGAGGGCTAGCGCGAGTCCTGGAGGAGTACCTTTGCTCATTGCTTTCTGACCCTCCCCCCTGCTTCCCAAGTCTGAATCCAGCCTTTCTACTGAGAGCCGAGTGTGCAAATGTCATCCAGAGTTCACTGCTCCTCAGGCAGCCAAAAATGTGCCTAACTGAGAAGCATTAGAATCATATCAAAAAATAGAAGCTTTGTGTGAAAAACATGAAAAAGCACACGGAATATAAATTCGCTTTGCATTTATGTCTTCAAGTGTCTTCAAACTTATTAGGTTCCATCGGTTGCCTGGAGGATAGTCTGGCGAGGAGGAGGGTAAGAGAAAATCTGAAAAAACGTTTTGAGCTGCTTAGAGCAAGTTGTTCTCTAAAGATGAGCTCCCAGAAGTTCGAAAATGTCATAATCAGGATATCACATACTAAAATAATGTATCTGTGGGGCGCCTGGGTGGCTCAGTCAGTTAAGTGTCCGACTCTTGATTTTGGCTCAGGCCATGATCTCAAGGCTTGTGAGTTCAAGCCCTGCGTTGGGCTCTGTGCTCACAGAGTGGAATCTGCTTGGGATGCTCTCTCTCTCTCTTTCTCTTTCTGCCTCTCCCCTGCTCTCTATCTCTCTTTCAAAATAAATAAAAACATTAATTTTTAAAAAATCATGCATCCATTGTGATGGAGGTAAAAATGAGAAGTGACATAGAATTAGGTTTTCTATTGTTTTGGAAACTGGTGAAAATTCAGCCAGGAAAGGTGTTTTCTTCTAATTGAAATTCATCGGGACAGTGGATCTTCAATAAAAACTCTCCCTGGGCTCTCAGTCTTCCCCTTCTTTTCTTCAGGTAGAGGTAGCTCATCTGTTGTGTGAGTTTGGATGCTGGCAAATACATATGTATATAGCCCCACCTGTCTGTCTGTCTGTCTATCTCCTTCCAGGGCTGACTCCTGTGACCTCTATTCCTCTATTCTGTGTTTCAAGAATAAGCTCTCCCAGGGGGTCCGGCACTGCCTGTGGCTGCATGGGCCTGTCTCATTCTTCCTGTGTCTGAGGTGGGCGGTCACAGTCTCCAATATCCGGTTGACCAGTCATATCACTGGGGCTCCTACCTGCTCACTCTTAGTCTTTGCTCTTGGCTGAGAGACTGAGAGGGAAGGAAGTAGTTATTTTTAGGTCTCTCCATCACCAACCTGACACCCCTATGCAGCGTGGTCTTAGGACCGAATGGCCTTGCTGAAGATGGGTGAGGAGTACGCTTGTGCTGAAGAAAGATATAGAAATGGATGCTAATGGCTGCGAGCTGGTGTAGGATGTTAGGAAAAGAGTAGGTATAGGATGTTAAGTCCAGTCTGGTGGAACTTTTGGTGGAAAGCATCCCAGACTTAGGTCAGCAGGACCTTGGTTCTTCCCCTGGTGTGACACTCATTGTGTGGCTGCATGGAATTATTCTGAGATTCAGTTTACTTAGAGTTCATGGGACCAGTCGTCATTCTACAATGTGGTAATTCTGTTGGAAATGACAAATTTTGTGCCTTAGAGCAGAATAAAATCTACTTATAACTTTTAAATACATTTTAAAAAAAGTTTACTTATTTATTTTGAGAGAGAGAGAAAGAGGGAGGCAGGAGTGGGGGGGTTCGAACCCATGAACCACAGATTATGACCTGAGCCGAAGCCAAGAGTCAGATGCTCAACCAGCCAAACCACCTAGG
The DNA here is from genome assembly GCA_004023785.1 of Mungos mungo. Taxonomy (NCBI): domain Eukaryota; kingdom Metazoa; phylum Chordata; class Mammalia; order Carnivora; family Herpestidae; genus Mungos; species Mungos mungo. The sequence continues at coordinate 90,957 of PISW01003112.1, read as the reverse complement.
TGCCCCTATAACTTCTAAATCTTAATTATGAAAGTATGGATAAGAAGTTAGGAACACACAAGATGCCCTCAAGAAGCTTTAAGTAAAGTCCTATAATGATAAACAGAATCTAAATTTTACTTCCTTCCAGTGATGATAATATAGGCAAAAGACATACAGGGATGGACAAATGAAAAGAATAAAGGTGACTTCAAATTCAAGCTCCATCATATTCCAGCTGTGCGACCTGGGCAAACAAATGTGCCTGTTGGAGACTTGTCATTCTCACTCATAAGATGATGATGGTGATGCAGAGGGGCTGTGAGGATTAAAGCAGGCAAATATGTGCAGATTTCTGCAATGCAGTAGGCACTAAATAAATACTAGTTTGCTGTGGCTCATGTACCATGAACTACTCCTTGGGAAGACCAACTTTTGGCAACTGTCTTTCTGGATGATGAATGGTAAGGGCATGGACTGCACTGAGTGGCTGGAGGCAAGGGAGCCTTTCACACCTCTGGATTCACACTTGAGCTCCCTGTTTGCCCAGAATAGCATTTTGCATTTGGTGATCTCATTTCAGCCTATTAGAGCAAAGGCACTAAAATCAATGTCATCACAGATTAGGCTCAGCTGGGTTCCAGTGCTGGATGCTTCCATCCTTGACCTGAAGGTAAGAATGAAGAATTTGCACCTGAGGTTTGCCGTGACGTGTAGCTGATGGCCAGTGTCTACAGAACTGGATCTGAATCAAATGGAATGGATCTAAGGACCAGGAGTGGAAGCAGAGTGCCAAGGACGATTTAAGAGGCTCCAGTCCTATGCAAGCCATGGGACCTATCCCTCTGAGGTCCCTTTCTAACCCTGAATATCTGTGATCTTCCCAAGTGTGCAGGACCAAGAGGGGGGTGCCTGGACGGTGCAAGGTTGGGTGGGTAGATCTCAACAGGAAGGCTCAGATGTACGCAGAGAAAGGGAGAGCCACAGCCCGCGTAAGCCCCATAGCAGGGAGGCCTGTGAGTTGCAGGAGGTGGTCAAGGAGCCTCCCATTATCCTCACTTCTGCCTCCGGAGGCCACATTGCCTGCATCCCTCCCATGCTCCTTCTGCTTCAGCCACATCATCCTGCTTTCACTTCCTTGGACAGGTCAAGTTGATTCCCGCCTTCAAGGCCTTTACCCACCTGCTGCCCTATGCCTGGAGTGCTCGCCTTTCAGATTTTAGAATAGCTTTCTCCTTCACTGCATGTCGATTAGCCCAGTAATGAACATTTCCTAGAAACTTTCCCCTTTAGAGTTAGTGTCCAGTAATAAGGAGTAAAACTCTAGAAGACAATGAAGATTTATCAAAACCACCAAGAAAACTGACCCAGAACTACCTAAAAGGATCATTTAAATAGTTACTGTGTTTTATACACACTCTGAAGCAAATGCAAAGCCCGTGTTCTGGAAAGCACCAAAACAACCTAGTGAAATTCACCTGCTGTCCATTCTTGCCATCTCGACACTGATAACAATTTTGCTTTTGGCTTCTAATTAAAAATTTTGCCTTCCTAGACTCAAGGTCTAAAAAAATCAGAACTTCTATAAATGCTTATGTAGCAGTGTTTTGTATCATCTGTGTAGGAACTGTGAGGTCTGTACAGTCGGTGTTCCAGTTGGTCTTGCTGAATGACAGGTGGACAGTTACGTGCATTGAACAGTTGAATCTCTGGATAAACTATTAAATTAATGATTTCTGGCTTTGACAAATAGGCAAATAGGCCATCCTGGATTTGTAATTCAACTAATAATCAAGGCCCTCTTATTATCGACACTGAACACCATGCCCAGGATATAAAGATTAATGAAGCAACCTCTGCTTTGAGAGGCTCCTAATCCAAGGGTGGCTCATCAGAGATGGTGGAATTTCTGTAGGTTTTGTACAGGCAGCTCTGGGGACCCAGGGAAAAGGGGAGCCTCTTGGGACCCTCCTCCCTAAAATGCATGGAATTTCATAATGGTCGAAGACACCCCTCACATGGTTACGTCATATGGACTGTCCCTATTGTACAAATTGGTTGGGTGCTTTGGTTCTCATTTTTGTATAAACTAGGATACTTTATTTTATTTATTTATTTTTTTAATGTTTTTTAATTTATTTTTGAGAGAGAGAAAGAGACAGCATGAGCAGGGGAGGATCAGAGAGAGGGAGGGAGACACAGAATTTGAAGATAGGCTCCAGGCTCTGAGCTAGCTGTCAGCACAGAGCCTGCCGCGGGGCTCGAACACACTAACCGTTAGACCATGACCTGAGTCAAAGCTGGACACTCAACTGGCTGAGCCACCCAGGTGCCCCTAAACTAGGATATTTTAAAAACTAAAATTAACCTTCCTTCTCATCCAGACCTCCACTTCACTCCCCAAATGTAACAACTATTAGCCATGTATTGTTTATTTTTCGAGATGGAGACAGTCAATATATAAGTCCTTATTTTCTCCCATAAAATGGGACTATTCTATACATACTGTTTAACATCTTTTCTTTATGGTTCACAATATATTGATATTTGCAAAAAAAGAAAAAAGGATGTTTATCCATATTGCCTTATGCAGATTTACCTCGTCGTTTTACTACCACATGGCTTCCCATCCAGCCCATCAAGCCCTGTCTTTATATGCAGCCAGAAGCATCTTTTCTTTCCTTTTTTTTTAAGTTCATCTACTGATTTTGAAACCGCAAGAGAGAGTGCAGGTGGGGAAGGGGCAGAGAGAGGGAGAGACAACTGCAGGCAGATGTGGGGTTTGAACTCATGACCTGTGAGATCTGTGACCTGAGCCGAGTTCAAGAGTCAGATGCTTAACCAACTGAGCTGCTCAGGTGCCCCCTTCTTTTTGTTTTCTAAAAGTACGTGTTTTCTTTTCTTTTTAAATTTTGTTCCAGTTCTTTTTATTATGGCAAAATATACAGAACATGAAATTAACTATCTTCATCATTTTCAAGTGTCCGGTTCAGCAATATCAAGTACATTCCTACTGTTGTGCAACCCTTACTACCATCCATCTTTGTAACTCTTTTCATCTTGCAAAACAGAAACTCCATCCCCATGATGCACTAACCCCCTGTGTGACCCCTTCCCCCAGCCTCTGGAAATCACCATTCTACTTTCTTTGTTTCATTTCTTTTTTTAAAACTTTTAATATTTATTTATTATTGAGAGACAGAGAGAGACAGAGCATGAGCAGGGGAGGGTCAGAGAGATGGGGAGACACAGAATCTGAAGGAAGCTCCAGGCTCTAAGCTGTCAGCACAGAGCCTGACTCGGGGCTTGAACTCACAAACTGCAAGATCATGACCCGAGCCAAAGTTGAAAGCTAAACCAACTGAGCCACCCAGGCGCCCCTCTTTTTTTTTTTTTAATCTCCCATTGTCTCTCTGTTAACCACCATTCTGATCTCTGTTACTATGAGTTCAGCTTTCTGTTTGTCTTTAGATCCATATATGAGCCAGCTAACGCCGTATCTGTCTTTCTGTATCTGACCTGTTTCAATTTGGCATAATGTCCTCAGACTCATCCACATGGTTATGCCTGGAAGAGGCATCTTTTCAAAGTGCAAATCTGAATACTCAGACCCTTCTTTCCACCGGTTTCTGTCCCCGACAGCGCCAAGTTTCTACTGAATTGCATTTATGGCTGAAGACCAAAGCCCACATGATGGCCCGTGGGACTGTGGGAGAGCGCACCTCCTCACTCAGCCAGCCCCTGGCTTGCTCCCTTGCTTCCTCAAGCAGCCATGCTGTCAACCTTCTGTCTCTGTCCTGTTCCCTAACTCCTCCCCTTCCCTGGGGTCTTCTCCTGGGACCATGTTCCCCTTGCTCTCCCTTTATCTCTGGTCTTTACCTAGTTCCCTGGAGAGCCCAGCTTCCTGTGGACCCTCACTTCCAGAGCAATCCCAATTCCCCGGTTAGATGGAGATCTTCTTGTCCTTTTTGGTAGCACTGTGGAGGGGGTCCTTCATTGGCTTGGCACACGTGTGTGTCTACAGCTTCTTTGGGATTATTTCTTTGGTCCCTGTACCCCTCAAAAGACTGGGGGCTCTGGGAGCCAACTGTGTACTTTCCCTTTCTCTTTATCCCAGCATCTAGTGCCATGCCTGGCACACAGTAGGTGCCTAATTAATGGTTGTTCAACAAGTGGATCCTATGAAAGAGGCGAGCTATTCTTTCTATTCCTTTCCTGTGCTGTCCTCCTCTGAAGATTTCCGATCTCATGGACTGCCTTGCTTGTCCAAATAACTCTTAGCTATAGAAAGCATAAGGCAATTTGAAAGCTCTCCTCTCAATTAGTCTAGCAGCAGACTGTCTCAAAAATTATCTAGCTGTCTGATGTCCACAAGTCACACACTTACTATCTTTTTAAATACAGGTGAACACATGAACGAGCCTGGCTACGTTCACGTAGGAAAATTAGAAAACAGATATAGGCAATGCGGTTTAGGATACAATTTATAAACCTAGTGGCGTCTCCTTTGGTGGAGTGGAAGGTCTTGCCATGTCTGGTTTTATTCTCAGCCTGGCCACAGACGGCCCGGCCCGTTTGACCCTCTGCACCTGCTCAAGTCAAGCCTCCTCTCTCCCTAGCTCCAGGGGTGCATTTGGGACCCGTTGACATGTAAATATGAACATGCTTTGTAAAGCACAAAACCTTGAACAAACTGAGTATGAAACCTAATTACAAATGGTCTCATGGACCCGTGAGCGCGATGTTTCTCCTGACCGGTTTGTGGGCATGCGTCCCCGGTCATGCACCTGCTGTGGCTGATGGGACCGTTCCGTGGAGCATCTTCCGGTGTACAGCTCTGAGCTGTGCTGTGCCTGGCGTAGTGAGTGCTTCACGCAATGGGACTCTGAGAGGCGGCAGAGCGATAGCTTGTGAGGGTCTCATGACTTATGCCAGGACTGGAGGTGACAGCCTTGGCCACTTGGTGCAGATCCTCTTGCTGCTTCCAGATCAAGGTTGGATTTACTCAGATTCAGCCCGGTTCCCACCTGATTAGTGTGTAAAACAGCCACATTCCCTTCTATCAGGAAAGTTTCAGCTGACAGTAAGGTAGGAAAACAAAAAAAGAGCAGGGATAGTGGTAGGAGGGAAGCAGAGCTTTTCAGAGGAATTTCGAGAAAGTTTTCCCAAAAGTTCAAACAGCCTGGACTGCAGAGTCTGGGGAAGTGGCACAGATGGTCAGGAGTGTACGTGTGTAGGCAGCTCAGGCCTGGGATGCGGGGCTGAGCACGGAACCCAGTGTGGTTGTCTGTCCATGGCAGTGGCCACGGGGGTGTGCTCACTATGGATGTGCAGTTGATACTACGGGTAAGCTGTTCACATCAACGGTGCGGGCTCAGCAGGAACCTGTGTGCCCCTGACATAGTGATCGGAATGGAGCCCTCTACCCAGTCAGAGTAGAAACGGTGCTGGCTGCCCTGTGTTGATGTTAAATGGCTGTTACGGTGCAGTGTGAGCACTGGACTCCAGCCTACAATTGAATTTTTCAGAGAAGGTTGAAATACTTGGAAATCAAGTGAGTCACTCTTCTCTTCTCTCTCTCTCTTCCTCAGTGTGCACCAGGTATTGCCAAATGAAATGCCTCTGCTCTGGGATTGAGGCTTAGTTCTCGTTTCACACCCTCTCCCCTCTGCAGCAACTGCTCACTTGCTGTGATTTCTGTCGGTCCGTCTGAGTATATGTGAGTTGGTTTGGACGGAGCCGTGAATGCGGTCCTGGTCTGTCCCACTGCTGCATGCGCCTCGTGAGCTCAGGCAGGCAGGCTCACATGGCAAAACCAGACCTCAGGGGTCTTGGTAAAAACTCAGGAGTCTGAGATCTGGTGTGAACATACTTCATTCATCTCACTCTTCTCAAACTCTTAAAGGCCATCAGGCTTGCCGGCATGAGTCCCTTTGGCATTAGGCTTCTAGGAAGGGGGTCTGGATGCTTGGCCTTGTGCGGGTGTCTCCCTGTGCTCTTCTTCAGGTTATAATTGTTCAAGGTAAAGAAGAGCTGGTTCTCAGATTCCATGGTCACTGGGATGTAGCTTGGATGAGCGTGTACATGCCTGAAGATTGCAAACGGTCCTGCAGAGCTTGGCCCAGTGAGAAGAGTCTGCACATTTCATGGGAAGATGGGCCTGTCCACACTCACTCCCGAAACCCGTTTCGTAGTCCTAATGTGAAAACTGTCATCTCTAGGTACTGGTGCTATGAGTCAAGTGCAGAAGACATTCCTTTCCCACATGAACTTAGTTTCTCTTTGGTCATATCTAGCCCTTTTTATTTTCCAAACTTCCTTTCAAATCTTGTTCACATTATCCAGAACATTCCACATGTGTGCAGGTCTATAAACAGGACATACTTTGGCACACTTGACCTGTTTTGGGCATGAGATTATGTCCCATTTGTCCATTTATTTTCCTGCTCTTACAGGTTGGTGTTTTTTGAAAGGGCACAGGGCATTGCTCAGTGATCCTGAGCTCACAGCTCGTGCCTTGGAGGACAGTGTCCTGCTTCCCCTTATCCTTTGTCTCTCTTCCACCATGACACCTTATCCTCTTTAGGACCACCCACCACATGCCCAGCAACAGACTTTCTTACTTTTCTTCGCGTGTTTTCTAATGTAGGCTCCCAATAAGCCATGGGGTACATGTTGCTGTTTTCATCTTATAAGATGAAGAAACCAAGTCTCAGGGAGGTGGAGTAAATGTTGCAGCTAGGATTGGTGTGATCCCAAAGCCCACACTTCTTTCACTGTTATGCTGGAAGAAAATCCCATGGATGTTTTCTTCAAATAATTTATTATTTATTTTTAAATATTTTTTAGAAGTAATACATTATTCTTTTGAAAAAAGCTGGAACAGATGGAGAAGTATAATGAAGGAAATAAAATTCACTGTAATTCTGCTTCCCAGTGATCTCTGTGTGTTGCTGTGTGAGGCAGACTTGGATCTGGACTTGAACTCACTCAGCTGGTGATGCCAATTTCCTATAAAGCAGAGAGAGAAAATAATGAATTATCAATTGGTTGTAATGATTAAGTGAGATATTTTCAAAGAGCTTAACATAGTAGGAAGGCAGCAAACGTTCATCATGACTATCAGTCTGTCTTGAGCTTTTCAGTGTGTAGATAGACACTTTGAGCTCACATGTGACTGTACTATATGGCTAGATCCTGTTTGGCCAACTGCCTTTTGTTCTTCTGTTAGAACAAAACATCTCTTGGGGCGCCTGGGTGGCCCAGTCGATTAAGCATCCAACTCTTGATACTCAGGTCATATTCTCACAATTCATGAGTTTGAGCCCCACATTGAGCTCTGCACTGACAGCACGGAGCCTGCTTGAGATTCTCTCTTTCCCTCTCATGCTCTTGCTCTCTCTCTTTCTCTCTCAAAATAAATAAATAAACTTTAGTAAAAAGAACAAAACACTTCCCCATCTCACAAAGAGTTAAGTATTGGGGTGCCTGGTTGGCTCAGTTGGTTAAGCATCGGACTTCAGCACAGGTCATGGTCTCACGGGTTGTGGGTTTGAGCCCCGCGTCGGACTCTGTGCTGAGAGCTCAGAGCCTGAAGCCTGCTTTGGATTCTGTGTCTCCCTCTCTCTCTGCCCCTCCCCTACTCACGCTGTCTCTCTCTGTCTCTCAAACAACAACAACAACAACAAAGAGTTAAATATTTAGGTTGTTTCCTATATTTTTTACTTTTATAAATTGTTTTATCTATTTGTGGGAGGGAGAGAGAGTGTGGGGGTAGGGCCTCTAGCGATAGCTGTAACGTTTTATTGCTTTAAAAACCCTGAGAATGAATCTAAAGCAAAAATAGTCCTATACGAACTTTATTAACTTTGAACAGTGTTAACTTTGAGTGGTGAGTACATGGGGGTTGTGCTTATTTAATGAACCTTTTTCTAAATATATAATAATTGGTCATTTAACATTTAAAGATTTTGATGCTGAAATAAACATCCTTGCATATAGGGCTTTATGCATTTATAGGACAATTTCTCCAGCATAAATGATAAAAACTGGCATTTCTAGGTCGACGATACTCCATTAAGTCTACAGAAGGGCTGAGTATCAATTCACACATCCTCATTTCTGCACACATGTCAACTGCAATTATCAAAATTTTTAAATAATGTTTGGAACTGATGGAGGAATTGCATTTTTAAAAAATTATGAAATGTAACAATTTTCTATTTGTACGCATTGCTGGATTCCTTTTTATAGCCTTTGCGCACTTTTCTATGGTTCGTTTCTGGTTTTTCTTAATGATGTGTAAGAGGCTCTCTTGGATGTGAAGGACATTAGCCCTCAGTCTGGGTTATCCACGGAAAATAATTCTTCCCAGCTTGGACCGCCCTTGTATTTTAGGTTGCAAGGATGGTGAAGACCATCCTGTTCAAAAGGTCGCGACTCCCATCCAGTCCTTTGCTCGTTTTCTCCCCCCAGACCTGCAGTGGAAGTCGGGTCACATGGCGGAGAGCCTCACCAACATGCCCCGACACTCGCTCTACATCATCATCGGGGCCCTCTGCGTCGCCTTCATCCTGATGCTCATCATTCTCATCGTGGGCATCTGCCGCATCAGCCGCATCGAGTACCAGGGCTCTTCCCGGCCGGCCTACGAGGAGTTCTACAACTGTCGCAGCATCGACAGCGAGTTCAGCAACGCCATCGCCTCCATCCGGCACGCCAGGTGGGCCGCGTGGGGGACGGGAGGGGGCGGAGGGGAGATCCGGCTTCCACCTGTGCGTTCCTGGGACCAGGGCGGTGTTACCAACGGGAATCCACACCTGCAAACAGGATTTCATAGATGGAAGCATAGGTTCAGGGTGTAGTGGGGACAGGTAATTAGGCTGCTTTATAATTTGCCGCTGGCTTACTGTTTGCATTGAATACATTCATTCATTTAATTTGTGTTTATCTGTGCTATACATAGCCGATTCTTAATCACTAGGTAGGAAACATTTTTTGATGATAGCTTTTTGGACTGTCTTGAGCTGTGTTCTCTGAACAGTCGGCATAGGTAATAATAACATTTGATTTAGCGACTTCCTTAAGGCGTGACAAACAGCTATCATTCTGCTGTTAGTGTACATATTCTAGAAAACGGTGTTCTTGTCTAGAGGAAAGACTCCCGGAGAGACGAGGTACCGCACCAGGGCTACTGCAGAGAGAGCAGGAGTCGGGTGTCCGAGGCACGACATTGAGACCCCGCTACCCCATTATTTGATCTATTTAACACAGACCATTCAAGCCTCCACAAACACCGTTCCCTCAAGTGCAAAAAGATGGGTCTCCCTTCGTCAAGGCAATCAAATTAAATTACAAAGATTAAGGGCTTGTACAAACAAATAATAATCTATTTATTTCTCCAAATCTATGATAACACTAACAAAATCAGCTAATCGGACATTTTTTTACTTAAAAAATTGTTTTTAATTTTTATTTTTGAGAGAGAGAGAGAGAGAGAGAGAGAGAGAGAGAGAGAGAGAGAGAGAGTGCGAGCCAGGGAGGGGCAGAGAGAGAAGGAGACACAAAATCTGAAGCAGGTTCCAAGCTCTGAGCTGTCAGCATGGGGCTTGAACTCACGAACCATGAGGTCATGCCCTGAGCCAAAGCAGGATGCTTAACTGATTGAGCCACCCAGGTGCCCCAATACATTTTTACTTTTGCAAAGGCTATTTACTACAAAAGCAATAGCAACAGTGTTTGTTAAAGGAAAAAACGATCTTCTCTTTTAAATGCTAGAATGATCTAAAGTGCACAAGTCAGAAAGTCTGCACTGTAGTAAAGAGTGGGCGGAGCTTGGTGTGTCGGACTGGGGTCCTGGGAACTAGTCGCTGGGTCACCTCTGTGGGGACTTTGAGTATTGGTCTTGATCGAAACACACACAGCTCCGAATTCCGCCTGAACCTACAGAGGCTAAGAGGTTCTGAAAGTTTGCTTTCTTCGAAAGGAAAGCCCCGAACCGCTTCGAAGTCAGGCCCTACACGCTGCTCATCACTGACTCCTTCCTTTAAGGGGCAGCTTGACAGCACAGCCTCCAGGAAGCCCTGAGGCCAGTCCCTGCACGGCTTCTTGACTGGACTCCTCCGCTAGCCTGTACAGAAAGGGCCCTTTTATTTCTGTCTCCAGCAGGTGCTGGCACGTAGCAGCCCCTCCTTCCTGTAATCTGAGATCTATGAAGGCCAGTCCCTGTCAGGCAGGGGTGTGGGATGTCCTCTCCTGCCTGCGATGTGACTTCATTCCAGGGCAGCAGCCTCCCGGGGTGTTTGAAGTCTTCGGATGAGAAGGAGAGGGTGTAAAAGTAGAGGAGAGGAGGCAAGCTCCTTTGTCGCTCAAGAATCTTCTCTCTCTGTTCCCGAAGTGCTGAGTTCACCGGGAAGGAGCAGAATCAGGGGCATTATACTGGGATGAACTGGGAGACCCAAGAAAGCAGGTTCTCCCCACCCCCAGAGGGACCTCTGGCTAAGATCCTTTTGTGTCCAAGAGGAGTATTTTGTTTCAGCCCCACAATAGTTTAAGATAGATTCTTCTGAGCTTCTTGCTTAGATAGCCTGCCAGGAAGATATTTAACTGGATAGTCTTGGAAGGAAAGAATGAACTTAAAAGCATTTACAAACCTGGTTCTTATTTGGTGCCGATTTTTATCAAAAATATTTACTGCAGAATTCCTAACGAGTCAGGTCCTCCGTGCACCAGTGAGTATCGATAAAACCATTGAAGTTAATACAATACCTTCCCAAATATCTGGAACATTCCCTCATAACCGTTTATTCAGCTACGACCTGTGGTTTCTACAGCACGACTCTCTAGAGGTCCTGGCTGGGGCTCGGGCTGGTTGGCCCCTTTTCACTCCCTTTTCCTGGAAACCCTAGAAAAGCACTGAAAAAAAAATTAACCCTTTTCGATATTACCTTCTCCCTAGTTTTCAACAGTGGCCTGTGGCTAACTCCCAATTCGCAGCCTGTGTCCGAGCTGCTGGCCTGGTGGTGACACGGGATCTGAATGCCATTGGCTCACAGCCACGCAGGACGAATCCTGAGGGGGTCAGCTGTGACAGTCCCGAGTGGCCGAGGAAGTGTCTGGCGGTTCTGATGTCAGCACTCTGCTGCTGCTGGGTTGTGAAAGAGCCCCTTTCTCTCTCTTATTAAGAGTCGCGTGTTTTGTGGCTGCTTTGCTGACCCTCAGGCTGGAGCGAGTTTGTGAGTGACCCGTGGGCACAAACAGGCATTCCAGGCTCCGGAGTGAGGCCACATCTCGGCTGCAGAGAGCCCCCTGCTCCCGCAGCTCTAAGCCCCCAGTCACACACAACTGAACCAGCAAAGCTGAGAGAGGAGCTGGTCATGTTTTCTTAAAGAGCATCTCTGTCTTTGGGCCTTTTTCAAGGTCAGATCTGCCTACATTCCCTGCCGTGGTGTATTGGCTTTTGACTTTCGGGGGCACGTGCACTGGGAGAATGCACAGCCTTGGCCTGCCTGAGAATGGGTTGCAGCATGTTTTAGCGAAATAACGTGTGCGAGACTTGTCAGCAGATAATATGTGAGATGTCAGTGACACTAATGCTTTTGCTGCCACACCTTCCATTATTCCATCCAGTTTTGGTTGACACGGCCAGACGCCATGCTGACCTGAATCGTTTGGAGAGGGGACCGTGAGCAGTTCTTACCGTCTTCATCAAGGGCCTGCAGAATAGTTCCGATTCTTCAGACCATGCATTTTCTGGGTGTCTGTGTCTACTCAGCTCTGCCTTTGTAGTGGGAACCTAGCAGAGACACATTATGAATGCGAGTGTTCCACGGAATGTATTCCAATAAAACTTTATTTAAAAATAGGCAACAGGCTGTAATTGGCTTGCAGGTTATCAATTGTTAACCCCCGATCTATGTTACAGTGTTCTTTATTTTCCCAATTTGTTTTTCACATGTAAAATGTACCTTTATGATAAGGGGGAAAAACCCAGTATGTTATTTCAAGGAACAGTCACATAAATATTCCTGCCATAATACAGGCAAACTCTTATATTGGTTTAGTACCTGAGAGGTTTTTTTTTTTTTAAGGATTATTTATTTATTTTGAGAGAGAGAGAAAGAGAGCACTTGAGCATGCAAGCCCGGGAGTGGGAGAGAGAGAGGGAGAGAGAGAATCCTGAGCAGGCTCCACGCCGCAAGCACAGAGCCTGATGCTGGGCTCCATCTTGTGAATCATGAGATCATGATTGAGCCAAAATCAAGAATCGGACCCTTACCAACTGAGTCACCCCGTGTCTGAGAGTTTAAATGGAATCCTCTAGGTGTTAGCTTATTTCTTGACCTCTGCCCAATTCTGAGGAACAAAGAAAATATAAAAAGCTAGTAGTGTTATAAGTTTAAGTATGAATGCACATTCATGTTTCCCTAAATGTGAGCTTGCGGCTGTGATAGGTGGAGGAGATTCCAGGGAAGTCTTGTTTCACTTGATTGTGTTTTAAAAACCATTTTAGCTTCTATGTGGCAGGCACTGCCCTTGGTGTGGAGACCTCTGTATCTCCCTGATGGAAGTGGAATAGACTTCTCAGAGCTTAGTCCAGGGATTCCAGCTCCAAGGCAGTGCCACGTTCCCTTTGTCGCCAGCATGATGCTCTTCCCCTGTGCTGGTGTAGACTTGATCTCAATAGCACTGTGCGCACAGCCAGTTCTCTGCATACGAAGCAAGGCTCCTGGTTCTTCCCTTGGCCGTGTGGCCATGTGGCTGCTCCTGCCCCATTTCAGCCCTTGCCTCATTCTTCTCAGTGGGTCCCAAACACCCCCTCCCCCAACCTGCCTTGTCAATGCTCGGCCCCATGACTGCGATTTAAGATTACAGCCCTTTGAATTATAGTTTGTTGCTGGATAGCATAACATGGAGGCATTTAACTTTCTAGATTTTGAAGAAACAGATTCTTCTTCAAACTCTGAAGTCATGTAAAAAGTGAAATGGGTATCTCGGGGCGTCTGGGTGGTTCTATCGGTTATGTGTCTGTCTTCAGCTCAGGTCATGATCTCACAGTTCATGGGTTTGAGCCCTGTGTCGGGCTCTGTGCTGACAGTTCAGAGCCTGGAGCCTGCTTTGGATTCTGTGCCTCCCTCTCTCTCTCTCTCTCCCTGCCCCTCTTCTGCTCACTTTCTGTCTCTCTCTCTTAAAAATAATCATTCAAAAAATTAAAAATAAAATGGATATCTTAAACATATATTCAACCTATTAGGTTTCTTGGATTTTTTCCTCTTGGCTCGCTGACTGATTAATAGGCTGTGTGTGATTTGCTGACCCTCCCATCAAAGTGCCCTCAGGACCCTGTCCTCTGGTTACTATGTAAAGATACAAAGGACTTTTCACGGGGATTGTCCAGGTTTTTTTAATGAATTAGTGGTGTATTGTTGCCAGTGGATCTGGATGTTTTATGAGACCTAGATCGCCAAAATATTTTCACCCTAAAGTAGCTTCTGAAATTTTCAGCCTTGGGAGACAGTGTCTGGATCCCGTTAGCTCTTACACTCTTGCCCCTTTCCATGGCCTCAGATATATGCAGGCCTCCTTCAATTTAGATAAACAAGCCACGGGCTGGACTCCAATCCGCATTTATGTACGCACAATCCGGGCCTCAGTAAGCCTTCACCTCTTAGACGTGACTTTATTGAAAGCTTCTTAATCTTTCAGTAATAGCCTTGAATTGCTTGGTGGCAGAATGCATGAACTCGTTAAGTCTGTATTTTGCCTGGTACCCATCTGGCACGGTTTATGCCTTGGTGCCCTTGAAGGCCCGTAAACCTTGAGTGAATCAGAAGAAAGATTGACGGATGTTTAAAAACAAAAGATCGTAGGACGAAGGCAGCGTTTTCTCATCCCCCACTCTCTTCTACTCCTCGCTGTATGTGAGGGGGCGGACTTTCCAAGAAAGCAAAGGAAAAACCAGGGAAGGGGACGGGGGTGGGTAGGGTGGAGGCTGTGGGAAATGAGCCCCTTGAAGTGTTTGGGGCCCATCCCACCCACCATTTAAAAATTTCAGGTTCTTTACCTATTTCTTTTTTGAATCCGTTGGACTTGAAATAGTTAAGAAGTGTTGTCTCTACGAACAAGGAGGCGAGGTGGGTGAGTGTGGAGGACTGTTTAAGTTCTACTGCGCTGCAGGGACTGAGGGAAGGTGAGGCCTTCCTTGGGAAGAGACCACCCAGAAGTTGAGTTGGCTTTGTTTTCATAATCTCCATCTTAAGACTGGTTTGGCAGGAAGTCCTGAAATTGGATTTTGACACCCCTTGGCTTCTGGGCGTCAGTCCTGCTGATGAGGGGATTTTGATATACACAGATCTTTTGGGTCCTCGGCTTGTGCTCCGAGAAAACAAGCCAATGGCTCATGTGTGTGGGGGGGGGGAGGAACAGGTGGTGGGGTTGGATGGTGAGTGAAGGGGCATTGTGGACCAACCTCCTTATTTGAAGTCCTTTCCTCCATCTCCCCTTGTCCTTACAGCGGGACCTCAGATGACCTTTGAGCCTTCACAGCTGCCCCACAAGTCCCACAGGAGAGGCTGGCTGTGCCCAGTCCGGGGAACACTGCCCTGTCATTCTGTACTCCAGGCACTACAGTGTATATAAAATAAACTTGCCTCTCTAGAGAGTTAAGCATCTCAGAAGAAAAAGACGGATAGATACACATTTTCTTAAAGCCTACCGTAGAGCTGTCATGCCTGGCTGCTTTGCCAAGATTTAACCAAGAAGCTTCAACATTCATTTGGACTCCACGGTTCATGAAATCCATTTTTTTTTTTTTTTACCTCCTGCACTGAACACTAATATCACTGCTCCTTCAGCGTTGATATCCAGGTCTCTTCAATTTCTGTGCTTGCTAGAGAATGTATCTTTCAGGGCATTTTTATCATTCCATCTGATTCTTGAATCTAAATTATTCACACCACTTGCCTTTGGTAAGACTTGAGATCCAGGGATCATCTAACCAGAGTCCTCTCTCTCTGTGGTTTCAGGTTTGGAAAGAAATCCCGGCCTGCGATGTATGACGTGACCCCCATCGCCTATGAGGATTATAGCCCTGATGACAAGCCCTTGGTCACACTGATTAAAACAAAAGATTTGTAATCTTTTTTTGGGGGGGTTATTTTTCAAAAATGATGGGCTACCACCCTCACTGAAATATTTTTAAGAAAATAAAAAGCTTAAGAAATTTGAAATGGTAGCTGCTCTCAAGGGTTTTCGGTAGAATATCGAGGAACTAATTTTCTGCAGCTTTTAGTTTGGGAAAACTATTTTAAAAATGAAATTTGTGAAACCCATAGATTACGTTTTAATGTACTTTCCGCTCTTTAAACCGTACGCTTCGACTAGTGCGTGCTCTTCCCACGGTAGACACCATCATGAAACCCAGAAGACGTTTCATGAAGTTTCTATGTGATGTGCGAGTGCCAGCTTTCTGAGTAGTTAGGAAACACGTGTAGAGTATGACCCATATAACAGTATACCCGTCACCTACGAAGAAGTCTGAAATGTTTGTTTCGTGAAAAAGAATCTAGTGACATTTATTATTCCTAACCCGAATGAAATTAGCCTTTGCCTTATTCTGTGCATGGGTAAGTAACTTATTTCTGCACCGTTTTGTTGAACCTTGAGGAGATGTTCCTTTGCGTTTGTTTCTGTCCTTTTCGTAATGGTCGCCAAGCTAGGCCTTGAAAATCATGCATAGGGAAAGGGCCTCGTGAGGCAAATTATGATCGTATCAAATCCATATTTTCTTTAAAAAGTCAAGGTTTTTATATTGTGAATAAATTAAATTTACGTTGGGGTTGTTCGTTGCTAAGAGATAGTCAGTATAAGAGAGTACTAGTTCCTTCCGTAGTGCGTATTTCTCATAGTGCATCTTTATTTATATCCAGGACATGTTCGTGGCTGTATTGGATCGATATGTGCTTCTTCTGATTCTTGCTAATTTCAAAGAATATCGAATAAATGTTACCAAGTCCAGGATGTGCTTGTCTCTCATTCTTCTAAAATTACAGAAGACATTTTGTGTTTGATATTGATCATCAATCTCACTGTTTTTCACATCTTAAGTATTTCCTGGAGTACATTTCTGTGCCACCCGGGAGCCTTCCTGACCTCGTGATTCCCAGGGAACCATCCCTCCCTTCCTTTACACGTGAAAGGTGGGGAAGAAAATAAGAATTCTCACTTCAGCATGTACACCAGAACTTGCCCATGAAATCCAGCATGCATGGCTGTTGATGTGCACTGCAGTGTGGAAATGCTGGTGGGCATGATTTCAGGGGGCCCGTGGCCCCCAGAAATGTCTCCGGTGTGCTTCGTCCAGTGGAGGTCAAGTGAAATGGTCTTTGCAAACAGCGATTTGGTCCTTAGGAACTTGAAGCAGCTTAGAACTGCTCTATATTAAATTCTGTTTTGCATCCAAATGATGTGCCGACTTCTCAGAGACATTTTTCCTTAAAAATTCATTTGATCTTCACATGGGAACGTTTGGTAAGATCAGGGAAAAGGCCCTGAAACCAGTTGCGAAGGAGGATTTCAGGCATAAAGAAGTATTTAGGATGCTTTCCTTTCCCTCTCTTCTCTCAAACATCTGTCCCTAATCCTACAAATGACATAGCAACACACCCACACTGATTATTAAGTGGTAGTGTGCGGTATGTTAATATTTTTAGTTTGTATAAGCATTTAGAAATGAACTCAGAATATGAACACGGGCGGTTGAGGATCCCTGGGAACATCACAGAACTTGCTTATTTCCATCTCCTCGTGGGAAATTGTTGGTGGCACACAGACCCTCCATGCACAGGAGAGGGCCTAGGAACATAGGTGTGGGTAAAATCATGCCTCCTACTCCCCCACACGCCCCAGGACCACGTCTGCCTTGCTCCATCTTCCTTTGGAAGCTGCTCCATCCCTCCCTCTCAACCCTTCTTAAGTTTACTATATTCACTGTACGTGATGTCCCTTTAAGGGCTTGTTTGGAGAGCTTTTGTCAATCCTAATCTGTCTTAAAAAAATTTTTTTTAATGTTTTATTTATTTTTGAGAGAGAGAGAGAGAGACAGCATGAGCAGAAAGAGAGGGAGACACAGAATCTAAAGACAGGCTCCAGGTTCTGCGCTGTCAGCACAGAGCCTGATGAGGGGCTTGAACCCATGAACCATGAGATCATGACCTGAGCCGAAGCCGGATGCTCAACCGACTGAGCCACACAGGTGCCCCTAATCTATCTTTTTAAAGCAAATTAGGGGAGCTTTCGGACAGCCTGAAGGGCCGACACCAAACACCTTCAGCAATAAGACGTCCCACTGAGCGTTTGTTCTGTGTCAGGCAGATGGTGACCCTGGCTCTCAGGGTCAAGGCTTCTCCTGAACCAGCAGTGCATCTAATAAACAAATAGAGTCACGCTTCAGAGAACACGGTGTAGGAAAGGCAAACTGCCGTTGGGCAGCTGATTTGTAGCAGAGTGGATTGGAATCTTGCTGCAACCGTTTCCCTGCTAACTTGGGCGAAAGCTCCGGACCTGCGCTTCATGACCTGGAGGATGGGCATAAGCGTTAGGAACTCAGGCAGGGTCACTGCGAGGGTTCCGCGCCAGGGTGTAATTAGATCACTCCGCTCACCTGCGGCGCACGTTAAGCGTTTGGCACGTTAGCCGTTGCTCTCGCCCTGGTGCTCAGTTTAGATACAGACCATTTCCAAAGTAGTTAATGAGCTTGCTTTGATGGCTGCGCCTGTGATCTTGGAGTCAGCGCATCAGGGACAGTGGATGAGTTAGAGGTCCTCGGAAACCATGGGCACTTTCTACGAGTGTGTGAGACACTCTTTCGTTAAGTCGTTACTTTGCACTACTGGTGAAAAAAGCATTAGATAAGCAAGCGTAAATGCCCCCCAGGCCTTGTTGAACTGGGGGTGAGAGTCTTGTGACTCAGTGGGGCTGGAATTAGCCCTTTTCTAACATGTGGGTCTTCACAAGACAACTGTACGTCCCAGCAGGAATCCTCGCCCTCAGAAATGTTCCAACTCGTTTCGTAGTTTTTACAGAGCTCTTCATTCTTGCAAGGAAGTGGCCCACACAGATACATAATTTCCAAGTGATTTTAATAATGGAGAGCTAGTTTTTTGACACATGGACCAAGGTCTCTGCTCAACACAATCAAACCTGCACCTGCTGGCCTGTGATCACCAACTCTGACTCCACTCATTAGAGTAGGGACCTCCTCTTAATTTCTTGAGGAAACTCCATACTGTTTTCCATAGGGGCACCAGCGGGAATGTGCGAAGCTGAACTGATTCAACAGAGTGCCAGCCATTTTGCCTCACCCGCACCTCTCCAGTGGTTTTCTGAGGGAATGGAGGAAAAAGAAGGATTCCACAGAGAACAGTTTGAAAAACACTAGACTAGCTAATCTGTCTCCAAGACTCTCATTCCCCAGTTTGTCAGTCCACCCATCTATGAAGCAGGTGTTCATGGGGCACTGGGCGTGTATGAGGCCGTTGCCGGGAAGTCTCCTTGATACGTAACATCTAAGCTAGGACTTGAAGGATGGGTGACAGTGGGGAGGGTAAGGTGAAGCCTTCAAGAATGAGAATGAACTTATGAGGAACTCACATGAGTCAGGCTAGTGCATCACATGCAAGGTCAAATGAGCATGCACTGCTATGACCCAGCAGTTTCACTCCTAGGTGAATGTCCGAGGGCAACAAAAATGTATTTAAAAAGCCTTATACAACTTTCCATAGTAGTCCCCAATATACTAGAAAATCATTAAAAAAACCAAACAAACAGAAAGAAGCACTTAAATGCGTCTGAATCTTGCAGGTGTAGATATTGGGCCAAAAAGTCAGACATAGCATGGGGCATAATGCACAATTCCGTTTATGTAAGATTGCAGATTGGGCACAACCAACTTACGGTGCTAGAAATCCAAACGTGTTGCTTCTGGGTGCAGAAGGCAAGGAAAAGATTGGGAAGGTCCCAGGAGGACATTTCTGGGATATGGAAATAGTCCATATTTTGATTCAAGTGATAGTAACAAGAATGTAAACATTTGTCAAAAATATACCCTGCAGATCTGTGCATCTTAATGTATATGAATTTTAAAAAATCAATAAAGTTTTAAAACCATACGATTGGGGAGCCTGGGCAGCTCGGTCCATTGAGCATCTGACTTTGGCTCAGGTCATGATCTTTCATTTTGTGGGTTCGAGCCTGGAATCTGGCTCGCCGCTGTTGGCACATAGCCTGCTTCAGGTCCTCTCTCTCCCTCTCTCTCTACTACTCCCCTGTTTGTGCTTTCTCTCTCAAAAATAAATAAACCTTTAAAAAAATTAAAACGATAAGATCATGTAAAAAACATGAAAGAGGAAAAGCAGGCATATTGAAGACAGGGGTGAGCAGGGACCCGAAGGCTTCTGGGGCAGGGAGCAGACTTCCGGGGTGCTAGGACAGGGAGAACATGGAGGTCATGTGTTGGTGAGAGAGGGTGGCCATGCTGCAGGTGGTGCAAGGAGAAATTAAATTCAGTTAATGTATTCTAAACCTCCGTTTCTGGATTGAATCAGCAGCTCCGTGATTTTGTAAGGTAGATTTTGCTGGGTTGAATGTTCCTGCTAGTTACTACAATTTTCTAATCCACAGATTAAAATTTAATCCACAAACACATTCCCAGACTGTTAGGTGGTGGTAGCAAACGATAGGCAACCAACTGTCATCGTTCTGTTGGCTTATTAGAAAATTTCCCAATTGTTCAAGAGGATGTCCGCAAAATTGAAATCCTTTTATTATTAAACGAGTCCATGTGGAAAATATTCCATGGACAAATTATTTTTTAATAAGGCAATTTCCTATTTTCCTGAGTCAAAATGCCTCTCAACAATTTGAAATTCTGATACTGTGGTCTCCCTATCATGGAGTCAAGTCTTTCAGGAATGTGACTTCCATGGGGAATTTCCATTAAGCCATTACCGCGTGATCATTCATGTAGCAAGAAGAGTGTAACTCCCTTAGGGACATGAGGGAGTAGTAAACATACAAAATGGTTCTTAGATCAAGCTGAGTTTCAGCAGACCTGCTTTAACACACACACACACGCACACACATACACACACACACGTGTATACACAGACATTCTACAGAGGAAATTATTCTGTCCAGCCCTCAGTCTACAGAAGAGCTGATTGAGGTCCCCAGGAGAACTGAAGAAAGGGGACACCAGTGGGACGCCAGTGCTATTAAGAAACAGAAAATGGGTTCATGGAGTGGAAAGGGGTGAGCAGAATTCCTGGCACATTACATACAATAAATAGTAACACATTATTATCCCTAATGGGCTCTGGCCAGCATTGGCCATCGTGAGGTCAGCTGTGTGCACAGAACGTGAGGGGTGGGATATAGAGAAACCAGAAACTAACTTCCAGAGAAGTCACTTCACGTAACTGCTTGTTGACGACATGAACATGTTAGTCCAGCTCAATTTCCAGGAGACTCACGAGTCCTTCAGCTGTGAACTGGGGGGATTAAGTGTAGAAAGCTTTCGGTGCAGGATAATTTTCATGCTGCAAGGCTGCTTTCCCTCAAATCAGGCAGCTAAGGACTCGACTCGTGCTTTGTTCTCCATATGAGTTTTAAGGTGTGTTACAAGTGGATTAGTCTTAATTCTCAAATCGCCTCAGATGCGAGTGATAAGAACCACTTATGAAACAGAATAAGGACTGCAATTCAAACAGGTTTAAATGTGGGGCTGTCTGGTTTGAATGTGACGGCTCAGGTGACGGTGTCTGTACACATAGGCCCCGTTGCTTTTCAAGTCCTTACATTCAGGGTTCAGCAGACTCCCCCTCTCTTGAAAGGCTACCACTACTTAGATGCTCTCTATAAGGGTTCAAGGGTCTCCATGCCATTTGTCATGGTGTTTCTGAAGGCAGTCACCACTTCACCTGGACGGGATAAATTTCCAGCTACTTTCTTCCAAAGAAGACTCATTCCAGATCCATTGCTTCCAAGACACAGACAGATTTTCCTCCCCCTCCCCCACCCTATTTCATTTAGGCATTTCCTCAACTAGATTATATGGCCCTTCCAGGTGGAAGGCCATCATTTCTCTTTGTTCCACATGCCCTCCTGTGCCTCTCCCACCCCATCTCATCTGGGCCTGTAGAAGAACATCAGTGAACCTTCCCAGACCCTAATGCACCTTTACCCGATCTCTTTATTTCTATTGTTCCAAATGAATGTGTTTGTATCAAAATGGAGCTTCCCAAACCTGCCCAGTTACAGAAACCAGGGGCATGCTTAAGAAAGTGATAGACTCCATGACCGTCTTCAGTAGAGTGATTCAACTAACATCTATTCTGGGCTTGCTAAGGGCCATGCTCTAGTAACTTAGGAAGAACATGCAGACTTAGGTTGATTGTCTTCAGGGAAAGGTGGTTGGGGAGGAGAGGGTGCATTGGAAGTTTTAGGTACGAGGTGGGCAGAGGGTATAGAATGTCGTAGAGTCAGACATGGCTATCCATGTACACAAGGTTGGGCCTGCTGCCGGGACAGGACTTAACAGGACAGCTCAGAGTAAGGAGGCTCTGTCTTGCAGGAGAGAGTAATACAACAAATGATTGCTGGTCACCCCTGCTCCAGCCTGATTGTCCTTTCTATAAAGATTTTTTTTAATGTTTATTTATTTTTGAGAGATAGAAAGACCAAGAGCAAGCAGGTGAGGGGCAGAGAGAGAGAGAGACCCAGAGTCCAAAGCAGGCTCCAGGCTCTGAGCTGTCAGCACAGAGCCCAATGTGGGGCTTGAATCCACAAACAGCAAGATTGTGAGCAGAGTGGAAGTCGGTCACTCAACCAATTGAGCCACCCAGGCGCCCCCTTGACTGTCCTTGTTAAACCCTCCGCATAAATTTGGCTACTGCCAACAGAGAAACACAAGAATTCATGCTGAGCAAATTACCCTCAGGGGTTGGGGCGCTTGGCATTTTTAAAGGTCCTCTCTCATGTGCAGTGAACTTGCAAATGCCAAGGAGTAGGTTCAACCCAATGGAGGACTGTTTCAGTGCAGTTGGACATTTGACTCCAGTGACAGAAAAGCACCCTGATCTCCTAGTTTCCAAGGACCTCAGAATTTTAATCCACAAGTTTTCCGTTTAATTTCTTTGTATTAAAAATAGATCTTTCTACTCTCAGACTGAAATAACTAAGTTCAGATCCCTCAGTGGCAAAAGGAAATGGACCTGGGGAAGTTGGCAGATATGAGGCTCCTTGGCTGGGTTTGCTTCTACCAGACCTGGGGTGGGGGCGCCCCTCAGGTGATTGTAGCTGGCTGATCTTGGGATGAGGTTAGACGGGGAGAGGGTCCTGCAATCAGGTGTGCCTTTGAACTATGCTCCAGTCCGTTTCTCTGAGCCTTGCACTTGAAGTAGATTAGTTTCTAAGCCATTCATTAAATCAAGGGCACTGGAGGCCATTGCTGTCCCTTCTTGCCTTTGTTCCACAGACAGAAGCATCTTTTTTGCTCTTAACATTCAAGAGAAAGCCTCCTCCTTCCTGAATGGCAATGAAATATGAACGTGCTGCGTGCACTGAGAAGGATTCCCCAGCAATCAGCAAGTGTCCCCAGAGAGCATCTTGAAGCAGGAGCGACTTCCAAAGAGCCATGTTCCCTCTTGTTAGCCAGCAAGCTCTAAGTGGTCCCAGTAACCGTATTCTTCAGGGACCTGCCCTTCCGTCTCATGTGCATCTTAAGCATGTTAGTATATTTACAAAAGGCCTCCTTCTCCAGCGTCAAGACATCCAGGCCCCTCAACCAAGCACAGAGCTTGAAATTTGTCCGAGGGGCCCCCGTGAGGGCTTCCGGTCAGCACTTATCCTCTGTGCGCACCGCACACCCTTATGCTGGCCAGCCCCTCTGGTGCCAGTAGTGATCTGTCACTGAAGGTCCACTCTGCTCGGCTTTTCTAAGGTTGCAAGCCTTTTCCCCATTTGGACTTCCATTTTGGCAACATGTAGGCATTTTATGCCAGTGAGGACAGTTTGGTGCTTTCATGAGCATCCTGTTCTGAGGTTTCGCAGACCACATAGAATGCAGAAGCTCATCTTGGGCCACTTCCCCTTCTTAATAAGTCATTTTGTTCATCACGGAAAGGTCACGGTGTCTGTACCAGTGCTGTTGCTCCCTGGTGGGTGGTTGAGCACAAGGTACATCGTCCACCTGATGATCAAATTCCTCCTCTGGAAAAGTGGGTGGCTCTTAGCCCTCCCAGACCTGGAGTTCTAGAATTTGCTTTCTGTTTATGTCCAGAAATTATGTCCAGGAAATGTCCAGAAGTCTCCTGGCATCACCAGTTGATGCAAAAGTTACTTCACAAGAATTGCTTTCAACAGATACATCCACATGTATTTGCGTGTTAACTGTCCAGTGATTTTTCTGCAGGATTTAGAAGACTTTATGTTTAGTGCAAATACTTCAAATACTACCCTTGGTGCCTTCATCCATCGCCCATCCTGTTGGAATTTTCTTAGAGCATCGATAATATTCTTAGTATTTCCAAAACTTACAAAAGCCAGTATGTAAAGTCCTAAAAGCCAATGGAGTAGCAAAGGGCACAGGTGATTTACAGAAGCCCATGTGCTAAAAAGAAGGAAAAAATTTCTAATTCACCAGTAATGAAATACTAAGTAAAAGTAAAATAATGAAATGCCATCTCAGGAGCTGTGGAGTCCATCTCCCCCCCTCCCCCAGGCACGGGGGCAGCAGCCCCGCTAAATCTCTCGTTGGGGAGGACTAAGGTCATGGGGGGGGGCAGGGAAGGAAGGATGGGACTTTAGGAAGCAACAAGAGGAAGCATTAGATAACCCCCAGAAAGCCACCCCAAAGAATACAGCCATCCTCGGAGACACTCCACGAGGAGGCGCGTGGGTTGCACCATGTGATGTCACTTGCCCAGAGAGTAAGGTGGGGTCTCCACCTGGCCAGGAGGGGAAGAGACAAACGTAGAGACAGGTATAAGAAAAGCCGGGAAGGCCTCCTGGAGGTGTGATTTCCATGAAGAAACTGATGGATGGCTTTGGACTGGTGAGCCAGGTGGGTGGGCATGCGGAGGTTGGTTCCCAGCTTCGGGTCAGTGCCCGCATGTGTGTGTGTGTGCGGGGTGTCTGTGCTTGAAAAACAAACCTGGAATTGTGCTGATTACTGTTTTTTTTTTTTACTTGTTTTTTTTTTTCAATTTAATATTCTTCCAGGGACATTTCCCCTTCCTTAAGCATAGTTTTATATATTTTTTAAGTTTTTATTTAAATTCCAATTCGTTCACATACACTGTAATATTCGCTTCAGGTATACAACGTGATGACTCAACACTTCCATACATCACCTCACGCTCATCCCAAAGGATAGTTTTTAATTAATGTTCAAATATTTATTTCCCAGAGAGACCAGCCATGACCTGTGTTAAAGAGAAGCCCCTATCACTCCCCAGACACCATTCCTGCTTAATTTTCTCCTAGTCCTAATCATTCCCAAATATACAAACCCATGTGCACACCCCACTAAGCTGTGGGAAGGCAGGACCCTCCTCTCTTTTGCTCACACCTGTCTCCTCAGGGCCTGGACTTCAGACACACACAAAGTAGGTACTCAGTGAATATTTGTTGAATAAAGAAATGAATGAAGGCATGCAGCATGCTAGCCTACTAGACGGGTTACCCTCTAAAATATTAATTGTATGTTTATTGTTGGACACTCGAGGGATTTCCATCTTTTTGCTTTTGTCAATGAAACTCCAATGACCCTCTCTGTACATAAACGTTCGTCCGTTTCACTGAGGATTTCCTTCACTGGACATGGACTTGTGGGTAAGGGTTTGAAGGCTCTTGCAAGGGCCTTATCTCTTAAGGCAGAGACTCTGTCTTATGCGTTTGGGGCTCCTACTGTGTAGTATGGAGTCCAGAATATATCAGGAGCTCCAGAGTTCTTTGGTATATGAACCAGGTAAGTAGCCAGTGGAACCATGGGAAATTTTGTGTCCCATGGGACCGGGTACCTGCCTCAGAGGCACTCCAGGGACCAGGGCCAGGGCGGCCTGGTACCATGAATGCTGTGCCCGGTGGTGGCCAGGTGGTCTCGCCCACAGAGGATTATGAGTGGACCACTGCTGCGTGAGTCATTGTGGCTACTGGGAATGACCAGGGAGCTCAGGCAGCCTCATGAAATGGGCTCTTTGCCCCAGGAAGCATTCTGATTCCAAGGATCGGAGGGGACCTTAGTGAAGAAATGGGATTTCAGTCTTAACCTCAGGGGCGACAAATGTCTTCAAGAGTTTTCTGGGCTGTAATTGATCATGTTTGGAACAAGAACATAGTCGCATCCTAGCAGAGGCCATCTGGAGCGCCAGGAGGGAGGAAGACAGGGCCTAATTGGTTTTGTGTGTGTCTGCTGGGAGGCTGAAATCTCTGAACACTGGCTGGAAACCCGGGCTGGCAAGGCGGCCACACGCTCCTGGTATGGGGGCCTAGGATGCTGAGCTGGAGAAAGCCAGCCTTCCTTCCCACTTCCTTCACATGTGCTCTGCTGAAAGTCCTAGTCATTGCTTTTTTCCCCTTGCCCACACATTGCTTGTCTTGGATTTGGGGTCTGTTTGAATGGGAGTTGGTCTTGATTTAAACACCCAGAGCCAAGCCCCTGCTTTCCATGGGCAACATTTCCCATTGCCATGAGTAGCAACATCGGAAAATGTGTGCTGGGAAAGCCCGTCTGTGTGTGTGGACTGTGAGGTTGGATTATGGGACCTCAGTACTTTTACAAAGAGGGCAGCTTACATGTCATAGATTCATGGTTCGCAAATTACAAATGAGTCTAGAAATTCTTGAGCTCTGTGAGGTCAGGCCTATCGGATAATTTCCTTAGACCATTCCTGCGTGGACATGGCTCAAATCAAGCCACCAGCTGGTAACTTTTGGCCCCCAAAACTTCCCATGGCCACTTGACAGCATTTTACCTAACAAACGGGTCTTCTTGTTTCAGGAAGAAAGCTATGGGACCCCCAAGGCTGGCCTTTCTCTTTTCATCATGTTGTTGTGCTGCTCTGACTAGGAGACAGGTATTTTGTTTCTTGCTGGTTTGGGTGCATTTTAAATCCTGAGGGATTCGGCAGAGGTGGGCAGGGCTCTGAGCTCCCTGTTAGCCAGGCCTGGGAGACCCGAGGCATGAGGAAGAAGCAATGTCACAGCAGAAACCTCCATGTCACTTGCAGAAGATGCTCAGCTAGCAGCCCCTGGCCTCAAGTGAAGGGAATCTGTGGTCATGGGAAGGAACTTTGCTCTTGCTGGGAACATTTAAGCCTTTGTCAGGATCCCATCAGGGGCATATTTACTCCATGTGTGTGTGTGGGGGGGGTAGGTCCAGATGAAAGGATACTCTGGCAGACCATAAGCCACACATAGCAGAGCATCACAAACCACTAATATCTACCACCTGCTTTGCTCGCTTTTCAATAAATAACATCTTGTTTCTCTCTTTAAATTGACAGCAAAAGTCATAAGTGTTAGCCCAGGGGCCTTGATGATTCAAGCCTTGATGTCACCTTTCTGGCTCTTGAGTCCTGTCTGAGAATGGACAAATTTGGGATTTACTAATCAGTGCACAGAGCTTGGCACCTTGACCTTGAATGGCATCCTTACAGAGATTTTCCCTGAAGCCTGGCTGCTAAACTTGACTCAAGGGGCTGGATGGAATTGAGGATGCTCAGGCAAATTTGATTTCATATAAACAATGAATAACTCTTTAGTATAAGTATGTTTTATGCAATATTTGGGACATACTTACACTAAAAAATGAAGTAGGCATCTGAAAATTCAAATTTCACTGGGCCTCCTGTGCTTGATTTGCTAGACCTGGTCATTGTTGGCTCAACGCTGGAATCATCTAGGGGCTTTGGAAAATACCGATGTCTGGGTCCCACCCCATGAAATTCTAACTTAGTTGGTTGAGGTCGGGCCTGAACATGGGAGATTTTAGCAGCTTCTCTACAGATTTTAATATGCAGAAAGAGTTAACAGCCACTGCACTGACCTGGCGACTTTTTTTTTTTTTTTTTTTTTTTTTGAGAGAGCAAGCCCAAGCAGAGGAGGGGCAGAGAGAGAGGTGATCAGAAAATCTGAAGCAGGCTCCAGGCTCTGAGCTGTCAGCGCAGAGTCGGATGAGGGGCTAGAGCTCATGAACTGCAAGATCATGACCTGAGTTGAAGTTGGATGCTTAACCGACTGATCTACCCAGGCATCCTTAAACAGGTGACTTCTGAACTGTTCTTAGCTTTGCAAAGCTTCACATGTTTTGGTTTTCACCTTAATGCCCTAGATTCCTTTCCTGGTCTGCTTTACTTAATCCAATATCATAGGCTAGTGAGCCACCCTGAACCTCAATTTTCTCAGCTATGAATGGGGGCATGAAACTGATCCTTAGTATTACCCACCAAATTGCTTCTATGTGCACAGAAGCAGGGACTCTACATATCCCAAAGGGCCTAAAACAACCAGCCATGAGCTAAACAATATTTTTGAGCTCTCATGATTTAATCTTACAAGCTGTGAATTTTGTGTTTTCCTCTTTGTTACACATTCGTGTGTCTTGCCATGAAAATAAGGATTTCCCCCTTCTCTATGATGTTCACATAAGATTGACGGCCAAGGAGGATGGACTGTGTTTATCCTGCAATGTCACAGTCCTCCTGGTTCAACAGCAGGATCTCTTACAGGAAGGACGTTCTGAAGTTACGCCCGTGTGTGCCATGAAGTTGGCTTACCAATGTCAATGACATAATTACTGCCTCCGCTCACTTGGAGAAATACGGAACTCAGTGTACTAGGCACAGCTGAACTTGCTACTCACCCAGGTCTCCTTCTGGCTCAGTAACAGAAACATGAATAAGAACAGGCTTAAAGGGGAACTGGGGTGGCTCTGTTTGTTAAGCATCCAACTCTTGATTTCAGCCCAGGTCATGATCTCATGGTTTGTGGGATTGAGCCCTGCATCAGCCTCTGTGCTTGGGATTCTCTCTCTCTCTCTCTCTCTTTCTCTCTCTCTCTCTCTCTCTCTCTCTCTCTCTCTCTCTCAGTCTCTCTCTCCCTGGCTCACTATCTCTCTTTCAAAATAAATAAACAGTAAAGAAATTTTTTTAAATAAACAGGCTTAAAGATGGCCCCAAATTTAGAAACATCTAGACTCTCCATCTATGAGAGGCAAGGTGAATAAATCATGGCATTTCACTTATGGTACTCTGCATCTGTAATAAAAAAAAATTAGTTACATTTTTTTTGATGTTGACTTGGAAGGATGCTCATCTTTTATAGTTGGTGAAGAAAGCAGATTATAGAATAATATATCCTGGAAAATAAATCAGAGAGACGGGTTGAGTGGGTTAGGGATAGAAAGAGATTATTCCATTTGCCAGACCCCAATTTACTTAGACTCATTGTAGCACCATCTGTGTCACCCTGGGAGCTGGTCAGAATGCAGACTTTACCCTACCCCTCCAGTTGAAATCTGTTTGTTGTTCAACAAGACATTTAGATGTCTAGAATACACATTTAATTTCGCCAAGCACTGCTTTAGACAACTCCAGGTTGATCAAGGTGTCACAACTATTATGTATTACTCCTGCAGTACGTGAATGAAATTAAACTCTTTTTTTAAAATGTGTTTGTAGAGTTAATTATCTGTAATGCTTGTTGTAATGTTATTTTAATCCAAGTGGGTTTCTACCACCTGTGCTACGTCTCCGTCTAGGATGGACGGCAGGTTGGACCTGACTGAGTTTGCCCCACGCACGCGGCAGTGGTTTCTTGGACCTATGTTGGTCCCATAGGACCTGCACGTCCTGACGGGACTGGGATTGAGTGTGATGGCATTTGTCTGTGTGGCACTCAGGGCCACAGTAGCTGGGTACTAGGCTGCAGATGCTGGCCTAGAGAACAGTTGAGCTGCCCATATTTGCTGAGTGGCAGAAAAGCTTTGCAGAGTTTGGTCTGGTCAGTTAGGAAGCTGGCTAGACCAGAGAAATGCTATGGTTTATTGAATTGTAAATAACGTTGAACAGATCCCTTCTTCTAGCACTTTCCAAAGCAGTCTGTCACAGCCTGTTCAGTGCCTTGGGGGGATTTTTCAGTGGAGAAGGAAGCAAGGCTCTGTTGGTTTTACTAATAGAATAAACAGTTCTCCTCTGACTTGCAGACTGGCAGAGGCCCCACTGGACTCTTTCCCTCCACATTTCAATATCCTATAAACCATCCTATGGGAAGGCTGAACATCCCGGGGACAGGGCCACAATGTGGGCTCAGAAAATTGGTGAGTGATTCTATGGTGGGAACTTGCCTCTGGAAAGAGACGAGGGGTCTCTAATCAGAATAATGGACTTTTACAAAAGGATTGCTGGGTTGTATCTTTTAAGCCTGCTGAAATCCATCTCTACCCTTACCCCAGTGGCCCATAAGATTCCCTGAGCCTAGTGAGAAACTATCCAAAGGGATTGTTGGGAACTGGTGGAGTGTTACCAGCACACGGAGTGAAAGCATGCCCAGATCTAATTAGCAGAATGAAGGCTAGAAGCTTTGCCTCCATTGGGACAGACATGGTGGCCCTGGATAACCCAGCCTGGCTGCTCCTGCTGGTCTGACAAAGACGAATGAGAAGACAAGTTCTGCTTTTGATGAGACCCAATGAAGTGATGTCTGCGTTTTACTGAAGGTCGTACGCAAACACTTCACCCTTGCCAGAGGCCAGTGTGTAAACAACCGCAGAAGAAACACAGATCCCAGGAATGATCAGTCTGTTGACACTTAGAAAACCACATGGACCCCCACACTGAGAGCCACTGGTCTCTCTGATTCTGCAGCATTTATTTTTACCCCCGTGGTTGATGGTCTGAATGTTCTTCACTTAAACCCACAGGTTCTTTTAGTATCAAAACGTTGTGTTTCCTCTCCACGCCCCCCCCAACAAAGTCAGTGTCTGCTGTCTTCTGGTTAATTGCCTGGGAAGGAGCCATGCTTTCTAAAGCACGAAAAGAAAACTAATGGGTGTAATCTTGCCATGTGTGACACAAGAGTTTGTGCAGAGAAAAGAGGCACCAAATGGAGAAAGTGTCACTGAGGACATCTGCTGGCTCTCGTCCCATGAGTGTACCTGGTTACTGGGATGTGAAGTTGTTGACCTAAACCTAGGAGGGACTGGAAATGACATTAATTCAGTCCTCATCACTTACAGACACCAGACTGTCCCCATGGCCCTGTCCAAGACAACCCCATCCCTGGAACACCTTGTTCCTTCCTCTTTGTCACTTTCCCCCCATTCTGGCCACCTCTGTCTGAAGGTTTTCCATTATCCTCATAACACTTGAACAGCTCCTGCCAACCCCCTCCGCTCCCCAGCAAATGATGTCACATTTAAAGAAAAAGTAGCCTATCAGAAAACAAAATCATGAGAGGCAGTTTTCATCATGGGATAACATGTTAAGAAAATACCCAGGGGTTCCTGGGTGGTTCGGTCTGTTAAGTGTCTGACTTCGGTTCAGGTTGTCATCTTGGATTTCGTGAGTTTGAGCCCCAAGTCGGGCTCTGTGCTGACAGCTTGGAGCCTGGAGTCTGCTTTGGATTCTATGTTTCCCATTCTCTCTATTCCTCCTCCACTCATGCTCTGTTTCTCTCTGTCTTTCGAAATTAAATAAATGTCAAAAATTTAAAAAAAATACCTAAAGCTGAGTGGGATGGGGGTGGGGGAGGAGACAAAGAAATAGTCATGTTTCTTTAAAATCCTTCTTGGCATCCTTGTCACTCTTAGTATCTTTCACTTGGATTTCATCTCTATCTTTTGAATCTCAGGTCCCAGTGAAAACATTCCCCAAACGTGGCCTAATAATCCCTTACTCTGTGGTTTTACAGTTTGTGGACTGGGGCACCAGCCTGCCTGCTTTCCTTTCTCTGCCTTCCCTTTGGTAGCTGTGTATACCTGATAAATCACTTAGTCTTTTCTGACAGCTGTAAAATAGGGACAGCGTTTATATGAGTTAATACGTGTAAAGTACTCAGAATTATGCCTGGCACATAGTGAGTGCTAGGTATATGTTTACAGTTATTATTATCATTCATCTGCTGTCTCTCCAGTCTACTCTTTCCAACAGCCAGTAAGACCCTCTCTTTTCAAAGCACAATCCACTGTCCCTGCAGTTTTCCATTTCCCTAATGCCCTAGATCTTCCTACGAAAGCCAGGGCAGGGATAAGGAGAAAGAAAGGCAACCGTTTATCCTGTAGCGATACTTTTTCTCCAATACATTGGCATCCCAAACTTCTATTTACCCTTTATATATATATACTTTTTTAATTTTTATTTTTTGAGAGAGAGAGAGAGACAGTGTGAGCAGGGGAGGGTCAGGGAGAAAGGGAGACACAGAAACTGAAGCAGGCTCCAGGCTCTGAGCTGTTAGCACAGAGCCCGACGCTGGGCTCAAACCCACGAACCTTAAGATCATGACCTGAGCCGAAGCCAGACGCTTAACCGACTGAGCCACCCAGGAGCCCCTATTTACCCTTTAGAACCCAGGCATTGCTGTCGCTGTGACCTCTTTTAATCCTCCAGAGAGAACTCTTCTTTCCTTTTCCTGAACCAGGTCTGTATGTGTTTCCACTCTTGTGCACACCTCGCAGTCAACATTATCTGCTTGTCTTTCTCTCTGCAGAGTTCATCAATAGTGAACTCCTTTTGGGGGAGAGAACATGTCTCATCTATCTTTCTGTCATGATCATGGTATTTGGTGCACAAAAGGAGCTCAGTCTGGTTGGTTTAGCACAACCGAATGGGACCATCCCTTGCTCATGGGGAAGGCAGTGATGTTATAAACTTGGGGTAAGAGAGGCTACAGAGGATGGTGTCAGAGGAGGATGTGGGATTGTCTCCCCACTACTCTGGGGGTGCAGACTACAGAAAACGGCTTCACCCTGGGGGAGAGACGCTCCAGCTTGCGGCAATTATTCTCTGAAGGACTCCTCTCTCCGTGCACAAGATTAATGAGCGCTATGGACGGTAAATATGATAATTATCTAATGACATCCATAAGTGTCTGAAATACTTGGCACAGTGCCTGTGACAACATGGGAACCATTTTTCATTTATTTCTTGAAATGTATCGGAGTCATATAAAAATAATAACAAACCGATCAGCACCGACAACAACCATGAGTTGGATAATCTGCTGTTGCTCTGAGACCACAGGCATGGAGCTCTCCCAGGCTGTGTATAGCGAGCACCCTGTCTCTGAATGTGTCCTTGTAAGAAGACAGGAGCTTGAGGAAAAGTGAAAGAGAAGGATTCATTGCCTGGGTGGCTCAGTTAGTGAGCATCCAACTTCTGCTCAGGTCATGATTTCATGGTTCATGGGTTCGAGCCCCACATTGGGCTCTGTGCTGACAGCTCAGAGTCTGGAGGCTGCTTCAGATTCTGTGTCTTCCTCTCTCTCTGCTCCTGTCCTGCTATCACTCTGCCTCTCTCTGTTTCTCAAAAAAAAAAAAATTAAAATGTAACTGGGACAACCCAGTTGCCGGAGTGGGGACACTTGAGTCCCGCCACCCTATCTGTATCCATCTTGTGCCAGGAGAAGGCAATGCCCTGGGGCAGGTGCACAGGTAGTACTAGAAAGGAGGAGGGAATGACCAGTGCGACAGATGAGCCTTGTCTGGACTTTCTGTGTGAAGGTCCATGGTGACAGAAGTGTCTCAGGTGCCGGGAGGGGACTCGCGCAAAGGTAAACCATGATCAGACCTGCAGAAAAGGCGGGTGGGGGGGTGGGTTGCTCACTCACAGAGGGAGCATGTGAGTGTGGAGTTTTATGGAGAGAGAAAAAAAGAAGCTTTGTATAGGAGAGCAAGGCCACAGGCCTCATGGACTTCACTGTGGAAGCTATGGCTTTATCTCCCATACTCAGCTACAAAAATGCCACAGTTGTTTTTCTGATTCATGTCGAGCTTGGCTTAAACCTCAGTCTTCTCCAGTGATAATGTACAAAAAGCTGGGACTTACATAATCCTGAGAGCCTGAGATAGAGCCTGGGGTCCCTGAGGGCCTCAGAGCTACTGAAGAGTCCATCAGAAGATGGGCAAGAGTCCATCAGAAGATGCAGGATGGGGAAGACCAAGTGGTCTGGCCAAGTGCTCAGAGAAGCTAAGAGACAGGGCCGTGGCTCACACGTGGCCCTTCCAGCCCAGGGCATTTGCCCTCTCTCCTCCCTCACTGGCCAGAACCAACCCACAGGACGGTGGCTATCTGCAAGGCTGTGGTGGGGGAGCCGCCCTGCGCCCACACAATTCTGCAGTGCCAGCGTTGTTCTGTCAGCCCAAGGGAAGGTTACGAAAGCTAAGTGAGAGGGCTCCCCGTCTCCATGTCTCATGCCCAGAGTTCAGAAACCAAACAGGAAGTGAAACGGCAGAACCATCTGTAAGTGAAAAAAATAAAGAAATGAGGAAGCCAGGAAGAGGAAGCTTCGAAATGAACCCTGATCTGGCACCGGTGACGGTGAAATAGGGTCATGACATGATCAACTATGGGAGCCTTAGTTCCATTAAGAACCGAAAGATCGTTCCAGTTCTTGCAACTTCTACAGTAACTGGGAAGAGCAAGGTGTACCTAAAGAGAAACTTTTCAGGGTTTCCTGGACTCACCGTTCCTTTGGACCCCAAGATCCTGACAGATGTCAAACTTGCAAGACAACAAATATCTCACTTTCTAAGCTTTTCCTTCCTCTGCTCCACTGTTACCCAGATATGGAACTCAACTTTATTCTACAAAAATATTTCACACTAGTTAGGGTCATATTGAAGAAGAATGGTGTATAGATGGACACTGAAGAACAGAAATAAATTACCACCAATCAGAATAGACTTTGGCTGTAAAAAAAACAAACAAACCCTCATGTGGCCACTGGAACATACAAACTGAAAATCAGCTATCTACAGAAGCTGATTTTAATGAAAGTACATGGACCTGGGTTTTACACTTAAAGGATGCATCATGTAATGTTACATGGTCTTATCTTGAAAGGCTTTTCTATCATATCATCATGGGAATTCCTCACTGGTTGACTTTCTTGGAAGTTCCTGACCCTCCTCTATACTGTTTGATCAATCATTTTTCCTTAAGACCCTCTTTGCCAATTCATGCCCCTCTTTTTCTTCAATTTTTATGAGGTACAATGTATATACAGTACAGTAAGATGTGTTCATTTTAAGAATATAATTTAGTGAGTTTTAACAAAAGTATGAATCCTATTAACCAATACAATCAAGATATAGAACCACCCAAAAAATTCCCTCATATCCTTTTGCAATAGATATCATTTCCATCTCTCTCTCTCCAGGCAATTATTGATCTGCTTTAGGTCATTCTTCCAGTTTGGATTTACCTTTTACACACTGTACAAATGGGATCACTCAGATGTAATCTTCTGTAACTATATAAATCTATTCATGAGATTTAATTTCACTGAAAACTTATTCTTCAGTTTATATATAACATTCACCTGCAAATGGACATTTGGGTTTTTCCCCCTTTTTTGACTAATACAAAAGATCATATGAACATATGTGTACAAGACTTTACATAGAAATATGTTTTTATGTCTCAAGTAAATACCTAGAGAGAGAATTGTTTAGTTGTATGGTAAGTGTGTATTTATCTTCATGAAAAACCACCAAACTATTTTCCAAAGAGGTTGTTCAAGTTTCCATTCCCATGAAAGATACATGGGAATTTCAGTTGCTCACCATCCTCACCAAAATTTGCTATCGCCAGGCCTTTTAATTGTAGCCATTCTGTTGGGTATGCAACTACGGTATCTCATTATTATCTTAATTTGCCTAATTATATTAAACATCTTTTTTCTGTTTCTTGGCCACTTGTATACATTGTTTTATGAAATGTTTGATTGAATCTTTTGCCCATTTGAAAAATAGGGTTGCTTATCTTTTTATTATTTTGTGTAGAATTTGTTTATACGTTCCGGCTACAGGTCCCTGGCCATTTAGCTGTTTCGCAGATATTTTGTTCCTCAGTCTATGGCCCACCTTTCCATTTTATTTATGCTATTTTGTGAAGAGAATAAGTTTTTATTTTTGATGTAGCTCAATTATGTTTTTTTATGATTTTTATGTTCTGTGTTTTATGTAAGAAATTGACTATCCCCAAATCATCTACATTTTCTCCATGTTTCTTTTTAGATGTGTTTATAGATTAGCCTTTACATTTTCATGATTGGTTTAACTTTGCAAATAGTGTGAAGTAAGAGCTAAGAATTACTATTATTATTTAATGGATACACAATACCAGTTTTTGGAAAGAAAATTATTTTGAATACCTTTGATATCTTTATCAAAAATCAGTTGACCATCAGTCTCTTATAGTTTTTAGTGTACAAGTCTCTGACCTCCTTGGTTAATTTTGTTTTTAGATATTTTTTCTTTTTGATGCAATGGCATTATAAATGGCATTGTTTTCTTAATTTATATACTTCAGTAAAAAAAATCAGTTTACCATATGTGAATGAGTTTCTTTCTGGATTGTATTCTGTTCCATGGGTCTATATGTCCTTCCTTACCCAAATACCGCACTGTCTTTAACACTGTAGTTTAATATTGTTTTGAAAGCAGATAGTATAGGTTCTATAACCCTGTTCCTTTCTTTCCATTTTTGTTATGAATATTATGTTATGAATGCAATTTTAGTTCTTTAGGTCATTTTATTTTTGTAGATATTTAAAGTCAGCTTCTAAGTTTCTAGAAACAGAAACCTTTTGAGATTCGATTGGGGTTATATTAAATAGACAGATTGAATTGAGGAGAAATGAAATCTTAACAATAGTGAGTCTTTGAATCTATGAACATGGTAGAGATATCTATTTTCTTTTTTCAATTTTTTAAATTATTTTTTACTTTTTTATTTTAATTTTTTAATAGTTTATTGTCAAATTGGTTTCCATATAACACCCAGTGCTTCTCCCCACAAGTGCCCCCCACCATGACCATCACCCCCTCCCTCCCTCCCCCTCCCTCTTCAGTCCATGGTTCGTTTTCAGTATTCAGTGGTCTCCCTTGATCTGTGTCCCTCACTCTTCCCCATTCTCTTTCCTGCTTTCTCTCCCCATGGTCCCCTGCCATAGGTTAGACTTATGAATGCAAACATATGGTATCTATCCTTCACTGCCTGACTTATTTCGCTTAGCATGACACCCTCAGGGTCCATCCACTTTGCTACAAATGGCCATATTTCATTCTTCCTCATTGCCATATAGTACTCCATTGTATATATATATATATATATATATATATATATATATATATATATATATATATGTGTGTGTGTGTGTGTGTGTGTGTGTGTGTGTGTGTGTATATATATATATATATATATATATATATATATATATATACCACATCTTACACGAAAAATAAATGATCCAGTGAAGAAATGGGCAGAAGACCTGAATAGACACTTCTCCAAAGAGGACATCCAGATGGCCAACAGGCACATGAAATGATGCTCAGCGTCACTCATCATCAGGGAAATTCAAATCAAAACCACACTGAGATACCACGATGCTCTGCGTTGCTAAAATGAACAAATCGAAAGACTATAGATGCTGGCGAGGGTGTGGAGAGACGGGCACCCTCCTACACTGTTGGTGGGAATGTAAACTGGTGCAGCTGCTCTGGAAAACAGTGTGGAGGCTCCTCAAAAAACTATCACTAGAATTTTCCTATGACCCAGCAATAGCACTGCTGGGGATTTACCCAAAGGATACAAAAGTGTTGATGCATAGGAGCACATGTACCCCGATGTTCATAGCGGCACTTTCTACAATAGCCAAATCATGGAAAGAGCCTAAATGTCCATCACCTGATGAATGGATCAAGAAGATGTGGTATATATATACAATGGTGTCTATTTTCTTAAGATCTTCTTTAATTTCTCTCAACAATATTATGATTATGTGGTTTTCAGAGTATAGAGCTTCTATATGTTTAATTAAATTTGTCTATGGTTAATTTCATATTTTGATGCTTTCTGTATGTTTTGAGTTGTCTTTTCCAACTATTTGTTGTGGTTATGCAAAAATTGGTTATACAGATACTTGATTTTTAAATTTTATGTTTTTTTATTTATTTATGTGTGTGTGTGTGTGTGAGAGAGAGAGAGAGAGAGAGAGAGAGAGAGAGAGAGAGAGAGAGAGAGAGTCAAGAGGCAGAGGGAGGGAGGGAGAAAATCCCAAGCAGGCTGTCAGGGTGGAGTCCAACACAGGGCTTAATCTCACAAACTGGTGAGATCATGATCTGAGTGGAAATCAAGAGTTGGACACTTAACTGACTGAACCACCAAGGCATCCCAATAATTGATTTTTATATTAACTTTCATGCTGCATCTTTGCTAAATTTGCTTATTTGTTCTTAACTTTCTTGAAGATTTGTTCAAATTTTCTACATAATCATGTCACAATATCCTCTAAATTGTCACATTTCCAGTGTAAAGTTGTTCATAAAGTTGCTATTTTTATTGTTAGACCTTATTATCCTCCTTGTATTTATAGAATTTATAGTAATGTTCCTTTCTTAGTCCTAATATTAGCAATTTGTATTCCACTCCTCCCTTTTTTTCTTTGTCGGTCTAGTTTTCTGCTTCTTAAAATGTAATCCCTAGAAGCAGAGAATCACTTGGAAACATGCTAGAAATGAACATTCTTGGGCCTACTCCAGACCTACTAAATTAGAAATTCTGGAGTCAAAGTCCAGTAATCCATTTTAATAAGCATTCCTGGTGATTCTACTGCACATTAGGTTTAGAAGCCACTGCTTTAGATAGAAGTTTATGAATTTCATTGATTTAAAAAATATGTTTGGTTTAATTGAATTTCCCTATCATTTATCCACTTTCTATTTCATTGATTTCTGCTGTAGCCTTTTTTTTTCCTGCTTGTGTTTAATTTGTCCTTCTTTTTCTATCTTCTTAAGGTATAAGCTAAGACAATTGATTTTAGACCTCTCTCTTTCCAAGGTGAGCACTTAAAGGCATAAATTTCTTTCTAAACATTACTTTAACTATATTCCAGAATATTTGATATGAT
Organism: Mungos mungo; assembly: GCA_004023785.1. Taxonomy (NCBI): domain Eukaryota; kingdom Metazoa; phylum Chordata; class Mammalia; order Carnivora; family Herpestidae; genus Mungos; species Mungos mungo. The sequence continues at coordinate 52,791 of PISW01003112.1, read as the reverse complement.
TTATTTGCATTTTTATTTAATCCAAAATATATTCTAAACTTATGTGTTATTTCTTCTTTGGCCATGGTAAATTTAGTTTTCATATATTTTGAGATGAGTTTTCCAGAAAGCTTTCTGTTATTGGTTTCTAATTTAAGTCCTTTGTGGTCATATAATATAATCTTTATGATTTCATTTCTTTTAGATTTGTGGAGAATTTTCTAATGTTTCAGCAGATGGTCTATATTGGTGAATTTTCCTCAGGCAGTTTGAAAGAATGTGCATTCTGTTATTGTTGGATAGAGTGTTCTACAAATATGTTAGGTCAAGTTCCTTGATAGAATTGTAGAAAGCAGTATTGTAATCTCCAGCTGTAATTGTGAACTTATGTCTCCTTTTATGTTAGTTTTTAACGTATTAGATGTATACACTGTTAAGATTATTATGTCTGTTTGACAAATTGATTTTCTGTTTGTCATTATGGAAACGTTTTTACTTCTATTTTTTGCATTCTATAACTTACTTTGTTCACTATTGGTATCATCACATTAGTTTTCTTTTTGTTAGTGTTTCAGTATATAAATATTTTTTCATACTTTTATTTTTACTTATCTATGTAATTGTAGTGTAAGTGAATTTCTAGACAGTATATGTTTGAGTCTTGCTATTTGGGTTTTGTGTTTTTATCTGTTATGACAATCTATCACTTAACTGGAGTGTTTCAATCATTCATAATCAGTATAATTATCAATAAGTTTGTATTTATATTTACCAGCTTGCTGTTTGTTTTATACATGTCTAATTTATCTCTCCCCCCAACTTTAGGTTTTGTTTTTGTTTCCCTGGTTTCCTTTTGATTTTTTTTTGTATTTTATTTAATGTCCTCTATTGGCTTATACATTTTTGTTTTACTTAAAAGTTCACTGTATACCTTTTTAAAAATCATAGTGTACCTTCAAATATGGTGTATCACTTCACTTCATGAAAGAGACTTGGAATAGTGTATTTTTGATTTCCCTCCCATGTTTTGTGCTGTTTCCATCTTAACTCTTCCTTCTATGTATGTTTAAACTTACATTTTTTTCTGTTTAAACAGTGAATTCTTTTTTTAATGCTTATTTTTATTTTTGAGAGAGAGAAAGAGAGAGAGAGACAGAGTGTGAATCAGGGAGGAGCAGAGAGACAGAGACAGAATCTGAAACAGGCTCAGGCTGTGAGTCTGGAGTGGGGCTTGAACTTATGAACCGTGAGATCATGACCTGAGCTGAAGTTGGATGCTCAACCAACTAGGCCACCCACATGCCCCAACAATGAATTCTTTCTTAAAGAATTTTAAAAAATGAGAAAAATCTATTTGTATTTATCCATATGTTTCCCATTTCTGGCACTCTTCATTCTATTCTATTGTTCCAAATTTCTATCTGGTTTCAAAAGTGGTGGTTTTAACACCTGGGCTTGGGGGAAAGCTTGGTGGGAAATTAGGCGAAGGAACTTCGGAGTAACCAGCCCCTAGAAGACCTCTAGTGCCGTGCTGCAGACTTCAGATCACCTGAAAGCAGTGCAGGTTACATGACCGAATCTGGACTATAGAAAGATCACTTTGACATCACTGGAAAGATGTATTTGAGGAGCTGGAGAACACTCAGCTCTCCACTGCAATAAATCAGAAAAGATGACTCAGACCTGGAGTGATGTCCCCTCCACAGAGATGAGAAAGAAAGAACTGACTCAAGAGAATTTCAGGACCTAAAATCAATAACACCAGGTGGCTGACCTGATGTTTCGAGGAGAGGGACTTGGAGAAGCACAGATGACTTCTGGGTTTTTTCCTTGGGTGACCAAACATGGTCATGACACCAGCTGAGACAGCACAGAAGAGCTAGTCTGAGGGAGAGGTGGCGAGTTCAGCCATGAACGTATTGCATTTGAGCTGTTTGTGGGTTACCTGACTGGAGAAGTGAAGGTGCAGCTCTGAGGAAAGGTCAGAAGTGGGCCTTTAAAATACAAAATCATATCCATGAGTATTTTCCAGATCAGACTGTTTACCAAAGACAGAGGTTGCCAAGGTGTGTGGTAATGAGTCACCTGCATCAGATTCATCTGCAGTGTGGAATAAAGTTAACAGCCAGTAGGAACAAAAGGCTACATTAACAAGCCCCACAGTTGATACTTAAGTTAAAAAACAAAACACCCTGATTTAAAATGTAAGAAGAAATTGAACACACAAGTCTTGTCTCTTATGTGTTTTCTCTCACATACAAAAGGTGTGTGAAATCTTGAGAACTGAAGTTGGAAGATACCTGGTATTGGATGTCAAGAAGAGGGTGTGGAATATGAAGTTAGTAAACAGATCTGCAAAATGAAATGAGAGAAGGAGTTTGTAGGGGAAATGGGTTTTTATCTTCAAGTGCAAGGAAAAGACACGTGGTTAATTACATATGACACGGTAAGAGGAGGCTACTGATTTATGTATGAAAGTAACAATGGAACCATCTTTCCTAGCAAGACATGGCCATGTAGCATAGGGACATAAGGACTCCCATGTGGATTAAGCTCACTGTCATGTCCCTCACAGTGGGACAGAGGATGAATTCTTGGGCTCCATGAGGTTTTTCTTGAGGTCAACCCACAAGGTTAGAGTGTCACCTTCTTAAATTCCAGTCGTCTCTAATAGTGATTGTGACTCTAGCTGCCTAGATAAATATTTATAGAAGTACTTACAGAAAGTGCTTGCATAACTACTCACATAAAGATAGGCAGAGAAAGATGCTATACGGGATGATAGCCTGCTTTTGCATGGATGTGTTGATCTTATTTATGAAATGTAAAAGAAGCTGCAGCCTTCACATTTGTTTAATATCGATCATTAATTTGTCCTTGGAATATTTTTGGAGGTTTCAGAAAATGGAGTCCATGTTTAGCACATGAAATACTAATTCAAAGGCAGTTAAATAAGAGTAGGGGGATGGTTAGCTATCAGATATTGAAAAGGGTTACTGTAATTACTAACATAATTGAACATGGTCAATGCCATGTTTTGAGCATTTTCTGTATACTATTTCCTTTAATCTCTCCAAAAGCTCTACCATGATTCCATTTTACAAATGAGAAAGTCAAGGCACAGAATTTTCCACAGGTTCCAAACTGGTAAGAAAGAGTCACAGGTAAGATTCAAATCTGGGAATGTGACTGTAGGATCTTGCACACCATAGCCAAAGAAGATGATAAAGAACAGATACAAGGTAGAGGAAAATAGTCACTGGGAAAAGAATAAAGCTAAAAAACTGAAAAAGTGCTTTAAATAAAATATTTTTGGTGACTAGGAAGTTGTATAAGAAACCAAGGTTAAAAAGTACATAGAACAACATGTGTCTTATATTAAAAATGAAAGGGCTTCCATGTAACTGATCTTTAAGATTCCTTGCTAGAATTCCATCATCTGATGATACAAATAAGAAATTGTGAACCCAAGTATGTTCTGAAAGCTCCCTGGCCTCCATCATCCCCTCTGATCACTCACTAAAGTTCTACTTGTGGATGTACATGAACATGTCAAGAAATAGAGCATGAAATGTGGTTAAAACAGTTGAGAACAAAAGGTGGCTGTTAAGATCACCTCAAAATAAAAATGAGAAATGAGGCCTGCAAAGTTCCTCATTAAATGGGACCCAGAAAAGCACAAGGAAGTCTCGGGGGTCCCTTAAACGGTTTCTGATGTCAGAAGAAATGAAGGATTTACCAGGAGTCAGCACCTGGCTGGTGGAGAGCTACTGAAGACTGCTTGTTACTGAAACAGATGGGCTTACTGCCAGGTGTGATAAAGGCTCCTGGGAGGGCTAAACTGGCCTTTGTTTATGGATTTTAATGAAAGTTGGGGAAAAGGAAAAATGACAACATCTGTAGTAAAATAAGTATTGCCCACTTTATTTAGGAAAAAGCAATAGACTCTTTAACTGTAATGGATTTTGACTATAAAAATATTTGCAAGTATTTATTACACTCAAACCGGGAAGAAGAGCTGGCGGAACGAAGCACAAAGTCCACCGAGGCCATAAATGAATGCGGAGAGAGGCAGGCTGCTTGAAGACCTTCCTCAGGGATTGAGAGGAGGTGCCACACGGCTCTGGAGTTGCCCCGTGGCCTCATCAGCTGGATGAAGAGAGAAAGCTTTTCCCAGGAGCAGGCAACTTGGGGACCATGATGAAGATGGGTGAATGCACATCTGTGTTTGTGAGTCTGGCTTTACACTTGGGGGGTTGAGAAAGGAAATTTGGGTCATACTGGTGAAAAGCCAGGCCTCCTCCAGTACAGTCCAGTATAGTCACCAGTAGGAGACAATAGTTATACTGAACAGCAGTGCGGGTGGTCACACACAGTGCTAACCCAAGTGAAATGCAGCGTAACATTCAAGAGTAATGGAAAGACGCATTTCATACAATTTGACATAGAGTGATTCGGGAAGGATGGTGGTAAAAAAAATATTGGAAGACATCGAAGTATAAGAAGATCCCTTTCAGGCTAGTGCAAAATTCAAATGATAAAACAGATGTAATGGGAGAGAATGGAGAGTTTCCAAAAATTGGCCAAGTGTAATTCTAGAATGGAAGGAACGTGGTCAAGCAATTTTAATAGAGCTGTACACGCATGATGCCACTGGTTATGTGCATCTTCGTTGGATGTTTCTAAAAATTTGTTTTTGTAACAGTGTGGACGATCTGATTCAGAGGCAGCTGATATCCACATTTCCTAAGGATTAGAGAGTAATGCCTTCAAAAATACATTTAATAAGGAGCTTGGGGGATAATGAGTGGGGGACATTTAATCTGTTACAGAGGGATAGCATTTGTAACTCTGTGCAAGTCATTCTCAACACATGATGCCGTGTCACAAGACGGTAAGTAGGTGGTTTGCAAATGAGTCTGCAAGTAAATAAATATTTGAATGAGAAAGGTCTCAGCGATTAAGGCCGGAAGACTCAAGAAAATTGAAATAAGTGTTGGCTGTGTTTTAAAAATCTGCAGGAGAAAGTAAGGTGGAAGATTTTAAGTATGTTTGTATAGTTTTTCAAATGAAAATAGGAAAGCTTGAGTAAACAGAATTATAAGCACAATAATTCAGTGAGGTCTATTCAAAGCTAATTTTTATTATTTTAAATTATAATTTTGATTTGGAAGATAGTTCTAAAAACACATTATCTCAAATACTTCTGTCCTTGCATAAGCTGGAAATTTGGACTAAATGTGCAGCATCAAAAGCATGCCCAGCTCTACCCAGCTCCAGCTCCAGCTGGCTCCGGGCTGCCCAAACTAAACCACTGAGAATCTGGTTTGTATGGTGTTAGTGTCTTCTTTATTTCAATGAGGTAGTAGGGTAGAGGCTAGAGACAGTGTCTGTAAATTCAAAAGTAGTCTCCTCTCCTGTGTTACGAAGCCTACACTAGCTCTAGGTTCTCAGCTCCCTACTTGCCCTCTCTCCCCCACTATGAAAGACAGTTTGCACCGAGGTCATTTCTTCATGCTTCTGTGGTTTTTCAACCATGAACACAGTCCTATATTGCTCCCTTCAAATCATCCCTGTGGGCCGTTTCTCATAAGTGGACTTAGCTTCCACAGCTCTTACCCTGACTCATGTAGAACTGGCAATCTTTGCTAGGATGTGTTTTGAGAATCTCATCCCTGCCACTCTTAATACCCCAGATAGATGCCAACCCACCTTAAAGTGGGTTTCTCATGGACTGCTGGCCTTTCTCTGCTGGTGGCTACTCTTATCTCCCTCATTCAGTCTCTGGAGTCAGTATTTGTGTGAAGCTCTGGACCATCTTCTAGTAGAAAATAAGACATAGCTTGATTCTTTGGGAATTGATCATTTTCACGGACAGAAAAATCTTTTCAGCAAGGATCTAGAGCTATACCTATGTAAAAATCTATATCCGGGGTGCCTGGGTGGTTCAGTCTGTTGAGCGTCTGACTTTGGCTCAGGTCATGATCTTACAGTTCATGGGTTCTAGCCCCACGCCAGGCTCTGGGCAGACTGCTAGCTCAGAGCCTGAAGCTTGCTTTAGATTCCATGTCTCTTTCTCTCTCTGCCCCTCTCTTGTTCACTCTCTGTCTCTCAAAAATAAATAAATGTAAAAAGAAATTTTATAAAGAGCCATCTCGTCCCCGAGACAATGTCACTTGACTCGAGTTTATAGCAATGGGATGGCAACAATTCAAAGGACACACATGTCCATTCCTCCAAATATCAAACTGTAACTGTCCCCCAAATGTATCCCTTATCCCTGGTTTGGTCAATCATGGTCTGGAGACAGGTGATCCTCCTTCTGACATATCATCAGAAGGTCAATAGTCACACTATGTCCCATCCCCTATGTCATTTCCCCACACCTCATCTCATGATGTAGGCATTTTATCATCTCACATCGTCACAAGAAGAATGGTGAGTACAGTACAATCAAACATTTTAAGAGACCATATAACTCCCATGGGAGTATATTATTATAATTGTTCTAGTTTATTACTAGTTATTGTGGTTAATTTCTTTCTTTTTAAAATTTTTTTTTAACATTTATTTATTTTTGAGAGACAGGGAGAGACAGTGTGATCAAGGGAGGCGCAGAGAGAGAGAGACACACACACACACAGAATCAGAAGCAGGCTCTGAGCTGCCAGCACAGAGCCAGACATGGGGCTTAAACCCACGAACTGTGAGATCATGACCTGAGCCAAAGTCGGATGCTCAACCAACTGAGCCACCCAAGCCCCCTGTGGTTAATTTCTTACTGTGCCTAATGTGTAGATAAAATTTCATCATAGGCATGCCTGCATAGGAAGAAGTGTAGTATATATATGTAGGTTTCGGTGCCATTCTTAGTGTCAGACAGCCACTGGGGGGCTTGGAAGGCACCCCCCACAGATAAAGGGGAACTTACTGTAAATTCAGTTTCCTGTAACTTATGTAACTTGGTTCTAATATTTTCCCTCAGAGAAACATGGAGCAAGTCTGTTCTCTCTTCTTCACTCAGGCTAGTACTCCCTGAGCCAACTATCTCTAGATCCTTCAAAGTTTCCACATGTGACATGCTTTCCAGAAACCTCATCCATCCAGACATTATCTTTGCTTCAAGGTACACCCCAGTTAATATGCACATCCCTGTTGGGAGCCGACCTTCATCACCCACCTGATGGCAAAGCCCAGGGGGCTGACAAGAGAAGACAGCAAAGCGGTTCTCTGGAAGCGAAGCTACCGATATCCCTTCTTCTAATCAATCAGCTTATTCAATCATTTTGAATTTGTCTTACTGGGCCTTTCCCTGTAGCTTACCAATCAGTTCATCATTAAGGGCACTTTGAATAAAGCATGCCCCTGTAGTAGGTTACAGTGGGCAGTTACCAAGAAAGCAGTCACGCTCCAATTTCTCTAAAGAATAGGCTCTACCAGTTTCAGTTAGCCTTACCAGTTTCGGCTCAAACCATTGGAAAAATAATATAAAAAATAACTGGCCCTCTAGCTTGTCAGACATAAAAATAGTAAGGTTAATGATTAATTCTTTAAAGTAGAAAAGCAGTAACTCAAGGAAATAACCAGAAAGTTTTCTCTTGGATCAATTCCCTGAGAACTTTCTGAGAGTAAAAACAATAGCTTGACGCAAACACATAGAGAGTAGAAAGCATATGTAAGCTTGCTGAAAAATCAATAAACTGTCCAGATCGGTTCACCTGAGCTGTCTGTCCATTTTTTTGTGCCACCGCCACCCCTCCTTTGGGACACCTCTGGACCGGCCGGGGCGGGACTCCGGCTCATCCCTTAAAATATTTTTGCTAGTGTCTGATGTGAACAAAGTACAGTGGCTAGGGCATTATAACTCTGTTACTGGTATGTGTTTTGGTCAGCCCCTGTTCATGTTAGTTCATGCCTCCTTTCAGGCATGACATCACTGAGCCCAGTCAAGCAAGACTATGAAGATGGTGGTGTTAGTACAGAAAAATCCAGAGCATGGTCCCTGACCTCCAAAGGTAAAAAGGATGGAGAGAGAAATAGAAGGAGAGAAGAAGGAAGTGTAAGTGGGATGAGAAAAGGAAAGGAAAGTGGGAGGAGGAACAGGAAGATATATAGAAATGCTTGTAGGGATTTTCCTCCATCAAAAACACATTTTCTTTAGGAATCTTCCATTTCTTCCTCTACTAGCATTTTACCTGCCATATATACAAACAGCACACACACAGTCTTCCCTCATCTGACACTTTACCCCTGTCCAGCTACTGTCCTATCATTCTCTTTCCTTCTTCAAGTATATAGGTGATCTTCACCATCTCCATTTCTCCAGACAGCTTCCCTTTTAACTTTTGGAAATTAGCCTTTTCCTTTATTCCCCCAGCCCAGAAGCTTTGTCTGCCAGTGTCGTTGGTGATCTAGCTTTTGCTAAATCCAATAGAAATATTTCAGGTCTTTTATTTATCCTTTTGGACATCTTAGCAGTACTTAGCACTATGGATCAGTCCCTCCTCCTGAAAATTGTCTACATCTTTGCCTTCAGTGGCATTCTTTCTTGGTTTACTTCCCACCATTATAGCTGCCCTGTTATCCATTTCTTTGGCAGTTTTCCTTACTGTAACCCCAGCTCTGGTTTCCCTCCAACTTCAGTCTTTGGCTCCCTTCATTTATTCTGCACCTGCTCTGCTTTCTTGGAGGTTATAGTCACATCTTTGGCTTCAACTTCAACCTAGCTGACGGTTTTCATGCTTTGGACATGAATCTATATTTCCAGCTTGTCTATGGGAAGAAAGAGCTTGAAGTGCATTCAAATCATGTATCAAACTCAGAAGTTACGTGCTCCAAACAAAAACCCAAGATAAAGGACAATTATTAAAGCAGGGCCAGTGTGGTGGCATTTGCTGAGCTCCATAGTGCCAACTATCATGAAGATCCAAATAGGAAGTGATGAGCAGCTGATTCAGGGACACAATCAAAGAGGAGATCAGGGCCATAGAATCTGGAATTCAATTACTGTGAATATTGTGTATAAGAATTGCAGTAATAACCTTAGAGTTAGTCCAACAGCATGGCTGGAAATACTAATAAAAAGTTTCTTATATTCCTACCTCAGGCCAGGGAAATTAAAGGGGCATGCCAATGGTCAAAACAGCGGAGACACATGGATTCTGCAGTCAGTGGTAGAGCCTGAGGGGTCAGAAATTTGGGGAGGTCATTAACATTCCATATCCATGAAGTCTTAAGTATAGAATTTTACATGTGTCCTTGTTAAATTTTACCTCATTGGTTTCTGCCTAGAGTTCTAGATGTCAAAATAGCTTTGAATCTCAATTTATGCATCTGTCATATTAGCTCTTTCTGTCACTCAGGTTTGTATCATCTGCAAATTTTATGTGTCCTTCTATGTCCTTAGTCAAGCAACTGATGAGATGTTGAAGTCAGCCAAGAACCAAGCCATGTGGCCTTTCTCTTCAACATCTCGCCCAGTTGACATCAACTTATTAATCAACACTTTTGGAGGAAATTGTTCAAACAGTCACAATGTCACCTTCACCACTCCAAATTTCAGTTAATAGCTCATTATTGTGTTTACCAAGCTAAAATGAGAGCCTTTGGCAAATGCTCTTTTGAAATCAAGGAAGGCTTTTCTAAAGGTGTCCCCCAATTTTTCCTGTTCCACAGTCTAGGAGTGTGATAAAAAAGAGGATGATTATGAGTCTGGCATGACTTTCCCTAGTGAGTCACTGCTTCCTCTTCTCTGTGTTCACAAGCCATCTGTTTAATATTCTATTTTAGAAGCCTTCCCTGGAATAAAATCAGATTTGCCAATGTGTTGTTTGCAGAATTCCTTTTTTCAAAACTGGAAGAGCATTTGTTCATCGCTAATCCCCTGGCCCCACTTCCATTCTCCAGGGTCAGGTGGTTCCCAGATTCCTGACGGTGACTCAGCTCATGCACAGATTTGTTCACTTTGGTCCTTACAAAACGAAGTCATCTGAAACTGCTAAATGTTCATTAATACTTTCCCGCCCACCTTCCCCTTTATTTCCCATCTTATGGTGAGACTATAAAGCAAACAGTTTTCTTACCATTCTCCTTGTTGGAGAAGAAAGAAACAAAAGTTTCTCTCCATTTGTTGTCAGTTGGAATCTCATCATCTATCCCAAGTAACTGGGCTCTGACATGATGTGTACAGCCTCTATATTTATTCATTTACTTAGACCTAGCTTACTGTGAGCTTTAGTTCTTTATCATGTCCTGATTGCCCCATCTACTTTTCAGACAAGTTCTTTTCAGTTGATTTCATTCCAGGACTTCCTGTGTAGCCACTTCAATCTATGCTCCTCAACTATTCTGAATGCCACAAATCCCTCTTTAGAGATCTCTTTGTCCCTAAAATAACGTTGCAACACTACGTCTAATACCCATGATCTTGTTTAATCCTCTTGGGTCCTCTTCCATCCAGAGAGAGTATCAGACAAGCCAGGAATCCATTGGGCTTATTTGTGCTGACGAGCGACAGGATAAATAGCAGTCACGTACCACGCCCAAGATGCTCTTCCATAGAAATGAATATCTCTTTCACTCCCAGTCTAAACCCTTCACTGTAGTTTCTTTTTTTCTCAAGCCCCTTCCAAATGCACCCCAAACCCTGTCTCCAATGTGGAAACTTTCAAGATTGTTCCTTTGTTCCTAACTACTCTGTAGCGTATTTGCTGGTGGTTCTACTCATTATAAATCATTAGCCTGAGGAAAGAATGCTATTTCCTGGCAAGAAGGAATGACTCTAACATTCCCTGTCTCTTAACTGAGATCTCTGACCACTTGTTCTGAGACAAACTAAGTCTTTGGCTAGCTTGTATGCTCTGATCTCAAGAACATAGGAGTCTTGACAGTCTCTCTCTATCTTGCCTGTGTCTCCACATACCTCGCTGACCCACATGTGTTCTTTTAAATCTATACATTTAATACACTCTGTCTCTTCTAACTCAATCTACAGAATATCCTCAAGTGTATATAAACATATCAATTTAGCTTTATAAACCCTCCAAAAAACACATTTTATATAAATATTTTAATACATTTCCCTCAGTTAGTTTGGTAGATTTTTCTGTCGATACTGTCCTTCATATCAAGTTTGAGCCAGATTGAAAGGTCTGAGAAAATATATTTTTTAGGATGTTCTTTTTTTTTAACAAAAGAAAACCACATTTTTTCCCTGGAAATTGTTTTGATATCTGATTTTAATTAATTGACTTTGTACTTATTTCCTATAAGCCACCCGATTAAATGTAAGAAAATAAAGGCTTTTTAACTGAGTTTGAGCTATAGCTCCCTGATCCCTAGGGGTTTTGGACATGCCAGCCCACACTCTATATTTACACACATGCACACACACGTGCACAAACACAGAGTCTTCTATCGGTTCTGTTTCTCTAAAGAGCCTTGATTAATATAGATTTCTTTTAGTCCTAACATGGCTATTCAGTTCTCTCCTAAAAATTCCCCACAAAATCCCTGGTAATACTCTTTCTGGATGACCTAGGTCACCTGTCCATCTTCACAATGGCCCCAGAAATGGAACAAACAATCTATATCTTGGCTTATGTTTTCCATCCCTAGCTCTGTCTTTACGTAAACCACAGGGAGCCCTAAATCAGGCAGCTCTGGGAAAGGAGGAATGGAGAAATTGATTTTGGAAAGCCAACAGATAATGCACATTGCAACACTATTCTCTGCGACATTGTCCTAATTCTGAAGGCGTGCTGAAGGTTCAGAAGGAGAAAGAATCAAGAAATAGGTCATTGTGGACACTTTACAGTTTTCCTCTCCTGAACATTGGCTGGAAATTTTGCCCTCCCACACTCCTTCCTACCCTCCTTTTTTTTTTTCATTTTATGCTTCTCTTTGCAGTTCATGTCTTCATTTCCCCCCGGCTGTCTCTCAGAACCCCAAACCATGTTTAGAATGAAGTGAGAGAGCACAGAGCATGCACAGCGAAGGGTTGGTGAGAAGATATCCTAGTCTTCTCCTTCCCCCACTTTTTCCTCCCATGTCCCCCCCCGCCCTATTCCTGGGTCCAAGAGCTCTGATTAGGAATAAGATATTTTTTAGAGTGACTTCATAATTAGTCAATATGTGTCAAAAGACTATTTTGCTTTTTTAAAAAATTATTACTGATTTGGAGGCTTGATTCCTTTTTAGCTTATTGCCCAATATTCTATTGCATTTATACATTCAATACATTTTTATTGAGTTTTTTCTCTTAGTAATTTTTTTTAGAGACAGAGAAAGCACATGGTGGGGGAGATGGGTAGGGGGGAGAGAGAGAGAGAGAGAGAGAGAGAGAGAGATTCCCAAGCAGTGTGGAGACACTCAGTGCTGAGCCTGATGTGGGGCTGGATTCCACAACCCTGGGATCATGACTTGAGCCTAAATCAAGAGCTGGACACTCAACCAACTGAGTCACTCAGGCTCCCCAAGTTTTTGCTCTTTAAATTTGCGGTCATTGATGACCACCATGGGGAGAGAAGAGCAGGCCACACTTCCTGGCTCCTTCATTGCATGTATCAGACCCAAGGACCTCTACCTCTTCAGTCATTACATTCTGACTTTTTGCTGACTCTCCTCTGCTAATCTGATAGTGCAGTCAGCCAAGACTCTGTGTATTGATTGGTCTGTAGGCTATTGGTCTACAGAAACACGTAGCCTCACTTATTTCCATTCTCACTATTAGTTTAGAATTCCAATGCCAACTTTACCCAGGACTCTTCTGACCTATGCAGTGTGATCAGTGAACTCTAGGCTGGGCCATAGAATGACCAGGAAATATTGGAGGTGAGACAAGGAATCTGACTGCACAAATGAGTAATCTGGTCATTTCTCTTTTTGGTGGGGGAAGAAAGCCAGTTCTCCAGTTCACTTCCCCATTGGCATTCGAGAGCTGCTGCTCTCATGATCCCTGGGGGTGAAATTTGCAAAAAAATATATTTTTTCAAGTTCTGCAAATTTTTGTGCTTAAAGAAGTTGCTTTCCATTTTTTCCCCCTCCAGCAATAAAGACTCTGGCAAAAACCATCTCTCCTGGGCTGGGTGCCATGGACAAGAATCTATGGGAGAGAAAGCACTAGAATTAAGTGTAATCACTAGGGATAGATGAATTGCTTAGCGTCTTTTCCAGGCACATATTGGTTTGCTGATTTGTTATGCTTCCCCTTACTCTCTTCAGAATGATCAAGAATCATTCTGTTTAGTTTTCTGACTTTTCTGTTACATACTGCAATAGTCACTACTCAGAAGTTCTGGAAGTATCAATTTATTGCAATTTGTTTTCCTAAAAGCACCTTTACAATGACATGAGAAAAATAAATGATACTTGTCTTTCTTCACTGCCATTCTCCCAAACTTCTGGAGAATTTGTTAGGGCAATGGCAGTATCAGCATTAAAACATGATGTACTGGGGCACCTGGGCAGCGTTCAACTCTGGCTCAGGTCATGATCTCATAGTTCCGGAGTTCAAACCCCTCATCAGACTCTGTCCTGATGGCTCAGAACCTGGAGCCTGCTTGGTATTCTGTTCTCCCTCTCTCTTTGCCCTTCCCCTGCTTCATCTCTGTCTCTCAAAAATAAATAAACATTAAAAAATTTTAAGAACCATGATGCACAAACTTTCTCTACCTGGGAAAAGACAATCATGTGTCTCATCAAATCAACAGCCAAATCAAATTAAAAATGTAGAAAAGCAGATTACTGCATACCCAATCATTCCAGCTAAGGGATAGAAACTAACCAAAGATGTCTGGGGCATGTTTGATCCAGTCTACTTATGGGCTACCTGAGTGATGAGCATAGCACCAAGGGAGAATTAGCTGCATCTGTATTGAGCTGATGGATATTGAAGGTTGGGGTCCTTATTAATGCCACTTCACCCTACTTGTGGTCCACCTTCTAGGAGGCTGTCTCTGAATTCTTACTAGACAAGTAACAAAGCCCAAATGATCCATCCACTACCACAGTTGTGCTTTTTTGTCATTCTGTGTTTTGTTTGTGCCTTTCCTTGTAGAGATGTGAAGATTTGTCACAAAACTCCCCTATATGCACTGTTTGATCCTAGTGATTTCTCTCTCACTGTAATTTTAGGTGCTTCCCAAAGTGTAAACATTAGTTAGAATTCCAGTTTCCCTGGGTTTGGGTATTTACTAATATAATGAATATAGATAATGTCTTTGTTAACATCAACTAAAAATTCAATATATAGAATGTAACTTCCAAAGTTGATGTATTAATACCTCCTACAAAAATTTAATAAAGTAAACAGATAACTTGGGGTTTGAATTTTTTTCTGATGATCAATATTGGCTTCTCTGTCATTGTAAATTACAGGACTGGATGAATTACAATTCTACCCAGGGCAGATGAGCTTGAAAATTTCCTTCCCCAAATCTGTTTTTGTCCCCATTTCTGGTTTCCATTTCTTTGGAGCAGGAACTCTGATTGTCTAGTTCATTTCACTAAATCAGATAACATATATTTTCTACCTCTTTATGCATCTATTAAGTTTTTTATTTTTTTATTTTTGTTGTTCTTTTGTTTTTCTTAGATCAGGTCCTTTTCTAGGCACTGATTTAGGCCTGATTCTAGAAGGCAAAACCTGGGGGTTGGGGGTGGTGGATAGTAACTAAAACAAATTACAAAATCATGTTACATAAATTCCTCAATGAAGAGCCATTATTTTTTTATAATATTTTATTGTCAAATTGTTTTCCATACAACACCCAGTGCTCTTCCCCATAAGTGCCCTTCACCCTCACCACCACCTCTTTTCCTCCCTCTCCCTTCCTCTTCAGCTCTCAGAGGGATGCAAAACTTGAGAGACTATTGAATGAAGAGCCGTTATGAAGAGCTATCAACATCAATGGTGGTCGAAAATCACAGTAATTATTTTACTTAAGCTAAACAGAGAAAACTTCATCCACATGGGGACCAATTGAAAATGCCTTTTCAAAAATGTCCCTTAGACCAATCAAAATAAAGATTATAAGGCCTAAACAGCTTATAAATGTCTGAAGGATATGGTTTAAATGTTCGGTCCAAGACAGAGAAGAGTTTATATATGCGGAAGTCTAGGCTCACTTAAAAAGATGGACTCTTATTCTATTTGATTTTCTAATGACCTGGAGATTCTCTGGACATTGGCAAAACCTAACAGGCTAGTCAATCATAAATGACAAGATCCACACAATTTCTCCTATGGACTGCTTAATTTTTTGTTACAACCAAATGATCTATTAATGTGGTTGACCCATGAAGGATAACTCAAACTTTTTTTCCTTGGAGGGGAGGTCTGTTTGAATTTTAGCATCTGAGATTTTAGTTCATGATACTGAATTCTTTGAACATCTCATATGTATTATAAGTTAATCATGTGGTCCCCTCAAATCTGTGTGTCAAAGCCTTGACCTCCAGTACTCAAATGTGCCTGTATATGGAGCTAGGAAACTTGAAGAGGTAATGAGGTTAATATGAGTTATGGTGGGCCCTAATTCAATCCGACTGGTGCCCTTATAAGAGAAGAAGATTAGGACACACTGAGAGATACCAGGGATGTGTGAGCACAGGGGAAAGACCAAATGAGGACACAGTGAAAAATGTTTTAGCAAGTCAAGGGGACAAGTCTCAGAAGGAATCAGACCAGCCAACACTTTGATCTTGGACTTCTAAATGTGAGAAAATAAATGCCTGTTGTTCGAGCCACATGGTTGGTAGTGTTTTTTTATGGCGGTCCTGGCAAGCTGACACACCATGCATAACAGCAAACTAATACACGAACCATATTTGCTGTTGATTGTGCTTACCCATAAACTAGGATAGTGTTGGGTTATGACTACTATGCACCACGTTAGACCAAACTGAATTTCCATGCTCAGGATGGACTAAAAGTTTGGACTAGAAGTTTTATTTCCTCTAAGGAATCTATATGAAAGGTTATACAGTCATCTGACAGTGATTGAGAAGCTTCTTTCTCAATGAAACAAACCTCCAATTCTACCTCTACACATATCTTTTCATGAAGAATCAAAATTCCTTGTTGGGGGCGGTGAAAGTTTGCTGTAACACATTAGAAGTGTGTAGTACTAGCGTTCCTTGTTTTATAGAGTTCACTGTATGTACACCTGCAACCAGACAGCCTTCCACTTAGCACTTTCATGACCAGAGGATCCACTGTGTGAAACGTCCTGGTTCAGCTCGCTGAAAGTCCCATTGAAGCCATCAGTGTGGCTGGTGGGCACGAACAGGACAATGGGGGAGCATCTAGCATCCAGAGAGCAGTGCATCAAATTCCTCTTTAGTTCTTCTGTCTCCATGACCTGAAGCCATGGTGGTTCAAGTGCTAGATTGGAGTTCACCTGTCCTCCAAAGAAACCGAAATGTTTATTTTAGGTCTCTAATTTTTATTTCAATTTAGCATGTGCTTAAAGGAGAATGAAGTCCAAGGAGATGTCTCAGCAACTGTCAACATTTGCGGGTTTGGTGAGACCAGACACCGTCTCGAGCAAGTAGTCTTCTAATGCAAGTGACCTATTCATCTCAAACTGCTCGCTCTACCAACCCCACACTCATCTTAAATATTAGCTGCATACCATGTTATGTCAAGACAATCCAGACTATGTGAGATAAAGATGTCTCCCACATGTCTCCCACTTAACTCCTATGTATCAGTTAGAGCGTTTTGATGCAAGTAACGAGATATGCTCAAGCTAAACTTAGCAAACAAATCAACCATATCTGTATCTGTGTCTAAGGGAGATTGCAAGATTAAACAAACAAAACACACACAAAACAAAACCAAAAAACAATGCAATACTGACAACCAACAAGTAAAGCACCGGACAAAACAAAATGAAGAGAAAATAAGCAGCTCTGAAGAGTTTTGGTAGCGGGAGCAGCCGGAGTTTTGTCAGGCATTGTTACTGGAATTAATCAGTTTCATCTTGCCTCAGTGTCTTCATGAGTCACACATGACTTTTGTCTAGGGAGGAACTGGACCTCTGACCTGTACGAATAGGTCTTTGGCTGGAGAGGTCAAGGCACCTGAGTAACAACAGTTCCATTTCACCTGTGCAATGAGGCAGAGCCCATTCCCCTCACTCTTCGCCTCCCCAAACTCATCATGTAAATGTCAAAGGAAGGGGAGAAGGAACATGATGGCCAGCAAACAACCACAGCTGAGCTTCTTCACCAGGGTGAGTTGCATGTGAATATCACTTTGGTGGATCCGGCACACTTGAGTGCGCATCCCGGCAGTGTTCCACCAGGCTCCTTCCCAACTGGCAGCTGGTCCACCCATACTGTTGGATGGACAGAAAGTGTCCCTTCTGCTGTGTCCTCCCTATGAGGTACCCATTGGCTGCTCTGGGGGACCCCTCTGGATGCTCCATCTCAGTACATCTGGCCCTGAATTTGTGGCATACTTGTTCTGAAGCCCTCTGAGATGTTTTGGCACAATGAAAAGCTTGTTCGTGTAAATATTATTATTAATAGTCATTATCGGAAATAAGGAACATCTTGATAGCATGAGAAAAAGAGGAACCGGCTCTGGTTGGGTGCCAAGATGAGCAGCTGCGTGGAGCAGACATGGAACTCTGAGCTGCCAGACATGTTGGAGAGCTGTGCCTCGCTTTTGCATTTTGGTAGAATTTCCCAGAAGGTGGGAGCCTCTCTGAGAAGTTCTAGGTATAGGAACACGAATCTACGTGCTTTAGGGCAATGTAAAGCTTTTTTCTTAGGCCGACTGTGTTTGCAAAAACTTCAAGAGCCACATCCTGTCCTTCTGAGGCTTCCAGATGAGCATGTGTATTCATGAGGAAGTATATTTCAGACCTCCTCGGGTCTGGGAGCAGGAGCCCAGGCATGTCTCTTCCTTCTGGTACCTCAAAGGTCCAGAGAACTGGGGTACAAATGGAGGGAGGTCAACCTGGGAGTGAGAATCATTCAAAGTCACAACAAAGTGACCTTTCCTATTATGATTTAACCAATCACAAAATCCAGCCAAACATTGCAAAATGACACCGCCTTAGTTAGTGTACTATTGCATAATGGTTAAAGCATCCAATACTTAATGAGGATGTGCAGTTGTATTGAGTATGATAGCATGAGACAGAGTCAGAATACTGTGTGGGATTCACAGCAGTTTAACCCTCCCTCTACTGAGGAAGTTGTGAAAGGAACCAAGAGCTTCATGGCTGCATGTATGGCAGAGGGAGATTTTGCTGGGAATTTCTTGTAGCACCTGTGTAACTTCCTGCTTCTATGGTATAGAAGGGGAAAGAATGTAGAGCAGATAGAAAGAGGAGGAAATCACAGGATGCCTCTAAGGAGACTATGAGCTTTTCTGCTGAAAACTACATGGCTCTGCTTGGCTGCAACCAGCAAACCATGGGAAGGGAGTGAAGTCCATGGACAGTAGGAGTGTATTCAGGGAGGATCTGAATGGTCAGAGCAAGTCAGGGAAGCAAAGTTCTGGACAAGCTGGAAAGACTGGGGTCCTGCTCTTGGAAGCATTGTCCAAAGCAAAATTCAGGGATGGAAATCCAGGAAAAGAAAGTTCCTATTGCCTGGCACTTTGCCACCAGAACTTGGTTGACATTTAATTAAAAAGATTATATGGTGAGATTTTCAGTTTCAAGTAAATTTGGTGCTTATTGGTTTTGAGTCTGAGAGTGTGGAGGAAATCTTATTTTTTTAGAAGGGTGACATTGAACCTCTTGCTTACCACAGATTTGCTTTTTGTTGGATGATAGACTTGATAACAGAGAGAAGTCATTCCACTACCACTCCCCCCAAAAACAACAGCAAAGGGGCATGCTTCTGTGATGAAAAGGAGACGGAGGGGTCTCTAAGGGGCTGAGCCCCTAAACTATAAGTAGGTTTTTGTTTCCTGGGTGGAAAGGGCTGGAGCTCAGAGGAATAGAAGTGGTTTTGTCTGGGGTGATGGCGAAAGGGGTGGGTAAAGAAATGAAGTGGGGGGACTGAGACAGGAAATGTTCAGGGGAAGCATGGAAGTGTCTCACGGAGATTTTATTACATTTTATTTCCAACTCTCTTCATCATTTTTTTTTTGTGAAATTTTCAGTAAAATCTAAATGACTTTGCCAAAAAAATAAAAATACTGTGTGGCTGAATCTTTCTGGAAGATGGGCCAATGGACTGTTGATCTCATGGTAGCGTGGTGGTGGTATCTGGGGGGGTTGGTGGTGTGTGGGGGGCAGTGGTTTGTCAGGGGGGTTGGGGGGAGGGGCGGGGAAGCCAAGGTCACCCATGATAGACCTGCCACATTCTGTTACACTATTTTATCCAGTTCTTGCTGTGCCTGGCTCCATGCTAGGCCATTTTGTTTGTTTGTTTGTTTGTTTGTTTGTTTGTTTGTTTGTTTATGAGAGAAAGAGCACAAGCAGGGGAGGGGCAGAGAGAAGGAAAGACAGAATCCCAAGCAGGCTCCACACTGTCAGCACAGAAGCCCGACCTGGTGCCCGACGTCACAAACAGTGAGATAGTGACCTGAACTGAGATCAGATGTCAGTTGTTTGGGGCCCCTGGGTGGCTCAGTTGGTTAAGCACTGGACTCTTGACTCTCTTAAAAAAAATTTTTTTTTAGTGTTTTTTATTTATTTTTGAGAGACAGAGACAGTGAGAGCAGGGGAGGGTCAGAGAGAGAGGGAGACACAGAATCTGAAGTCAGCTCCGGGCTCTGAGCTAGCTGTCAGAACAGCACCCCATGCAGGGCTTGAACCCACGAACTGTGAGATCATGACCTGAGTCGAAGCCAGACGCTCAACCGACTGAGCCACCCAGGTGCCCCTGGACTCTTGACTCTTGATCCAACGCTTGGAGATCTTGGTGGGTTTGAGCCATGTAAGGCTCTGCTCTGACACCGTGGAATCTGCTTGGTATTTTCTCTCTCCCTCTCTCTGCCCCTTCCCCACTTGCACTCTCTATCTCTCTCTCTCAAAAATAAATAAACCAAGTTTAAAAAGTTAAAAACAAAAAAGAGTTGGTCACTTAACTGACTGAGCCACCCAGTTACCCCCTGGTAAGCTTTTAATGCTTTTTTTAAAAATATATTATCTCATTTAATCTTTACAACAATCCAGCAAGTTACTAGCATGTTTCTGGTTAAATCTGTGTCAGTAGCTTCCCTCCTCAGATAAGAGGCTGTGAGCATCTCACTAGCAGAATTGGTTTATTTATCTTAGTATCCTTATTGTCTAATCTTAGTATCCTTATTGTCTATTGTGGGGTATGAAGGTACTCATGAATATTTGCTCAGTTGAAGTCAACAGAGAAGGAAGATAGGATTAAAGATGTAGACTGAAGTTAGATCATAGAGCTTTGACACAACAACTTTGGATGTCATTTTAATTGTTGAGGTAGCTGGGTATGTGACAGAGTGAACCAGCAGCATGGAGGTTTTTTGATCAAAAAGCCCATTCCTTTTGTCTCAGCTTATCAACCTCTAGCAGGTAAGGGCTCTGTCTTAAAGCTCTAGTCACTGCAGCCCTCCACCTTTCATGAATACACCACTTTGGCATGCTATTTCTGATGACTGGCAATAATGTCAAGGGTGAGCCCAAGTGGTATCCACAAGCTAAAGTTTCTCTCTGAGCTGTCCTTCAGCTTATAAAAAGAAATAGGCACCACAAAGCTTATTTAAACAAAGCTGGTTTTTAACAATGACCTTTCTACCAAAAAAAAAATCAATGTTTGGTTGGCAATATATAATAAGGATTATTATTCTGGCCATTAGACAAAGGGAAAGGTTTAATATAGCTCTTTAAAAATTGTTTTTTGTCTTTATTTTATTTTGAGAGACAGAGATAGAGAGTGGAGGAGGGGGAGAGAGAGAGGGAGACACAGAATCCGAAGACAAGCTCTAAGCTCTGAGCTATCAGCACAGAACCTGACGTGGGGCTGGAACCCACGAACACAAGATCATGACCTGAGCTGAAATTGGATGCTCAACTGACTGAGCCACCCAGGTGCCCCTAATACAGCTCTTTCCATCTCTCACCACTGTGGTGTCTTCTTCAAGTCTCCATTTGTTTATCTTGCCCAATTTGGCCTGAGCAGAGCATTGAGAACAACAGAAACCACTGCTGGAGCAGAAACATGATAATAACTTGTCCCAACACCTCCCAACTTCATATTCTGCTTAGACAGTAATAAGACTACCTAAGGTTATTTCATTTTTTTCTAAGACTTTAACACAAACCATGCATTTTCCTTTGATAAGATCATAAGGCTGACTGAAATTTGCTTATTTACTTTTGGCAAGATTTTATCAGCCTGTCTCTTGCTGATTGGAGGCTCTGCTTTGCAGCTGTATACATCCTTGAATAAAGAAATGAGAAGAAAATTGAATTATTATTTTATAAGCAGGTCTTCGGTGGTAAAAATATTTTCACACAAATATTCCTTGAGAAACATGCAAATAAAAATGACCTCTGGAAAGAATTGTTGAAAAACGATTTCACCTACTCTTCTCACTCTTATTGATGGGGGGATTGAGGGCTGAGTGTGAAGTTGGCCCCAAGGCCAGGAGGCCAGCATTTTTCTCACCCCAACATGTGTCTGATTCTCCACGATGCCTCAGATCCTTTGTTGAGATGGTTGAAAGTTCATCTCCCCAAATACCTTTAAAATTTTTTTTTGGTCTTTATTATTTTATTTTGAGAGACAGAGACAGAGAGCGAGCAGGGGAGGGGCAGAGAGGGAGGGAGACACAATCTGAAGCAGACTCTAGGCTCTGAGCTGTCAAAACAGAGCCCAATGCGGGGCTCAAACCCATGAACTGTGAGATCATGACCTGAGCTGAAGTTGGCCACTTAACTGACTGAGCCACCCAGGTGTCCCCCCAAATATCTTGTATATTCTCCATGTTCTCTCCCTGGGTCCTGCCAATTCCCGTTTTCTGGTGGATCTAAAGGGATGCTGAATCTCATTTGGGCACCACAGAACAGGTGAGTAAAGGCCGCCTGACAACGTGGACTGTGATCATGTGGTTGAAGTGACTACGGCAAAGCCCACAGCTGTTGCTAGACACCTGGCAGGATGTCCTTTAAAGAATGGTCACTGGGGCTTTGTTTGCACACCTACCAGACTTGTTCCCATCTCATTTCCTGACGTGTCTACCATTGCCTTGCTTCTGTGGCTCTCTGTGAGCCTCGTGGCTTTCTTCTGAGAACTCGGGACCTGACACACAAAGGAGACCTCATCAGTATTTTCTCCAGTGTAATGAGAGAAAATATTGAGAAAGAAAAATATGCTTATTAAGCGAAACAAATTGCTGTTATTTGAATCAAAGGAAAGGATACAGCCAGCCCATAATTCAGCAAGACGGAACACATGTAAATCTCAGATAATTCTATAAAATGGAATATAGCAGACATAGTAGTGGTGTCTGAAGTGAAAGAATGACACGCATAAAATATCGATCTTTTGGATGGTGAAACAGAAGAAGTGAAAAATATTGAGAGTTAGTTCTTCAAGTTGTTTGGTTTTATTTTGATTGAAATGAACTCAAGGCCTGCAGCATGAAACAAAGATTTAGGAAAAACTGAAGTGAGTGAAATATGATGGAAATGTGACATTTTAATGTAGCATCCTTTTTCAAAAGAGAGAACATGTGTAACAGTGTCACCTCCAAAGCCCAGTGTTTGAAATACAGTGTCCTTCTCCCCAGGCAGCTCATCACTCACATTCATGTCATCCACCAAAGCCTATGACATCTTTAAGAGACTTGGCCAAAGAAGGGCTTTATAGCTTCTTTTCTTACTTGGCTTTTTCACTTGGGATGGGAATTTCACTTTTTAAAGTAATTGTTCAATGCAATTAGGAGAGTTGAGTTCAGCCAGATTCATCTGCTCATTGGAAAGCAAATGGAGGGGGGGGGTGGCGGTTCCTTCCAGAGGTGCTGCAAAGCTACCTCACTCAACTACAATCGAAGGGGTCGGCGTCCTTCCTCCCTGGCACACACACACCATCTGGAAGGTAGATGGCAAGGATGAAAGGGGAGTGCTGGTCTGCTTTTGTTCTGCCTTGTGATGTCCCGGAGAGTCTCTGGCATCTACCAAATCAGAGATGGCTGGCTGCTTTTTCCTGTATGCACAAATGCTCTATGCCTTTTCCATAGCACTTGATGCACAAATTTGAAAGCTCTGGATAGACTCTGTTTTTTCATGTGATACAACCTGGGGGTGGGGGGAGGATTCAGTTGGTAATTTGATTACCTACTCTCTAAATTGACTATTTCAGAATTATTTTAAATCAGTAAAATTAGAATCAATAGTAAAGAACTATGTTACCGAGACTCTGTGCTCCAAATAATATGGCAAAGAATTCACAATTCGTGACTTGTAAATTGTTTATAGTATAAACATGGTTGAAATGGGGCATTTGAATTATAAAATTCATCCTGGGAGATAAAATAAGGACACACAGAAATTGAATAATGGCAACATAAGATTAAAGGATGTATTCAAACTTGTACTCCCAAAAGAAAGAATAGATTTCTCTTAAAATCTATATGAAACATTTTCAAAATAGGCCACATGTTCACGCATAAATAGAGCAATAATAAACAATATATAACATTATAATATTGTCTGATTGCAACCAAATAAAAAAAGGGACAAAAGGGACAAAGAATATAAACTTTAAACTTCTCGACAACTTGGGAGGTAGCTGGGTGGCTCAGTTGCTTAACTGTCTGACTCTCAGTTTCATTTCAGGCCATGATCTCACAGTTTTGTGGGTCTGAGCCACACATTGGGCTCTGCACTGACAGTGTAGAGCCTGCTTGGAATTTTCTGTCTCCCTCTCTCTCTTCACCCCCTGCACTTGCTCTCTCTCTCAAAATAAATAAAGAAACTTAAAAAAGTAAACTCAACAACTTGGAAACCAAAAAAAAATATTTACATATTTGTAGAATCTTGAAGAGCATTCCTAGTAAGAATGTATGGAATGCATAAATGGTCAAAGATTTAATTTTTTTAACATTTTTATTTATTTCTGAGAGACAGAGAGAGACAGATCATGAGCGTGGAGTGACAGAGAGAGAGAGGGAGACACAGAATTGGAAGCAGGCACCAGGTTCTGAGCTAGCTGTCAGCACAGAGCCTGATGGGAGGCTTGAACCCACGAACTGTGAGATCATGACCTGAGCCAAAGTCAGGTGCTCAACTGACTGAGCCACCCAGGCGCTCCAAGATCAAAGATTTAATATGTACTGCATACACTAGTGAATTTCAAAATGTATATGAGGCAAACAATTACATGGGGAAAGGATATGAGTAGATAACTTACCAAAGAAGAAATAGAACTGGTCTTCAAACAGGAAAACAATCAACTTTACTTATGACTAAAGAAACACAAACTTGGGGCACTTGGGTGGCTCAGTCGGTTAAGCATCCGACTTCGGCTCAGGTTATGGTCTCACGGTCCATGGGTTTGAGCCCCGTGTCAGGCTCTGTGCTGACAGCTCAGAGCCTGGAACCTGCTTCAGATTCTGTGTCTCTCTCTCTATCCCTTTCCCACTCACACTTTATCTCTCTCTCTGTCTCAAAATAAAATAAAGACATAAAATTTTTTTAAATAAAGAAATGCAAACTGAAATAATAAAGTTTTTTGTTTGTTTTTTTAAGTTGTTAATAGAAAGAATCTAAAGAAAATATCCAATACTAATGTTAAGATATTCTCAGACTGTGTTGCTGAATGTACTTTTATAATCCTTTTTGGAGACAATTTGGCAACATGTACCACGGCTTATAAAAGTATTCACATTTTCTGAATGCTTTTCAATCAGGAAATATTTTCTAAGGTTAAAACACATTGGGAAACTAGGGGATGATTACTCTTACACTCTTTGCTGCGTTTACGTCAAGGTTGTTTTGGGAACTTCTTAAATGGAAAAGAGATTCTGGACAGTCACTCAGGGACTGGCTCAGAGGATAGTCTGTGGTCAGTGCCAAACCACAGAAAGAGGGTGAGATCAGACAATGATGAAAGGGAGGGCATTGCCAAGATCCCGCCGCAGGACGTGGTATGCACAGTCCCGGGAAGAGAGGAGACTTTGGAATCACCACAGTGGACCTACTTCCTTCCTAGGGATTTTCTAGGAGGCAGCCATGAGCATGTACTTTGGAGACAGGCTTGCCCATGTTTGAATCCCGGACATTGGCTGTGTACTCTGTAATCTTATTGGGCTCAATTTTCTCTTTCATAAAGTAGTGGTCTGAAGTTGTTGATAGCGGGGTGCCTGGGTGGCTCCGTTGATTAAGTGTCCAACTTGGACTCATGTCATGATGTCGTAGTTCATGAGTTTGAGCCCCATGTAGGGCTCTGTGCTGACAATGCGTCGCCTGTTTAAGATTCTGTCTCCCTCTCTCTCTGCTCTTCCCCCATTTGAGCTCTGTCTCTCTCTCTCTCTCAAAAATAAATAAACTTTGAAGTTGTTGATAGCACTAAGGAAATACACATTAGATGTGTCCAGTGCCTGACATGCTCGGCTCATGAACTGAATCTTGGCTTTTACTAGTAGTGATATGTCTGCTGGAGACTGGAGATCTGGTCCCAGTATATCACTAGCTGGTTGAATGAGTTTAGACACATTAGTTAACGTCCCAAAGACTTGTACTAGATTAGATATCTCTCAGGTCCTTCTAGCCTTAAAGATCTATTTATGAGATGGTCCTGTGTGGGCTTGTGCCAAAAGGCTTAAAATATTAGAGCCAGATAGACTGAGGTATAAATCCTAGCTCTGTTTATTTGTAGCATTATGATTTGGGGCATTATATTTAACCCAGTGACTTAGTTTCCTCACTGTAAAATGGGGCTAGCAAGAGTGCCTACCTCACAAGATTGTTGCAAGGAGTCCAAGAGATGGTGTGTCCAAGGTACACAGCAGAGTGGTTGACAAAGGTAAGTGTTCAAGAAAAAGTAGCTATGGAATGATTCTAGCCTTCTAGCATGTTATGATTTAACTGCACAGGGCTTTGTTGGCATTGCCAGGGACATTAGAAATATAGTAAGCATTCTGATTTCAAGTATTCTATCCGGAGGACAATTAAACTATAAATTTTGAAGGGAATTCAAATATTTTACAGTTACATTTCTAGCTTCCAGATTGGTTCAGAATTCTCAATAATTCTAGTATATTTTTAGTTTTGGCTCCAAAAATGAAGTTAGTGTTCTTAGACATCATTCCCTATACTGGTAGAAGGGTTGAAGAACATTGAGCATCAGTGAAGTTCAAGTATAAAAATATCTTTTGGGAAATACTAGAGAATAAGTGAAAATTGGCACATGAATTGAAATTATCAGGTAGAATTCCATCACAGTGGGGTCATGTGTTTGGAATTAGCTAGTTCTGTAGAGCTAGATGGAACTGATACCACCACCACTGGTGCCACTGTGTTCTAGAATCATCCAAAGAACCATCCTTTTATGGGATGCAGTTTCCTGTTTTAAGACCTCATCTGCCTTACACCAACATCAGAATATAAAGTAATTTCTCACACCACCCCTCCAATTCTCCCCACCCTGTCCTAACCCTTACCCACCATGTTTGGTGTTAGGGATCCCCAAAGGGCCAATCACACAGCTATTCCTGCTCTAAAAATAGATTTGAATGATGGCAGAAAACTTTGGAACAGGCATAGGTGTTAAAGAATTCCATTAGTGTTATTGATGTACCACATTATACACTTTTAATGGGATCATTAGCCAAAGAAGAGAATAATAAAATTTTAAAGCTGGAACAAAGCTTAGAGGTAAACTAATCCAAATAATTTATTTTACAGATGAGAGAAATGAGTAGGGGAGAAGGGACTTTCTCAAAGTCATAGAGTGGCCAGTGCTGGTGTTGATACCCAGTTCTGGGCTTCACACACGAGAGCCCTGAGGGATCTCTGAGGACCATAACCTTTCCTACATGTAATGATGACCCCCCCCCCCCCCCGTCTAGGCTGTTGGAGGAGCAAGAGATGCTTGTAAAGTTTATGAATTCATGTAAAGCATATTGTAGAAAAAAAGCAGGTACTCTATTGTTATACTTTCTTACCATTATTAATGAGTCTTCTGGGGAAAATAGTGCAAAATTGTCAAATGATGGATTTCAGCCCTGTAGCTTAATATTGAAGAGCTCAGTTAACTTCGCCAGTGACTATAAATGTATACACGTTGCCACCGTATCTCTTAATTCAACGCAATGTTCTCACACCCGATGTTCAGTTGTGTTGAAAAAGTAGCTATCAGAGAAGGGAAGATAAAAAAGTTGACTCACTGCTGGTAGCCCGAGGAGACCAAGGGTGATCATTACTGATTGTGGCAATCTCAGTGAGGACGTAAATGGAGTGCTCAAAGCCTGTGCATTGTCGGTCAGAGAAAATGTGACCTGAAAGAAAATATTCAAAATTATAAAAAGTACGGACTGTCCTTATTTACACTGATTTGGGTTTATTTACAGATGCAGTGGGAGTGTTTTTATGGAGTCCATCTCTGATGAGTTTCTGGAATCACGATTGAGCCCAGGTCTGTCTGACTCTGGTATCTGAGTTCTC
The DNA here is from genome assembly GCA_004023785.1 of Mungos mungo. NCBI lineage: Eukaryota > Metazoa > Chordata > Mammalia > Carnivora > Herpestidae > Mungos > Mungos mungo. The sequence goes on along the minus strand of PISW01003112.1, from coordinate 25,204 downwards.
ACCTGCTAGAGAAGGTTGAGAATGTTATAGAACATGTGAAAGGCAAAATTAAAAGTCACCGGGAGAGCCATCATTTAGAGATAGCCGTCATCAGTAATTGGACAGATTTGCATCTTTAGTTATTTCTTCCTTGCCTGAATTTTTTTTTTCTATCTCAGCATCTGTCTCTAGCCCCTTCCTTATCCTTACTCCTGTGTATGTTTTTCAAACCAAATAGAAAGAAAGCTGGGGGATAGAGATAGGCAGACTGTGTGTGCGTGTGTGTGTGTGTGTGTGTGTGTGTGTGTGTGTGTGTTAGGCAGGAAGCACAGGACCTGGGAACGATTGGAATCTGACAGCCTGAATCCTTTTTCAACAGCTGTGCAGACTACTGGGGAAAGCCGCTAGGGGATTCTTTGTGACACACAGTAGGAGTACCTTTTGCATTGTGATGTGTTCTGTGTGCACGCAGGCACGCAGGCTCCCGTGCACAGACACCCAGAAGGTAGCACTTGCCTTTAATATGTGGGGCATGCTCTGCTATTTTCTGTTTTTCTTTCTTAATTCATGTTTTATTATTATTATTATTATTATTATCTGGTTGGGACTCAATAAACTGATTTCACAACCTCTGAAAGATGAGCTGAGGAGCCCTGAGTTAGGAGTAGAAGAACTGAGTGGTCAGACGGGAAAAGGGTGATTGAAATACTTTTCATTTCATGTGTGTCTTTTCTGGAAAATGGGGGCAGAGAGGAAGCCCTCACCCCAAACACCCTCGCCCCCACCCCACAACCAGCAATCAGGCTACCTTTCTGACCTGTAGTGGAGCTCCAATCTTGGTTTTTACTTTTTTTTTTTTGTCTTGAGTGTGAATTTATTTTATTATTTTTAAATTTTTTAATGTATGTTTATGTTTGAGAGAGAGAGAGACTGAGCACAAGCGGAGAAGGGGCAGAGAGAGAGGGACACACAGAATCCAAAACAGGCTCCAGGCTCTGAGAAGTCAGCACAGAGCCTGACGCGGGGCTCCAACCCACAGACCATGAGATCATGACCTGAGCCAAAGTCCGACGCTCAATCGATTGAGCCACCCAGACACCCTGAGGGTGAATTGAGTTTTACTTAGGAGACATAAACACAGAAATATTTTGGAAAGGGTAGAATAATATTAAGAAGACATTTTAACTTAAAATTCTGGCACTGTGTGTGTCCACGAGTAAGTAATCGGAGCACGCAGAAATGGACTGTAATCTCACATCTCCCGAGCGGGTTCTGTAAGCAGAGAGCGGCTGTTCCATTTACCTGTGCACACTTACCCTCTGTGGTGCTTCGGCTGGGGAGTATTTACTTACCCATGCATCACAGCACAGAGCATTAGGGGAAAAGGGCAGGGTTCAAAGTTGCATATGTACTAGAATCTAAAATATAAATATTTATCTATTTATTAAACTTATTTAATGTTTTATTTATTTTTTAGAGAGAGTGAGAGACAGTGCAAGCAGGGGAGAGTCAGAGAGAGAGGGAGACACAGAATCTGAAGCAGGCTCCAGGCTCTGAGCGAGCTGTCAGCACAGATCGAGAGGCGGGGCTCGAACCCACAGACTGCGAGATCATGACCTGAGCTGAAGCCAGACGCTCAACCGACTGAGCCACCCAGGAGCCCCTAAAATATAAATATTTAGGCAGATGTTTCTCCTATTTGCACTTTCCAACTTTTAAAAAATTCTGCAAGTATTACTTTTTATAACCAAAAACAAAATAAATGAGTGGTTTTTATTTTCCTTTAGACTCTTTAGATCAAGCGTCAGCGCTCTTGCAGTTTCTGAGAAGAGGAAATCCTCCCAGTGAATCTTAAAATTGACTGGATTTTTCTGAAAGCTGGTATGGGGACACACTGAGGGTCGCAACTCCAGCGCAGCCCTCCGCGTTGGCGGGAGCCTCATTTCCTGAGGACGTTGCTGCCGCGGTGCTGCCGCAAAGGCCCGTGAGTTGGCTTGAGGAGCAGGTGGCTTGGTTTACTTCTTTCAAACATTTTTTTGAAGTTTATTTATTTTGAGAGGGGGAAGGGCAGAGAGAGGGAGAGAGAGAATCTGAAGCAGGCTCTGTAGACTGTCAGCGTGGAGCCCGATGTGGGGCTCCATCCCACCGACTCCAAGAGCCTGACCTGAGCTGAAATCAAGGGTCGGTCATTTAACCGACTGAGCCACTCAGGTGATTTCCCAGTGTGACTGCACTGGCATTGGCACTATTTCCCTGCTTATTCAGTATGAGCACCAGAACTCGAATTGACACAATCACACAGGCACTCAAACACATCCCGGTGACACAGTGACTCTCCGCAGAGAGCATCCACTGACGGTAGCAACTCCTTGCTGTCTGTTCCTTTTACTGCCTCCTTTAAAGACCTTGACAGTCAGTGCTTTTCACTGTAATGAAATAATTCATGTTTCCCATTATAAGACAAAAAATGGTATAAATGTTTTTGAAAACACAAACGTGACAATGTCAGAAACACATCATTTTAAAATTTAAATTTCTGGAAGCTTCTAGAAATATCCTCTGTGAAATACTGAACTGGGATCTGGGTACTGTTTGGTATGTAGAGAGGGGTGCAGGGGCAGAAATAATTGTTCTGTCCGGGAAAGGACTTGATGGTTCTGCTCTGGGAGTAAGACCTAATTCACGTGTGCCCCGAGCCAGAGGAAAGTGACCTCACTAAATCCACATTTTATACCCTTTTGTAACTTCAAGGCTGTCTTGCATCTTAGGTCAAGTTCTCTGGGAGGCAGACTCTGAAATGGGGATTTATGTGCAGGAGGTTTGCTGGCGAGTTCTGTAGGGAATCACACCTGAAGGTGCTGGAGCAGGACAGAGCTGATGAAGAAGCGGGGTAATTTGATGAGCTTTGTCTCATCACTGCTGTAAGAAGAAGGAAAGTATTTCCATCATGCTGGAAAGTTCTCTCATCCATTTGATTCTAATTACTGACCCTTCACCCTCCCCCAATACGAAGAAACTACCAATCTTCTTCTTTCTGTCCCCATGTATCTACAGACAAGCTCTGCCTTCTCTAGAATTTGATACACATGGAATTATATAATGTACCATCTTTTGTGTCTGGCTTCTTAGTGTTGTTAAGATCCATCGTACTGTTGCTTGTCCTGGAAGTCTGCCCCCTTTCCTAGCTGAGAAGAATCCCGCGGTAACGATAAGCCAGTACATTTACCCATTTCCCTGTTGATGGATATTTGGATTGTTTCGGTTTGGCTGATGCTCAATAAAGCTGCTGTAAACACGTGTGTACAAACTTCCCAGTGAATATTTGCCCTTAGTTTTCTTGGGAATGTATCTACAAGTGCCATTGCTGGGTTGTGTGATAAGTGCATGTCTGACTTTATAAGAAACTGCCAAACTGTTTTCTCAAATGGTCGTGCCATCTTATATCCCAAGAGCAATTCTGAAGAATCTCAGTTGCCCCACAATGTGCCCCTAGATTCTTGACATAGAAACTTAGGTAATTGATCGGAGGCATCTTTTCTTTTCTAAACATAAGCACTTAAAACTCTAAATTCCTCTCTAAAGACTGTGTTAGCGGTATGTAACATTTTCGACAGGCTGAGCTTTTACTATTCTTTAATTAAAATATTTTAAAATTTCCTTTGTGATGGTGCCTGGGTGGCTCAGTCAGTTGAGCGTCCAGCTTCGGCTCTAGTCATGATCTCATGGTTCGTGGGTTCGAGCCCCATGTTGGGCTCTGTGCTGACAGCTAGCTCAGAGCCTGGAGCCTGTCTTTGGATTCTGTGTCTCCCTCTCTCTCTGACCCTCCTCTGCTCATGCTGTCTCTCTGTATCTCTCAAAAAGAAATAAAAACATTAAATAAAATAAAATAAAATAAAATTTCCTGTGTGATTTCCTCTTGGATTCACAGGTTGCTTGACAATGGGTTGCTTCATTTCCAAATATCTGTGCATTTCTCCGTGGCATTTCTCTGTTATTTATTTCTGAGTTGTTTCAGTTGAGGTCGAGAACACATTTTCTATGTTTTCAGTTCTTTTCAAGTCATGGAGGCTTGGGTTCTAGAGCAGTATATAGTCTGCACGGGTTAGTACTCAGATTCACTGAAAAAGGCTGTGTTCTCCTCTCTTCTTGCATGCAGTGTTCTATAAAAATCAATTGCTTTAAAATAGTTATTTTGCAAAGCAGAGATCAATACTTCTTGAACAAGGAGAGCAGCACCTCTCTGGATTCAGGAGGGTCGCAGAATCTGGAAACTCAAGATTTCCAAGGGCATCGATCTGTGTTCCCAGCCAAAGCCTCAGGGGTCTCCCCACTTCCCGAACAGGGTGCTGAATTGGACACAGAACTTCCTGGGGTGGAGAATTCAGTCTTCTCTGGAGCTTCACTCCCTGTAGAACCAATTTCTGGCCTGATACCCAGCTTTGTCCTCCATGTAGATGCAGGAGATGAGAATCTCTTTATGCCCTGGGAAGGGGGCACCCTGGCTTCCCCACCTTGCTGTCATCAGCAGCTGCATATCTTTGTCTTTCTCCACTGTATCCACAGCACTCAGCACCAACCATCTGATTCTGTAATCTTTATGATTACTGTTTCCCCTAAACCTCTCTAATGCCCGAGACACTGCACCCATCAGCACATTCCTTTTCATTTGTATCCCGTTTCAATTCACCACCAGTGAAAGTTCTAACAATCGCCCTGATACAGCACTCTTGAGATGATGGTGCTCTATCCGTTGCCATCTGGTGGGTGGTCCGTCTCCCATATCCCTATTCAGAGTCTGTAAGCAAGTGAAGAAAGCAGGTTTGGACAAGAAGAGAAGGTGAGGCTGGAGGCAGATGCTCAGAAGGTTGATCCGGTAGGAGCTCTAGAGCTGGCCTGGCCCTCTACGGTCATAAAGTCTTTCACCCCCACATCCACCAGTCGTTGGAAGTGGGCTGCCCCCAAGGAAGGAGCATAACCTTGGGCAAGTCAGCTTCCTTTGGTGGAAGGTGATACCCAGGGAGGGACTCACCTGTGGACCAAAAACTCACACTCCCAACACCAGTGGGTACACCCGGCTCTTGAGTCAGTGAAGACAGGGATCCCGAGGGGGCAGATCTGGACTGCACATTGTGACATCCACTACATTATTCGTAATCAATGACTCCTGAATGCCGACTGCACTTCAGACAGGATTCCCAGCTGCTTTTCTTCATCACTGAAATATGACCAGTAAAAAGGGAGCACAGCACACAGAGACATAGCTTCTGCACTGATCCGGTTACAACTCCAGGTAGTTTGTTAAAGACAAAGATTCAGTTTCCTCTTCCTTTCTCCCAATTCTCCACCCATGAGGCCAGCGACTTTATGCCTCTCCCTTATGGATTTATCAAAACAGTCCTGGGACTCGCTGATGGAAGGGCTTCCCTGTCCAACAGAACCGGTCTTGCCTCACAGAATGGTACCCGGAGGCTTTGAGTTAAGCAAAGGCCAGTGTAGATCGAGACGCCGTCTTACCACAGATGCTCTTTCCAAGATTACCTAGTTTCTCCAAGCTACGTCCAACACATTTTCCATCGGTTTTAGGATAAGTAAGTCTTGGCTTTGGTGATGGAAGTGGGAAGACATAGAGAAAAAAATAGAAATCGAGAAAAAAACCCACAAGATTGGTTTGGTGTGAAATCAGCTCAGATGGAGAAGGGGTGAGGTGAGAAGAGAGCATAAGGGGTGGCTTCACACAAGCCCCAGTGGGAATGCGTTTGGGATCCTGCAGCTAATCGGTGAGTCAGGACTACGGTCGAGGACAACGAGGACCCCCAGAAACCAGTGTGCAAAGAACAGTGGTGGTGTAGACTGCTTCTTCTCTGCACTAACTGTGGGGAAGGTGCGTCTGAGCCCTGGCCTCCATTCCTGTCCACTCTTCCAGGTTCTTGCTGGAACAGGAGCTGCTTTTCGCTGTCCCCAAGGATGGGTGGCATGTTGGTGGCATGGACGGTGTCTCAGAGAGGGTGCCAAGGGCTGTGGAAAAGCAGGTACCTTCATGGATGGCAAATAGCATGACAAGAAACCTACCTGGATGATCACATGCCTGGAGCTCGGTCCACACCCCATCTTCCTGCCCGAAGGACCTACTAGAAGAGTTAAGGGCACGACTCGGCTGCATGGCCCAACGCAATCTCAGGCCAGGACAGAGGTGGGCAAGAGTAAAACATAAAAAGGAACTAACGCTTTTCTTGTTGGGCAATTGGGTTTTATGTTAGCACAAACTCTGATGAATCTGTTAGCAAATATTGAGAAGGATTTGGGATTTGGTGGGAAAGTTGAACACTTACCAGTTTCCTGTATGTTATCGACCATTACCTAACACGCAACCCCAACACATAGGGCTTAAAAACAGCCATGTTATTTGCTCACAATTCTGTGGGTCAGCGATTTGGGCTGGTCTCAGCTGAGCGGGTCCTCTGCTGGGCTCCTCTGGGTCACTCATGTGGCTGCTGTCCTCGAGTGATGTGACAGGCCTGGGTGTTCTTTTTCCCCCCCCCCCAAGTTTATTTATTTGAGAGAGAGAGAGAGAGAGAGAGAGAGAGAGAGAGAGAAGACATGATCACAGTAGAGGCAGAGAGAGAGGGAGAGAGAATTCCAAGCAGGCTTTGTGCTGTCAGCGCAGACCCCAATCCAGGGCTCAAACTCACAAACTGTGACATCACGATCTGAGCTGAGATCAACAGTCAGACACCTCACTGGCTGAGCCAACCCAGCGACCCCGTGGGCTGGGCGTTGCCGGTGGAGCTCACTCCCATGTTATCGGCCTGGCCTCCCTTTGACATGGTCCTCATCTCAAGGAGGCTAGTTCGGGCTTCTATTTGCCATGATCTCAGGATCCAAGAGGGTGACAGCAGAAGCCGCAAAGTCTTTTGTGGCCCAGGCTTGCAAATTCCACAGTGTCACAGTGTCACGTCTGCTACATTATATTGATCCGAACAAGTCAGATGTCTGCTGGGGAAGGTTACTGAGAGACACATGACGGCCAGCTGACTCTGGAGCTACATGGGGTCAATTAGAGGTTCCTCATCCCCCTCTCCCCTGTCCTTGAAACGTAGTCTGCCCACCGTTCCCACATTGGGAGCTGTTTTCAAGGATGCAGCCTCGATCGAGTAAGGTGTTGTTGAGACCATCTAGAAGGTGTATATGACTGAACCCAGTTATTCTGGCCAGCTGGTGCAGACATCTACTTGTCTTGCAGGCCACTCAAGATAAGTTTTGTAAGTGCCCTTGCTTATGAAAATTGTCACCTACCAATCTGGAGTGACCTGACTCTTTCTTCAGGCTCTCTTTGCCCTCTGTGTACGGGGGCCAGTTTATGAAGCAACTACATCCAGCAGAGATTCAAAGCATGCAGATAAATTCTATCTCGTAATGAGAGAAACAGACAAGCCCCCAGTGCAAAGGGCTTTTGGGGTGTGGGCAAGGAGAGGGATGTTTGTGGCTGGTTTTGGAAATAATCTACCACATATCTGAGACTGGGGATGGTATGAGGAAGTAAAGGATGATGACACGCATCCTGGGTATTAACCAGTTAACCAGATTTGCAAAGATGAGCTAGGAGGATCTCTTTTTAAGGGAGGAAAAGGGTTATCTGAGCACCCCCATAAATACCTGTCACTATGTTGAGACAAGAGCCAGAGGCTCCCTACTATAGGGAGATTCAGGAGGCTTTAGTGCATTTTCAGACTTTTCTATATTATTCATCTACAGCTGTTTTGGTGATTTTGAAATAAAATTAATGATGTCGGAAGAAGGATTTTCCAGTGCCTGCTCTGCTAAATGTACGACCATAATAAATTTTGCTGGCCATCTGATTGAATTAGAAATGTAAATGAGCTTCAATATGGTTGGTCACTTTTGTTTGAGAAAGTTAAAAAAAATTTTTTTATGTCTTTATTTTTGAGAGGGATAGACTGAGAGTGAGCTGGGGAGGGGCAGAGAGAGATGGAGACACAGAATCTGAAGCAGTCTCCAGGCTCTGAGCCGTCAGCACAGACCCTGAGGCGGGGCTCGAACCCACAAACCGTGAGATCCTGACCTGAGCCAAAGTCAGATGCTTAACCGACGGACCCACCCAGGCACCCTGTTGTTTGAGAAATTAAGTCAAATAAGTGAAATCTACAAATATTCCAAATGGGAATGACTTAACCCCAGGAAACACGCACCACTTGGTGACAATTTGATCATTTCAGTAATAAAAAGGGAGGGAGAAAAGAAATGAGACGAAAACTATTGTTTCCTGCACACCCAGAATGTGTCAGGCATGTAGCCCACATACATGCACTCGTGGCTCCTAAAAACCCTAAGTAATATTATCACTCTTTTTACAGACGAAAAATCTGAGGTTCAGCAAGGCAGACGACCTGCTGAAAGTCATCACCTAGAGAGTTTGAAAACTGGCATTCGACCTGGATCTCCCCTTGTCCTAGCTTCTTTCCAGCATTTATTGAGATTGATACATATTTTATACATGTATTCAAATTATGCACATTTTAACCGACTTTAAAAAATCTATAATTACACCATGAGCATTTGTTTTTCAGTTGCAACACAGCTGTATAATTATTCTTTTTAATAGTGGTAAAATATTTTAACATATTTTTGATATTCTGGACCAGAAGTTAATATCCTGATGTGGATATTTAGGTTGCTTACCTTAGGGCTCGGAATCATGAACTAGATTAATTATGGCTCACAAAACCTTCTAGGGATGGCTGTCATTCTTTTTCTGGACAAAGACCCATGTTTATAAGTCAGTCTTTTTGTTTTTCTGGTCATTTTTCTTGAAATAGTATTTACTAAGATCATTATAGAGGATTATGCATGAAATAAGGCACCTATTTATGTACCTAATAGTTCTACTCATTGCCCCAAAACACCTTGCTTGTTTCAAGAATGGTTCCCTGCTCTGAACGAATCTGTTTACACTGGAAAGCCGCGCTTTCAGACTCAAGAGGAGGGTGAGGCTGTGGTCTCCCAGAACGGAACCCGGAGAGATCAGAATGCACGTCCCAGCTCCGGCCAGTAGATGTCTCTATTTCATTCACCCTCTGTTGCCGGTTCCTCCTGAATGGGAAGCCTTGGGAGCAAAACTGAAGGGTGGAGGATTGCGCTATTCCTTCTGCCACCTTCCCCCAGCCTCCACCTCCACATCCCCCCCCACCCCCACCCCCCCCCGCCTTGGTTTCCTGGTTAGTGGCATAAAGGTAATTGAAACAGGAGTGTCGGTTAAACACATTCTCTACCAAATCTGTTTGCAAAGTGAACTGGTAACTGAAAGCCATCTCTACGGAGACGAAGCCTTTTCTCTTTAAATAGCACCATACGCTGAACTAAAAAGCTGTATTACTGAGTCATAACAATTAATTACACTCGGAGGTGAGAAGACAGGATTTAACGCTCTAATGCGATTTGAATTTAGGCCGGTATCTCATCCCGCTGCTATTTAAAACAAAATCACTTTTCCACGGAAGCATCTGCAACTGAGGAAGGTTTCAAAGCTCGAGTCTGAAGACATCTCTGGCAACTGAATATTCCCGTTTTAGCTTCCTGAGAGGTTTAATATGCACATTTGGATTTTCTAGATTTTCGTAATGAAGTGCATGCCTTTCTGCTTTGGGGTTTGACAAAAGAGAACTAGGAGCCTGGGCAGGTCTATTATTCTCATCAGGAGTTTTCTAGGTGTGGGAGGTGTGCAGGATGAGTTATTGGGAAACTAAAAATAGCATCTCAAAACAGACCACATGACCGGGCATCAGAGATGCAAACCCACGGAGGGCTGACCACCTCAGCATAAGGGGTTTATCGGCAGGTCTGGAGCAGGTGGGAAGTAGCTGAGAGAGGAAGGCCTGGTGGTTTCCAGGCGGCAGCTGGAGGGTCCTGTGCTCATCTGGGGAGACAGAGACCACCCCCGAGGAGCATCTCTGTGGCTCTGCAAGCGGTGCCGAGGGCACCAAGAGTCTTGGATGTGCCAGGGTAGGGGGTGCCGACTCAAAACTGCCCGGTCCAGAAGGAGAAGCCTGGAGCCTTCATGAACACTCTGGGAGGCAGGGGGCGGGAGGGAGGGCGTCCTGGATCTGAAATCTTTAATGTAGGCTCTCCTCCCGGAGAGTTTATGAATCTTGTGTTCCCCAGGGCTGGGGAGATATACTAGGAGGATCCGATGAGCAGAGAGCTGGATCCTAGACTGATCTGATCTCTGGACATCACGCCCCTTATGCACGAGATAGCACAGATCCTTCCGGACACCAGGCATCATTTTTATAGTGCACAGGTAGCTGGGGACTCAGGCTGTGCATGTGTCCCAGTGCCCCGTGGTATGTTGTCAGAACACCTGACATTCCCCAGACCCCGGTCTCTCGGGAGCCCTGGTCCCCCACCCCCCCACCACACCTTGCTCTTCTTCTTCTCCTCTCTGTTCCTTCTGCCACTAACATTTCCCATCGTGCTCTCAGCCCATACTCTTCATCAGCCCTCCAGACTAAGCTTGGTTACCCCATCCAGCCAAGGTTGCCCTGTGCCCCCAGCCCCAGCTGGTTGCTCTTTCTCCCAAGCACTCCATGGTCAGAGCGCGTCAAGTCCAGAACGCCCCCCTCCCCTGGAAGTCACCTGGGCATGCACACTCTAAGCCACTCACTGGCTGTGTCACCTGGACAGTGACCCAAACTCTGCAAACCCCATTGATTTAATCCATACGATGGGAATATTAATATTTATCTTGCCTGGTGGTCAAGAGGATGGGAAGGGCCAGGTCTGTTCAGGAAAGGAGTTATTTCAAGGTACAAACACTAGCGTGTGAGCCTCCAAGCCCGGGCGCCCACAGGGGCCAGGCTTTGGGTTCTCCGAGCCTCCTGCAGTGTGGCCCATGTCAGGAGGGATGAAGAATGGGGGCCTTTCCCGGGGACAGCTCCACTATACTCTGCCCAGCGTGCCATCCCTCACCGTCTCCATTTTTGGGACTTACTCCATAAATTCCCAGGGTCCCCATCCAAAAAATCTCTCCTTTCCCCTTCTTCCTTCATCAGCCCTGTTTTATTTTTTTCCCCTAACATGGATCACCGCCTGACCCAGTACCCGTTCACGTATTTTCTTGGTCACTGGCCCGGTGTCCCAGCTAGAATGAAAGCTCAGGAGAGGAGGCACCTTCTCCTGTCTCCTGTCCTGTGCCCCTCTATACCCCAGAATCCCAGCATAAGCCTGGAACATAATAGCTTCTCAGTGAACTCGACTGGGAAGAATGAATGGAAAGTCTGTCGCAGCTCACAGTGCCAGTCGGACATCCCTGCCGACCCCAAGTCCCCGCTCTCCGGGCCCTGCCCTCTCTCCCGTCTCCCAGACGCCGTCCCGTCCCCGGGGTCCCGCACGGAGGGGGGCAGGGGTCGGGCCTCCCTGCTCCGGCGGCGGCGGGAACCGGCGGCCCCAGGGCGCGGGCTGTCGGGGCCGGGGGTGGGGGGCGCCCGCCCCGGGCATGCTCAGAGCGCGCAGGTCCGGGCGGCGGCGGCGGCGGCGGCGGCGGGGTGGGGGGGAGGAGGAGGGAGCGGCCGCCGCCGCCGCCGCCGCCGTGCGCTCGCGGGCCCGGGCGGAGCTGCGCAGTCCTCTCGCAGCTGCGCCAGGACAGCCGGCGCGCCGCCGTGCCCACAAGTTGCCGGCAGCCGAGCGCGGCGCCGCCTCCCCTGCTCGCGGCCCCCCGCGCCCACCCCGCGGCGGCGGCCGGCTCCGGGACGCGCGCCCCGTGGACGCCGACCCCAGATGTAAAGCGGGACCGCGGCCCCCTCGCGCCCCCCTTCCCCCCTCTCCCCGGCGCGATCGAGAGTGTCGCCAGCGTCTCCTCTGCCAGAAACCCCGGGCTGGAAGATGTGGCAGCCGGCCACCGAGCGCCTGCAGGTAAGGGGCGCCCGCGCGGCCCCGGGGGCCAGCCTGGAGGAGGAGGTGCCCCGGGCCCGAGGAGCCCGAGGGGGCGCCGCTGCTCACTTGGCGGGGGAGCTGCCCGGAGCGGTCGTGGGGGCACGCGTGGATGAGAACAGGATGCTTGCTGTCAGCCTAGCCGGGCACCCGGCCCGGCGGGGGGCGAGAGGGTGAGCCGGTGACAGACGCGTCGCTTCGGGGCGTTACAACTTATGGCTTGGGGTGTTTGCGTGCGCGTTGCTGTATGTAAGCTTGCAGTTTCTGACCGGCAATTTTAGATTGCATTCCACGGACACAATTTACTGGTCTGGGGTTAGGGTTTTGGCATCAAAAATTTTTTTTCCTTCTTTTCGGCCTCCGGGAAAGACAGAACAAATATTCGTGAAAGCATCCATTTGCCAGTATAATTTGGGAATATCAAACTTGCTTTGACTTGGCCATGGTATGCCTTTTATTTTATTATTTTATTATATGTTTCATTTTACTTTATATTTTATTTTCCTATTTGTTGGTGCTCTCCTTTCATCTCCCATGAATTTAACTCCTCCGCCCGCCCCCCAAGATCCCAAGATATTTGAAAATCGAAAGTTAAGTTCAGCTAGGAATAGTCATGTCCTGGGTCATCCCACCAAAAGTTTTTCCCTTCTGTTTACTGAAATGACAGACTGCCTTTAAATTCTGAAGCCAGGGTGACAGGAAGGGGGTCAAAATGAGAAGGAGGGATGTTTACAGAAAGGTGCTCACACAGTGACACTTGAGACCCTGGACTTGCCCAGAAGGCAAGGTTCGATGACTGCCTTTTGCTCACAAATATTCCCAAGAGAGAGGGCAGTTACTGTGCCAGATAAAATCCACTGAAACCTGCGGTTAAACTTTTGGCAGGCTGAGAGCCACATTGTTTCGTAGTAAACTTTCAAGAAGTGTTTAAGTGGTAAAATATTGGGCCCCCACAGGATGAGTTGGTCAGAAGAGTTAGCATCTTTGGGGCCGGGAACCCTGGCTGGCTTGGGAGGTTTCTCAAAAAATGGAAAGCTCCAGATGCAAAATGCAGACTGTCCCGTAGGTGCTGGGAGAGGCTAACCTTTGCCCAGTGAGTTCTCATACTGAGGATTAACCTGCAGAGAACATTGCCTGTTTCTAAGCCTCCCCAGGTCTTTGGATTTGTAGGCAGTGGGTTCACATTAACAGAACCTGAGACACCAGGCCAGTCCCCCAGGGTCTCAAACAGACGAAACAAGAAAAGAGACCTTTAGTCTTGGAGACAAGGTAGTAGGTGACCAGTGTCTATCCTCTTTGTCTTATCAAGAGAATATCAACATGCAGCTCTGAGTGATTGACCAAAGGTAACGTACATGTATTTCAGCAGCGACACCAGTTACCACTTGTGCCATTTGAAGTCCCTGCAGTTCAGGGCATGGCTTCTGTTCTAAAGGAAGGGGTGACTGAGGAGGATGGAGGGCTCCCCGTCCAGGTGACGAGGGTGGCTCTTCGAAGTCCTTAGAGAGATGAGGCCAAGCTTCCTTGAGGTGGCTTTTTCTGTCCTGGTGTTCTGTACCTCTGCAAAGTTTGTGGGTTTTGTCTCTTGAAGTCCTTTCATTTAAGGACTCCTGGGTGCTCTGGGGCACGTGACCCCAGGCAGGTAAGAGCTCTGGCTTGCATTTGCATGGCCAAGTTCTTTACTAGAACCGTTCTCCCCGCTCTTGTGTGAAATTTACACCTGTGTGTTTGGCACCAGCCTGGATCATTACAGTTTTCACTTGCAGTGCCTTTATTTCATTTTAAAGCATCCTGTTGAAAGAGCCTGAGGATCGGACTTTTGCAAGCTCAGGTAAACACAGCTTATCACTGACTGAGATCAAATCACTGGGGAGGAGAGCCAAGCTCAACTTCACGCTCCCCCAAGTTTAAATCAGTAAACAAGCCTGGTTCGGTTCTAAAGGTACAGCTCGAGCCTTGTGATTACAGAAGTGAGCCAAATGGAGAAAAATCTTCATGTTTGTGGCTTCTTTCCAAAGAGCAGCTCAGCTCTTTTTAAAAACACACAATTTGTATGTTTTTACTTTTTGCTTCTGGGGGAGGGAGCTGCTGAGGGTGAGGTGGTGAGTGAGCTGCGTGTAATAATATTTTATTTACATTCCTTGTGGTTATGTTTGTCACGGTCTCTGTTTGCTGTCTGGGATTTTTTTCTTCCCCTTGCTGCCTTCAAGGCATCACCATATAGGAACGTTGGCTTCTGATTGATTCCTCAGTGAATGGGGTGCTTTATCTCACCCCGGGTGTCTGGCGGTGGAGACGGTGTTGGATATTGTGCTGGATGGGGAGAAAAATGATGAGTCCCACTCCTGAATGAAGTCCAAGCCCCACCCTACTTACACGCAGCCCAACCTTCTCATACAACCTCATTAATTTTTTTTCTGATTAATTTTTAATTCAAGAATGCAATTTAGATGAGCTGGGCTGAAGAAAATCCTTAAAGGAGGCATTCCCAGAGCTCTCGAAAAGGACTCAGGACGAGGGAGCCAATTTATTGTACAAATACCTAGACGCAAAAGAGGCCAGGGAAGGAAAGCATGACATTTTTTCTTAACTGATTTTATGAGATCCTACGAGGTGATGTCCATTCAAAGAGTCGGTGGCCCTGGCAGTGTGGCAGAACCTTGCTTAGGCCGGACCACGGCTTTCTAGCTAATTTGGGTCTGGCATCCAGCCTTTTTGCTCAGGAACTGACATCTTGGATCAAGTTTGCTTATCACCGTCAACACTCGCCTCTTTGCCAAACAAATGATGCCGATATTTTCTGATTTGCGGTGTAGCCGGCTGACCCAAATCCAGTACGGGGCTAGGGGACCTGTTGCCCCCAGCAGGGCTGAGCTGGATAATTCCTCATTCAGTCACACAAACCGCGGCAAGTTCCTCTGCTCCCCTGAATGTTAAAACTTCGGTCACATCCCACTCGAGCCCTGGCTGGGAGTTTCTGCCCTTAAAAATATAATACGATCAAAAGGAACGTGAAGACTTAAAGAACCACCCCAACTTGTAGAGATGAATAAATACGAATTCTCCCCCTTTCGCCTTCTCTGCTGCACAGTGGACTCTTTCTTGGAGGGACTTGGGAGAGTTATACATTGTTAAAGAAGCAGCTCTGAAAAGGGCATTTCTCAGAAAAGTAAAGGGAACTTTTAGGGCTAGGTTTGGTTTTTTTAAAATAGAGAGATTACTTCCGGCCTTGATACTTTACAATTTGCACGGGTTTGTTAATTGCCTTAATTATTGGGCGGGGTGAATCCCTTAGAAATGACCAGCTCATTCAGGCAAGAGTGCGGCTGCACTTAGCCACAGGCACGTGTATTTCTTCAGAGCCAGTGTCTTCCGTGAGCTACCAGATCCATTTCGTGGCAGGCCAGGAAAGGAGAGCAGGAGAAAGATGAATGGAGATGGAACTTGAAACAAAGGAAGCCAACAGATCCTTGCCTGTGGTGGAGTGATTACAAGGACAGAGTGGAATGTGATAGTAGGAATGTATGAGAAGCAAGTTCCAGCAAATGTTAAATGCGCAGTCTGTGCAACTGTCTTCTCGTGGGGCGGTCTGCTGAGGCTCCAGTTTAATCATTTGCCTGTCTTTCCTGAGATTGGAATTTCTCCATGGCAGTTCCAGAAAGTACAGAACTCCGATCCGTAAAGCTGGCTTTTGGCTTCTCAGCCTGGATCATTTTCTTGCTCTTGCTACTTTTCTGTTTGCTCGCATTTCGTCCCGTGGCCTAGCATTAGCCCCATCCAAGCAGGATGGAGCAAGGAAGGGTGGGAAGCAAACCAGATCCCGCCTTCTCTCGTTGCTGGTTAAAACTGCGGGCTGGCAAGAGGTTCACGCAAATAAAACTGAAGTTTTATTGGAAATAAACCTTTGCAGATTTTAGGAGGTTTAATTATGTTGCCATTTCTCTGCCTTGCCTTATCTGATAGATTTCACCTTCACTTGGACTATAGATTGTTCTAGACTTATTTCTCTACTTCTCCCTTTTCATCACTTCTCAGTGATGGAAGAACTGTCTAGAACGTCAGCTGGAGAGCATTAGGCCAGGCCCGCCGGGCAGAGAGCAAACTTTGGCAAATATGACCCATTTCCAGGCAGAGGACATTGACAAAAGGATACACAGAGCAGGGAAGAGGCTGACAATGGCCCGTTTTTACGGAGCACGTGCTGTGTGTGTGGTGCTGTGCTAGGAGTTTTATTTGAATTATGTAGTTCATTTACCTTCCATAGCCATGGTTATCCCCATTTTATAGTTAACAGACTGAAAGCCAAAGAGGTTAAGCAATTTGGTCAGGGAAGGGCGGGCTAGAAAGGAGCTGAGCTGGAATTTGAACCAGGTGGTTGGGCTTCAGAACTTCCTTCTTCACCACTTGTCTGTAGTGCAAAAGGAGAAGACGAAGCGGGATGCTCGATTTTATTTTGTTTAATGTTTATTAATTTTTGAGAGAGATAGAGAGAGACAGAGTGTGAGCGGGGGAGGGCCAGAGAGCCAGAGGGAGACACAGATTCCCGAAGCAGCCTCCAGGCTCTGAGCTGGCAGCACAGAGCCCAAAGGGGAGCTTGAACTCATGAACCGTGCGATCCTGACCTGAGCTGAAGTTGGACACTTAACTGACTGAACCACCCAGACGCCCTGAGCAGTTTGCTTTAGAGGTGCTGGTGCTATTGTCGATTAATAAATAGAATCACAGCAATGGTGGTCTGGTGGCTCAGAGAGGCGCTTTCATATCTCTTGTGGTTGTCTGTGCTGACCAGGGCTCCCCTCATTCGGTGGCCCTCATCTTGGGGGAAGTAGCTGTTGTGTTGTACTTTAGCTGAAGTTCCCAGGTGCCATTTAGAAGTCTCTTCAACTGGAACGCATGGCATTTATCCAAGCTAGAGACCTTGAGAGCTGGTTGTCAAGGCTGATCATGTCTCAGGTCTTTCCATGTTTAGATGAAAAATGGGGGAAAGGGAGGAAGGAGCCTGGGGGGGTTCAGGAGCAATTGCTTGGGAATAAGGGGTAACTACTCTTAGCGAGCTTCTAGATTCTAGATTCAAATTGATTCTAGATTTTGCGATTCTTTTCATCCCTCTTAGACGAGTGGAGTGCAAAGCATTGGGCTTCATTGTTTTTAAGGAAATCTTGGGAGTTGTTAATTTGAGGTCTTTCAGGAGGAGAACGCTAGCTTACATCACTGGGTCTTTTTCTGAATTTGTCAGCAAAATCTCCCCCAAGTGACTTGCAAAATGCCAGCCTTGGAAAAAACTCTCTGCCCCCTGGTCACCCATTGCCTAATTGGGCTGTTTAATGTTGACTGTACTGGGTTATCTTGGGGTGTTAGGCAACTTTCGCATTTTTGTTTGATGTTCCAGATTGGCTCTCTCCTCCCCGCTCCCTTCGCTCTGACTCCATCCTCCTGTGTAAATGAGTCCTGGAGACTGGATCCTGGAGGAGTCCACCCCGGACAGCCCCAAGGCGACTGGAGATCAGGCTACCTTCCACAGGGCTTTCCAAAATAGCAAATAGTGGCAATGCAGGGAGTCGTTAGTGGTTAGCAAATACAACTCGTCCAGAAACACTCAGTAACACTGCAGTGTGCTTCACCCAGCCCCCTTGGGCACAAATCTAAACGGAGTCTTTGTTTAAGTAGAGCAAGAAGAAATAGTTGAGGTCTTTGTCCAAAGACCTCCTTGGAGTCTAGTGGAATTAGTTACTATCATTTTATGTTAAAAAAGAGTTTTGATCCCGATTTAGCTGCCAACCAGTGAGTGATACAGCATCAGAGTATTCACTAGGTCCAAATCCTCAGGCCAACAACTGGAAAAGGACAGTGTCGGGAATAAGGCACAGACTTGTCTTGTTACTTTGGGCCTATTTTGGTGCTTCCAGAGTCTCATGAAGCTTTCTAACCTAATGCTCATGTCCCTTGGGCCCCTCACCTTGCTGCGGTCATCTTTCCCATGACTGATGGTCCAGACCTTCTCCTTCTTCCTTCAGCTGTTGCTGCTGAGGTCTTACTTTGATAAGGGAGGTTCCAATAGTGAGAAAAACACCACCTCTCCCACCCTCAGATTCAGACCCTGGTCCCCATGTCTTACTTGATGCTGTGAATTGAGTTGTGTCTGCCTCAAAAAGATAGCTGGGTCCTAACCCACTCATCTGTGAGTACTGCTTTATTTGAACACAGGGTCTGTGCAGATGTCAGCAAGTTGAGTCACAGTAGATTAGGGTGAGCCCTATACCCAGTGACTGGTGTCCTCACAAGGAAGGATTTGAAGGCACAGAGGAGGCGTAGGAGAGGAAGCCGTGTGAAGACAGGGGCAGAGAACGGAGTTCTGCTGTCACAAGCTGAGGATCGCTAGGGATTCTGGCAACCATCAAAAGCTAGAAGAATCAAGGTCGTGTTCTTCCTTAGAGTCTTTGCAGGAACTGTGGCCCTGCTGCCATCTTGGTGTAGGCCTTTCAGCCTCCAGACGCAGGAGAGAATAGATCTCTATTGTTTTAAGACATTCAATCTGTAGTCATTTCTCATAGCAGTCATCGTAACCTAACACAGTGATGACACCATGTTGCTTTTGACTGCGTTCTCTGTATTTCTGGAAGTCTAAGGATGCCCGGGTCTCATAAACTGGGACAAAATGAATGTGTGTGTCTGTATAGCATGCTCTTTTTATACTGAGTGCGTGACTTTATTTACAGTTGATTTGAAGAAAATGAAAACAGACATTATAAAACAACTAAATTACTGCTTCTTCCTCCCTTGTCTGCCTTTGGTCAACATCCTCGGAAAGGTGGCAAACGGGGGGTGTGTTGCTAAAGGGAGCATCTCTGAAAAATACAATAAGTGTGCTTCCAGAGGTGTGGTTAACATCGGTCATTACAATCATGGGACCCGAAAGGCAGCTGCTTTTAGGCGGACCTAAGCGATCCTTTTCCAGGCAGGTGGAGACCATGGGAAGGCTAGGGTTTGATCCTCAAAGCAATCCTGGTTGTGAGGTCTCTGCAGGGTCTCTGGACCGCAAGCCTCTCCCCAACAGGGACAAGTGTGGGTTGACTTTAGAGTCAGTCCTTGGTAGCCGCCGGTTGTTGTCTGGTAGGTTGTTTGCATCCGGTTGGATATTGTTTTGTTTTCACTTTTCACTTGGTAACTGTAAACGTTATTTTAAAAAGAACCTATTTTGACTGCAGATCCACACGTAAGACAAAAGGTTGAGTGTCACGCGGGATCACCACACTTGCTTTCCTGGGCCGGCTCCTCTTTTCTTTATTTTTATTAAAAAACATTTTTTTAAAAAAGTTTATTTATTTATTTTGAGAGAGGAGCAGAGAGAGAGAGAGAGAGAGAGTGAGCAGAGGAGGGGCAGAGAGAGAGGCAGAGAGAGAATTGCAAGCAGGCTCCATGCCACCAGCACAGAGTCCAATGCGGGGCTCGAACTCACAAACTGTGAGATCAGGATGAAACCAAGAATCAGACACTTGACAAACTGAGCCACCCAGGCACCACCCCACCCCCGCTCTTCTTTTCGATGCATCAGCTACAGTAGCAGAGGCACTAGTGAGCCCGATGAGGGCAAGGAACCTGGGTGAGAGCCTCTCAAGTTTTATTTTATTATTATTATTTTTAAAATGTTTATGAGAAAGGGAGAGACAGAGCATGACTGGGGGAGGAGCAAAGAGAGAGGGAGACACAGAATCCAAAGCAGACTCCTGGCTCTGAGCTGTCAGCACAGAGCCCGATGCGGGGCTTGAATCCACGTGTTAGATCCTGACCTGGGCTGAAGTCCCACGCTTAACCGACGGAGCCACCCAGGCACCCTGAGCCTCTTGGGTTTTAAAATGCCATTTTCTCACTTCCTTCTGTTCTGCAGGAAGGCCTGAATACTGCAGGTGGGGAAGGGAGGGGAGAGGAGAGCTGCCCAGAGAAAGAGTCTCCTTCCTTGTCCCTCTCCTGTGAGATTAGACCCGTCCTGAGTCCTGATCCCTTGTCCTGGTTCCTTCGAGGCCCGTTCCCCTCCCACCTCCTCGTCCCTGCCTCACAGCTTCTTTGTTAATTGTGGGTCTGAGCATAAACACAGATTCCGTAGCCCCGTCTGTGCACCACAGTCTCCGGCATCTTTCCATCAAGGAGCGGCCGACACTTCCCAGGTGTGTGCAACACCCCCGTGCACAGCCACCCATGATGTGGGATCGTGGACACCGCCGTCTGCACCCTGAGTCTCCTGTGCATATTCCCTGGGAGCTGAGTTGCCGGCTGTGGGGCCGTGGTGCTGAGGGCTGGCTCTTTTGCATTGGGCTTAAAATTCTTGGCAGCCAAGTGCCTTAGTTTCCCAGCGCAGCCACAGGCTGGGTGTCCTAAGCAGCAGGAATTTGCTGTCTCACCCATATGGAGGACGGGGGTCCAAAATCAAGGGGTTGGTAGGTTTGGTTTCTTCCCAGAAACCAGACCAGAGTCTGTTCCGTGCCTCCCTCCTAGCTTCTGGTGATTTTCTGGAAATCTTAGGTGTCCCTTGGCTTGGTGTCGGGATCACCAGGTTGCACATGGCGTTGTCCCTGTGTGTGTCTCTGTATCTGAATTTCTGCTCTGTAGAAGGCTGTCACCCATGTTCGATCAGGGGCCCACCTGCCTCTGGTACCGGCTTACCTTAACCAATTACATCCGCAGTGCCTGTTTCTGAGTAAGGTCATGTTCTGATGTCCGGGGGTTCAGGATTTCAGCATAGGAATTTCTGGAGAGACACGATGCAACCCGTTTAGAATTTTCTTTTCAGTATCTTCCAGGCACCAGCATCGTTCTCCCTGCTTGAACCAACCATGGGGCTGGATCAAAAAGATAAACAAGCAATGGGAATTTTTTTCCAAATGGGGGCGTGGGTGTGAAATGCAGGGGCATATCTACTATGTGCGATGGCTACTATTTTATATTAGGTTTGACTAAAAAACTACAAAATAATATCTGCTTAGGGTAACAGGATAACAAATCAGACAGCTTAGAAGTGTGTTAGGAAGTTCATAAGCTTGTCCCTTTCTCTCTTCCCAAGTCTACCCATGAAGGAAACTCATTTGAAGTGTCTGGTAGTGATTTTTCCCACTACTTTGTCCAGGTTTTTGCATATGTAAATGTGTAGATGCGTATTTAGGTCTTTCTCATGTATCTCAATAATATATGTATATTTGTGGTTTTATATATACAAAATACAACTGTGAATTTTTTTTCTTTTTTTTTTTTTTTTTTTTTTTTTTTTTTTTTTTTTTTTTTTTTTTTGCTTTACAAACCATCCACGGTCCTCCTTTCCATGGTTTCAATTATTTGCACACAAGTACCATCCAGAAGCACATGATCCTTCTTCTGACAGATCATTAGGAGGTCAGCAGTTGCCCAAGGTTACATGACGATGCCTGTGTCATTCGCCTTATTACAAGAAGGATGAGTACAGGATAATAAGATATTTTTAGAGACAGAGAGAGACCACATTCCCTTAACTTCAGTGACCGTATATTGCTATAATTATTCTATTTTATTATTGGCTGTTGTTGTTAATCTCTTACTGTGCCTGACTTATAAGTTAAAATTTGTCCTAGGTATGCATGCATAGGAAACAGCATAGCACGTAGGGCGTTTGGTACTTTCTGAGGTTTCAGACATCTACTGGAGGGCTTGGAACATACTCCCCATGGATATGTAGGGGGGGGGATGACTATACGTGTAGGTCCAACTCATTCTGTTTAAGTATCAGCACAGAATTTGTGGTGCAGTTGGACCACAGGTGATTCTGTCCTTCCCCTGTCAGGGCGTATCTGGGGGCACGTCTGTGTTCTTTTCTTGTTCTCGTGTTGGCAGTAGTGTTTTAACTATCTGGGCACATCCTTACAGCGGTGCGCTTCTGTTTCTTTAGCCTGGACCAGCGGCATTGGAATTGCTGCATTGTGAGTGTGCATGTTTTATGTTTTAGCAGCTGTTAACGAAGGCCTTTTTTGAGAATTCTGCGTTTTGATCAGAAGTGTGTGCAATTCTGGTAAAGGTGCAAAGAACATAGTTTGCTGGAGAAAGGGCAGTCTTTTCAACAGATGATGCAAGAGCAGTTGGATATCCGCATGCGAACCCCCAAACTTTAATCCGGACGTCAGACATCTGGTATATACAGACTCACAACTCATCACAGGCCTAAATGCAGAGCCTTAAAATCGTGACACTTGCAGACAAAGGCAGTAGGAGATCTGTGTAACTTTTTACGCATCACAGCCCGAAGTTTCTCTAGATTGGGCAAAGATTTCTTAGAACAATAACAAAAAAGCAATTGATGAGAGGAAACTTTCATTACATTGGACTTCATCAAAATAAAACCCTCTGCTCTTTAAGCAATACAGACAACAGAATGACTAGGTGAGACACTGGCAGGGAGAAAATACTTGCAAATCTGTAGGAAAGGGCTTGTGTCGGGATATCATGATATTTAAAGGAGTCTCAAAACTCAATGATAAGATGATAAACAATTTAAGAAAAAGCAAACGATGTGAACAGAGAAGTTCTATGGACAGCAAATATGCACAGGAAGCTGTTGAACATCATTCATCATCAAGAAAATGCAAATTAAAACCGCCATGAGACACCACTATGTACCTACAGGGTAGCTAAAAGTAAGCAGACTTCAAGCTCACCTTGTGTTGGTGAGGATGTGGCTGAGCTGGAGCGCAGAGTCCTGGGGGCCGTGTAAAGCACATTAGTGGATCTGAGGATCGGATGGGGGGAGTGAACGAGTGTTTAGGAGTGACAGATGTGTTCAACATCTTGATTATGGTGATGGTTTCACGGCGTTATAAATAGGTCAGAACTTTGGAAATTACACAGTGTTTTACATGTTGACTATCCCTATAGAAAGATGTTCAGGGGGCACCTGGGTGGCTCAGTCAGTTAAGCCTCTGACTTCGGCTCAGGTCATGATCTCACAGTTTGTGAGTTCGAGCCCTGTGTTGGGCTCTGTGCTGACAGCTCAGAGCCTGGAACTTGCTTCAGATTCTCTCTCCATCTCTCTCTGCCTCTCTCCCACTAACACTCTGTCTCTCTCTCTCAAAAATAAATAAACATGGGGCGCCTGGGTGGCTCAGTCAGTTAAGTGTCTGGCTTTGGCTCAGGTCATGATCTCACGGTTCGTGGGTTCGAGCCCCGCGTCAGGCACTGTGCTGACAGCTAGCTCAGAGCCTGGAGCCTGCTTCGGATTCTGTATCTCCCTCTCACTCTGACCCTCCCCTGCTCACGCTGTCTCTCTCTGTCTCTCAAAAATAAATAAATAACATTAAAAAATTAAAAATAAATAAATAAATAGACATAAACGATAAAAAAAATGTGTTCAAACAAGGGTATGTGAAGTTGGCGCTGTGCTAGGTGTTGGGGAAACTAACAATACATGATTTATTCCCTTACTTCTGACAGTTTTCTGTAGCTTTCACATTATTTAAACTGGAAATTAAAATTCTAACCTAGCATGTAAATAACAAACTGTATTTTTCTTAGAGTTCCATTCACTCCTTTTAAAACATTCCTTTATTTAGTCCCCAAGATGACATGTTTCCTCCATCTTGATTTGCCTATGGATCCTAAGTTGTAACTAATGGTTGAGCAAGAGAAGAAATCTCACCCAAAGGGTAGATGGTTCAGGTTGGTGCCTTGGTGTTCCATCTGTCATTCAGGATGGCCCCTGTCTTGTTCTTGCTCTTGGTGGTGTGTTTCTCGCTTCATTCCATCCTGCCCAGAGGGGCTCAGTCCTCAGAGACCTTTTTTGCCCTATGTCCCAGCACCTGGCTCTGACTCTAGTGGCCAATAGACTCAGGGCATTGTGCTGTTGATTGGGTATATTTTGTGGCTTGTGGCTCCATGACTGGATGGGCCACCTTCTTGATATTCTTCCTCCTGCAACAGAAAACAGAGGGAACATATCATCCAAAACCGTGAGTGGGTCTTGATTCTGGTTTGCGGATGTGATGTGCCTAGCAGACGTAGGGTCTGGATTTCTTACAAAATAATTCGTTTTCTCATGAGTATGGCAACTCAAAAATTTAGATAGCATACAGCAACTTCACTCATGGCTATTGAACCTTTGGATTGAGAAGTGTTCACAAAAATAATATTAATCTAGTTTACAAACTCTTTTTTCATTTCAGGGAGGAAAATTTAAGGAACTTGACTCATTCCCTCTTATTTATTCATTTTTTTCATTTTATTTTTTTTTAATTTTTTATAGTTTATTGTCAAATTGGTTTCCATACAACACCCAGTGCTCTTCCCCACAAGTGCCCTCCTCCATCACCACCACCTCTTTCCCCCCCTCCCCCTTCAACCCTCAGTTCATTTTCTGTATTTAATAGTCTCTCAAGTTTTGTGTCCCTCTCTCTCCCAAACTCTCTTTCCCTTTTCCCCTCCCCCTGGTCCTCCCTTAGGTTTCTCCTGTTCTCCTGTTAGACCTATGAGTGCAAACATATGGTTTCTGTCCTTCTCTGCCTGACTTATTTCGCTTAGCATGACACCCTTGAGGTCCATCCACCTTGCTACAAATGGCCATATTTCATTCTTTCTCATTGCCATGTAATACTCCATTGTGTATATATATAAATATATATATATACCACATCTTCTTGATCCACTCATCAGGTGATGGACATTTAGGCTCTTTCCATGTTTTGGCTATTGTTGACATTGCTGCTATGAACATTGGGGTACATGTGCTCCTATGCATCAGCACTTCTGTATCCCTGGGTAAATCCCTAGCAGTGCTATTGCTGGGTCATAAGGGAGTTCTATGGATAGTTTTTTGAGGAACCTCCACACTGTTTTCCGGAGCGGCTGCACCAGTTTACATTGCCACCAACAGTGTAGGAGGGTGCCCGTCTCTCCACACCCTCGCCAGCATCTATAGTCTCTTGATTTCTTCATTTTAGCGACTCTGACTGGCATGAGGTGGTATCTCAGTGTGGTTTTGATTTGTGTTTCCCTGATGATGAGTGATGCTGAGCATCGATTCTTTTTTTTTTTTTACTTATTTTTTATGAGGTTTTATTTTTTTTAATTTTAATCTTTTATTTTTTTAATATAACACAATTTATTTTTTTAACATATGCAATTATTTTCCGTCATTTACAATACAGTAGTTACAATGACACTCCAAACAGAAAAGCAAAGTAAAAAATCAAAACCCCCACTTCTATTTCATGTAATTAGACTTATACAGAAATTAAAAGGTTAAGTACCAACTAGTTAATCACCTAATTTCACA
>PISW01003111.1:46437-224607 GCA_004023785.1 Mungos mungo | reverse complement strand
TCATTCATCCCCGCTCTCTTTCCCCCTTCCTCTCCCCATGGTCCCCTGCCAGGCCTGTCCTGTTAGACCTATGAATGCAAACATATGGTATCTATCCTTCTCTGCCTGACTTATTTCGCTTAGCATGACACCCTCAAGGTCCATCCACTTTCCTACAAATGGCCATATATCATTCTTTCTCATTGCCATATAGTACTCCGTTGTATATATATACCTGAGACTTTTGTTCTTGATCCTTCACTGGCCTGGACCTGCTTCTTGTCACTTCCCCTCCTCAGTCCTGCTGCACATGCCTTTGCTTCAGCTGGGCCCTCACCAGGGGCGCCCGGGGTGGACTCAAGCCCCATGCCCAAGATGGGCTGTAGCCCCTCTCACAGCAGTCTGCCAATGACATTTTCTCAAGATTGCAAATTTGTATTTGCTATCTCTGGCTCTTCCCAGGTGCCTGACCCGATATTTGGACAAAGGAGCAGATAAACCCAAACTGCACGGGAGTTTCTGGGCTCGTGCTGTCTCCCCTCTAAACCCATGAAGCCCCTCAGCTGGGCACCCCCTGCACACCAAGATCTGTGCTGGTTCGCGGATTTTGCTCACATTTTGCCCCTGCCCTGGGCACCCTCTCACGTGGCAGACCTCTTTCATGTTCTCAGCACGACTCCTTCCCCGCACGGCTCCCCTGCCTGCACCACCCCCACAATCTCTGTGTCTAGCACCATCTGTCCAGCTCACTCGCTGTCTTGACCGGACAGCTTGGCCCCTAGTACGTGAGCACATAATGCAGTTAACCACAACATGATCTCATTTGCTGAGCATTTGGGGGTTCACCGTGAGCAAGGAATCAGGAACATAGACCTGAATTTTCTGGAAAGCTGGTTAAGCTCCAGAATGTCTGATTCAGTAGGTCTGGGGTGGACCCATTGAATTTGTATTTCTAACAAGTTCCCAGGTGCTGCTGTTGTCAGTCTGGGGCCTGCACTTTAAGGACCACTGACCTCCAGAGACAGTTGCAAAGTGGCGTCCCAACGGCCACCTCTAGTTCAAGAGATTTCACATAAAAATCTGAATTTGCATCTTGTCTTTCAAAATCAGTATGTCTCCACACTCGGTCCTCTTTCTCGTGTGGCAGTCACCCACGGCTGCCCACTCTGCACGTGGAGTCCTCCCCTCGCTGCCCTTACCTGTGTTCTGGTCTCAGGTCTCTGGGGCCTGGCAACTGTGGGCTCCGAGGAGGGACTGAGCCCCAGGAAGCACTGTGTGCCACCGTGGCATTCATGGGCTGCACCGGAAACCCTGTCCTTGGATAATCTGCCTCCCCCCAGACTCGGACTTCCTTTAGGTCTCTAGACTGATCACCATTTCCAGATTTAAGCCTCTTTTCTGCAGCTTCCACCCTGAGAAACAGGCCAGCAAACCGGTGACCACACAGGGACAGCATGGCCGCACCCTTGCCACTGCTCTGCACCCCTAAGGGCCCCACAGCCCACACAACCCTGTCCCTGCAAGGGTGTCAGTCTTGCCCCCACAAGACAGAAGAGGAGGCTGAAGAAAGAGCAAGTGAGGAAGAAGCTCCCTTCCTGGGTCCCTGGCTGGGAGGGGGCGGGGCTGCACCTCTCCTGGGGACCGCCCCTTGTGCAGGGACAAATGGGGACTGTCCACCACCACCGCCCCCAACAACCAACTCCGAGCCTGTGGAGGGAGTTGAATAGCATCCCCGCCCCCCCCCGCAAAGTTCTTGTTCACTCAACTTCAGATGAGACCTTATGTGGAAACAGGGTCTTTACAGATAAAATCAAGGCCCAGCCTGAACGCAATGGCTGGCGTCCTTGTAAGAGGACAGACACACGTAGAGGTAAAGCCACGAGAACGCAGACGCAGCTTGCGGCGATGCCACCACGAGATGTGGAACGCCCGGAGCCGCCAGACGCAGGAAGAGGCGGAAAGGAGCCGTGGGAGAGGCCCCGCCCACACCTTCATTTTTAGACTCTGGCCTCCAGACCGGGGACAGAATCGATTTCTGTTTGAAGTCACTAAGCTATGACAGCCCGTCTTTCTCCAGCACCCCCGGCGTCCTTCCACCTACAAGGCCCCGATCGGCACCCCTCCCAGCTCCCGCCCCACGGCCAGTCCCCGCCAGAGCCACGCCTTGCATTCCCACGCCATCTCGCCAACAAGAGCATCGTCGCTTCCTGCCCAGAAGGTTGCAACAGCAGTCACAGACTGCTCTTCCGAAAGCAGAGGAACTCCAGGCCACAGCCCCACCCCCCAGGTTTTAAACCTTCCAAGGCCTCCATCATCTGAGCCCAAACTGGCCTTCCAGCCCAGCCTCGCACCGTCCAACCTGCCGAACCTTTGCTCACACCGTTCCCTCTACCCGGGACCCCGTCCTCACCTTCCCACAGCCACCTGTGTGAACACTGCCCACCTCGGAAACCATTTCAAGCGGCACCTCACCCATACTGCTCCTCTTGCTCCTCACGACTTGGAAACTTCCAGAACACGGGGTCTAGGTCCTTCTGCCTGTTCCGAGCACCCTGACCTTTTGCAGTAACCCTCCACAAGGGCCAGGCTGGACCCCTTGCAGGATCAAACCCTGGACCTGATCCGGGAGTGCCTAGCACCTAACTCCATGCCAGGCATGGAAGAGAGGGGCGCGAGCTGCCTGGGTCCCTGTTGCCATGACAGCACCTCGCCAGTGGGCATGTGGGAGGCACCAGAAAAATGTGTTGAATTTGAGTCAATTCAATTGAATCTTGGAGTCTGAAGGGATCTTGGTCTGGCCTCCCACCAGCAGGCTTGAGAGGCTTTCTAGATGCTTTCTGTCCTCATTTCAACTCATTTTCCTTTTTACCTACAACACTGTTCTCTTTCTGCCTTTTAATTTTGTTCTATAATGGAGGGAGGGAGGGACAGAGGAAGAGGCTGCCTCCTCCAGCACCTGGCGGCACTTCTCCCACGTGTTTTGGGGCCCAGACACGCTCACAGGCTTCCACCCCCAGCTGGCCGCACCCAGGGAGGCCAGAAACCCTCTCTGCCGCTGCTGCACCCACCCCCACCCCCCATGCACAGCAGCACCAATGAGCCTAAGAAGGTAATGCCGCCACTTGCCCCCAGTGCCTGCCCCATCCCCTTGACCACCCACTGACCGTGCCCACCCAGTCTAGGACTTGTGCCCACTGTGCTGGTCCAAGCTGGGGTCGGCTAGAGACCGGGCAGAGGGCGGCCACGGGAGTCCCGAGGCTGTGCGGCTGGGAAACATCTCAACTTCTCAGCAGCGAGAATGACCCGGTTGCCATGGTTACAGCAGAGCCCGGCTCTGGGCCAAGGCCTCCCGGGTCAGTCTCCAAGGCCCCCCCCCCCCCACCAGTACTCACAGTGCAGCCAGGCGAATCCCCGGGGCATGGTGGTGCGCTGTGTCCCCCAGAGAGCAGAAGCAGTGTCCCCAGCAGTGTGTCTATCCACAAAGGCCCAGGTGGGGCCTACATGGCCTCGGGTCAGCAAAGGTGGCCCAACGCCGGGAAAGGGTTGACCACAGAGGAGCAGCCCGGCAGGGGGCGGCAGGTACTCCTGGGGCAACGCCTGCCCTTATCTGCCTGGCAGTGTGGAGGACAGCGGGGGGGCAGCGGCCGCGAGTCCCATGGCAGCCAGGGCCTGGCCTGAGACAGCAGCCTCGGGGTCTTTCCCTCTAGAGCAGAGGAGAGAGTCCCCAGCAGGCCCCTTGGAATCTGGGGCTGGGTTGTGCTTTCTGATTTCTCCGTCTGCAGCTGCTCAATGTGAAATCTGGCTCTGGAAAGAGAAAGGAGGAGAGAAACTGATTATGTAAGAGCAGGACTGCCACTCAGCCATCAGCCGCAGGCACCGGGAGTCTATGTGTGCGCTGTGCCCAGCGCCTGGCAGGGACCCCCGGGAACCAGCCCTGGAGGCTGGCGACTCTGGGAAACAGGCTCACACACAAGAAATGACTTCAGACCATCCCAAGGGCAGCACTGGCCAGGGAGTGAGTTACAATGACACCAGCTGGCAGCCACAGGCCTGAACAAAAGCAGGACCAGGCAATGAAAGGCCAAGTGGTTAAATCAAGGGAGCTTCCTGAAGGAGGTGACGTTGCGTGCAAGTAAAGTACCTCAGGCCACTCAGGCGGCTGTGGGGCTAAAACAGCAGAGCATTAATCCCTCCTTTTACCTTCAGGCTTTGTCCCAACCTCCTATTCCCCAAATCCTTGTCCCCTTCTTCTTAGGGTTGCTGGATGAAACACCAGGTGCCCAGTTAAACTTGAATTTGACACCAACAACACACATTTTTTTAGGATAATTGTGTCACAAATACTTTTTAGTGTCAGTATGCCCCAAATATTGCATGACACATACTTATACTAAAAAAAAAAAATCATTGTCATGTAATGATTTAATGATTCCATGTTATTTAATTAAACAATTATTTAATTCCAAACTAGGCAGAAGTCCTGTATTTTTTATTTATTTATTTATTTATTTAGAGAGAGAGAAAGTCTTTGCAGGTGTGTGCAAGTGGGGGAGGGGCAGAAAGAGAGGGAGAGAGAGAGAATCCCAAGCCGGCTCTGTGCTGTCGGTGCAGAGCCCAATGCAGGACTCGATCCCTTGACCCTGAGATCATGACCTGAGATGAAATCAAGAGTCAGATGCTTAACCGACTGAGCCACCCAGGTGCCCCAGAAGTTCTATAGTTTTATTTGCTAAATTTAGCAACCCTGTGATAATAATGGGATTACTCTGCCCGAGTGCTTGCTCTGAGCTAGGCCCAGGGCTCGGGCTTTGATAGTCATTGAATCCTCACAATAATCTTGGAAAGCCATAAAAATCTCATTTTTATCCATGAATAAATGAAGGTACAGAAAGGTTAAGACACTTGTACAAGGGGCGCCTGGGTGGCTCAGTCAGTTAAGTGTCTGACTTCAGCTCAGGTCATGATCTCAGTTTGTGGGTTTGAGCCCCGCGTCAGGCTCTGTGCTGACAGCTCACAGCCTGGAGCCCGCTTCTGATTCTGTGTCTCCCTCTCTCTCTGCCCCTTCTCACTCATGCTCTGTTTCTCTCTGTCTCAATAATAAATAAATGTACAAAAAATTTTAAAAAAATCTATTTTCTGTGCTAAGCAATACACAAAGTGAAAAAAATAGCTTAAAAAAAAGACACATGTACAAGATCACACAGCTCGTAAGCAGTGGGACAGGAATTCAAACCCCACCCACTGTGGCCACTCCCACCAGCTGACGTCCACACATCGCCCTTACCTGGGGCGCTCACACAGTCACCTCTATCACTCACTGGACTCTGAGATACAGGCTCTTGTCCCCATTTTGCAGATGAGCAAATAGGTTCTGAGAGACTGAGTTGGCCAGTGACAGAGCCAGCTCTGAAATTCAGAGAAATTCTTAAGTTCTCTGACTCTGTTCTGTTCCAAATCCTTACCTTCCCTGTTTGGTCTGGAGAAACAGTCATGGGTTAATGGTAGGAGGGAAAAGCAGGTATGATGTGGTCTTCTCCATTGTGGCATCCATCTCCACAGAACATACCAGAAGTGCTGGCCCTTACCCTCAGAGGTTGTCCCGCACACAGACAGGGCCTCACACAAACAATACGGGTGATCACAGTCACCATGGACATTAACCTAACTGAGACCTTTTGTGGTTGTTATTGTTTTTTTTAAGGCTTGTGGAGGTATAATGTATAGATAGTAAAATTTACTTTTTCAGGGTACAAATTTATGAGTTTTGACATATTCAGAACTCTATCACTATAGACCTGACATAAAACGTTTCCAACTGTGCAGAAAATTCCCTCCTGCTACTTTGTCGTCAACACTTCCTCCCACCCCCAGCCCCATGGAACAATTCATCCGTGTTGTGTCACACAGTTTTCCAGAACGCCAGATGGACACGTGTGCCCTTTTGTGCCAGGCTCCTTTACCCAGCCGACTGCGTTTGGGACTCAGCCAGGTTGCTGCGTGCGTTAGTGGGTTGCTGCTTTTCCTTGCTGAGTAGTATTCTATTGTACGGACACCAATCGAAGGGCATCGGAGTTGTTTCCAGATTTTGAAGATGACAAAGCTACTACCAGCCTCTGCATATGGGTGGTTTTGTCTTTTAAGTTTGAGAGAGAGCAGGACACGGGCAGAGAGAGGAGAGAGAGAATTCCACGTAGGCTCTGTGTGGAGCTCGAACCCATGAGCCGCGAGATCATGACCTGAGCTGAAGTCGGATCAGCTTGACTGACGAGGCCACCCCCGCGCCCCATACAGGTTGTGGTGTGGACAGAAGTCTCCACTGGTCCTGGGCCTGTCTGTCTGGGCTTGTGCTGCCCAGCAGTCCCCTGTTCCCGCCGGCTGGGCCCTTCCCTCAGCCTCGAGCTCCTAGTCACGTGCGCACGACCCACTCAGGCTCTGTCCACCCCCCGCTACGCTTTCTGGGCGGCCTCCTTCAGTACTGAACCCCCCACAAGTCTTAGGCCCCCAGACCCTGACAGAGAAGCCAAGAAAGTAAGAAACGGGGTCCCAGTCACCTGCACACCACGCCACAGAGTCCTGACCCTGGGTGCCTTCTCTGGTCCCGCTCTTTGAGCCCCGTTGAAATGGAGGAACTGTGTGCGAGGCAAAGAGGACACACAGCGGGAGTTACCCGGTGACACGCAGGGGCTAGAGCGGGGATGGCGGCCCCGGGAAACCAGGCTGCTCACAGAGGCCTGGAAACAGGGCCAAGAGGCCAGGCCGGCGGCCTTCCTCACACCTGAGAGGGCCCAGGGCGCCTCTCTCCTCCTGTCCCTGTCCCTGTCCCTCTCTCACGGGGGAGGGTGAAGAGTTTGAGACCGTGCCTCTCCCAAGCCCCTCCCGGCCTACTCCACGGCTCACAGCAGTCATTACAAAGCTCACAAGGGACAAGTTGTACAAGAGAAGTAAACTTGGAGTATTTTACTACTCCATACTTCAATTGTGAATATTTTTAAGAATATAATCACATTATTATTGCACATTCCCAAATCAATAATTCCTTATATCATCTAATGCAGAACTCGTGTTCAACTTGCCCTGGTTGTTTTTAAAATGTCCTTTTTTAAGTTGCTCTGTTTGAATCGAGAGCCTAACAAGGTCCGTTGACTGACATGTCTCTACATCTTTTTTCCTTCTTTTTTTAGTATTAAGATATAATCAACTTGCCTTAAAATTTGCCATTTTAAAGTGTATAATTCAGTGGGGTTCTTTTTTTAGATTTACAAAGTTGTGCAACAATCGCCCACAACCTAATTCCAGAACATTTTCATCACCCCAAAAATAAACTGTATTCATTAGCAGATACTGTGTATTTCCTGCCCCACTTCCAGTCCCTGGGAACCACTAATCTGCTTTTCGTCTCTATGGATTTGCCTCCTCTGGACATGTC
Organism: Mungos mungo; assembly: GCA_004023785.1. Lineage (NCBI taxonomy): Eukaryota > Metazoa > Chordata > Mammalia > Carnivora > Herpestidae > Mungos > Mungos mungo. The sequence goes on along the minus strand of PISW01003111.1, from coordinate 217,202 downwards.
ATGTCAATGGAGTCAGATAGTATGTGGTCCTTTATGACCAGCTTCTTTCACTTAGTGTAATGTTTTCAGGGTTCATTCATCTTGTACCATGTGATAAACTGAATGTTGTCCCCCTAAACTCCCATGTTGAGGCCCTAGCCCCGTGTGTGAGGGGATTTGAGATGGAACTTGTGGGAGGTAATGAGAGGAACTGGGAGATAGATCAGGATTAGCCGAGGTCATGCGGGTGGGGCCTCGTGATGGGACTTGTGTCTGTAGAAGACACACCAGGAGCACCCGGTTAGCTCAGTTGGTTAAGTGTCCGACTTCAGCTCAGACCATGATCTCAGGGTTCATGAGTTAGGGCCCTGCATCAGGCTATCTGCTGTCAGTACGGAGCCTCCTTCAGATCCTCAGTCCCTCTCTCGCTCATTCTGTCTTTCTCTCTCTCCCAAAATAAATAAATAAACTTAAAAAAAAAAAAAAAAAAGAAGAAGAGACACCAGAGAGTTTTCTCACAGTCTCTGCACCCTCCCACAGAGAAGAGATGTGAGCGCACAAAATGAAGGTGACCACCTGCACCGAGGGGAGAGGCCACACCAGAGATCAGCCATTCTTGGGGCACCTGGGTGGCCCAATCAGTCAAGTGTCCGACTTCATCTCAGGTCATGATCTCATGGTTCGAGGCCCGTGTCGGGCTCTGTGCTGACAGCACTGAGCCTGGAGCCTGCTTTGGATTCTGTGTCTCCCTCTCTCTCTACCCCTGCTCACACTCAGTCTCTCCCTCTCAAAAATACACATTTAAAAAAAATTTTAAGGAAAGAAAGAAACCAGCTATTCCAGCACCCTGGTCTCAGCATCTCTCCAGAATTGTGAGAAAGTACATTTCTGTTCTTTAAGCCACCCAATCTATGGTATTTTATTATGGCAGCTCAAGCAGGCTAAGACATGGCATTTATCAGTACTTCATTCCTTTTTTTTTAAATTTTAAAGGTTTTAAGTAATCTCTACACCCAACCTGGGGCTCGAACTCATGACCCCAAGATCAAGAGTCACAAGTTCCACCAACTGAGCCAGTGAGGTGCCCCTCCCTTTAATTTTTTTTAAGGTTCAAAATAGTTTAATCTCCTAATTGTTTTTCCTTTTTTAAAGAGGATTGTTTTTTATTATTTTTTAATATTTATTTATTTAAAGAGAGAGACAAAGCGCAAGTGGGGGAAGGGCAGAAAGAGGGAGAGAGGGAGAGAGAATCCCAAGCAGGCTCCATGCTGTCAGCACAGAGCCTAACTCTGGGCTCAGTCTTACAAACCGCGAGATCATGACCTGAGCCAAAATCCAGAGTCACATGTTTAACCAACTGAGCCATCCATGTGCCCTGAGAGGATTTTGTTTTATTATATATATTTTTTTTTTCAAGTAGGCTCCACACCCAGTGTGGGGCTTGAACTCACGACCCTGAGATCAAGAGTTGCACTCTCTGACTGAGCCAGCCAAGCACCACCCCTACCCTTTTTTCTTTTTTGCCTTTTTAAATAAAGTTAAACAGCCAAACAAAAAAATTCACAAGCCGCTTTCCTGTCTCCCCTGTTCCTCCTTCCCTTTCCTTCACCTCACTCACACAAACACCCAGGGCATCAAACTGAGAAGAAGCAGCTGTTCCAAGTACATGGAGAAATGAAGGAGAGAGGGCGTGGACTGTGTCCACGTTCAAGGTCAGGCTGAGCATGACTTCCTCTTGTTAGCCAAACTGAAAACGGAAATGTCCTGGACCAGATGTTTCAAAGCTGAAGGTCCAGCACCACCAAAAAATGCCAAAGAAAACAGAGCTGGCATCCGAGTTGCCCATGTTCGTGCCCTCCTCATCCAGGTGCTGTGCACGGTCAGAGTGAGTCTTCTTGGTACCAGGGAGAATAAAAGCTTCTCTGACTTCCTTGAACTTTTTCTCCTCCTTCTAAACGTCAGCACTTGCTCCCCTGTGCCCATCTGGATGGTGCTTCAAAGCTCATTTTTGAGCAGTTTTCTTGATCCAATCCTCAGAGGCATTCGTGTCCACCCCCAGAATCTTGCTGTCATCTTTCCTCGCTTTTCTTCGCTCCAGCTGTGCAGTTTTTAGGAGCTGTGTGTGTTCTTCTGTTTTCTCCATGGGCTATACTTTCCCACAGCTCTGTGTTGCCTCCTCAGAGGGTTCTGCGTCCGTGCCACACCGAGCTCTTCCCGAGGAGGCTTTCAAGCGCGTGGCACTGAGCTTCACTGTATTTGTGTGATCTTCGAGTGCACCGTCTCGTTTCCTAAGCTTGGAGTGATCTGTGCCCCAACTATGGTAGAATTCGGCGTTTGTTCTTCTATTGTTGGACTCTGTTCCCAAGGCTTCCGTGTACAGTTCACGTGCCAGCTTGTAATTTCCTTCCTTAAATGCTTTATTCCCATCTTCTTCCTTTGGTTTAAGTGCTTTGGCACTTCTGCAAGCCAGGCAGTGGTTTTGGTGATCAGGAGCCATCTTGGGATCCCGTATGAAAAAAACTGAAGTGCATTCTCAATACAGTTTTCATAATAAAGGCAAAGACCTCGTTCCTACAGAGCATGCACGTGGGTGTAAGGTGACTGGCCACAGACTGTGCTTCTGGATAATGACCCAGAATTGCTGAATAGTCTGCTTTGGTGATTTTGAAGCAGTGGCAGGCAGGGCACACTGTATGCAGTAAACCACTTTCCAGAAGTCCTGCTTTTCAAAATCTGTTTGTTATTTTCTCATGTTCTATTAGCATTCTTGAACTCCTGTCATGCCTGAGAATTTTTTGATCCAGTTCTAGCGCTCTCTGGAAACTGTGACACGCTGCCATGGCACTCCTCAGAGACAGGGGGCATTTGCCCTCCCGTAGATATCCCCAGGTGACACCGTCCTTCAGCTTCACTGCTGGGGTTGCCATCTCTAAGAGCTTCCTGGAACCTTCTGAGCTTCATTAGAGGGACTGCTCGATCCTCACTACAGCTGGCATTTTTAGGACCCACATCTTTGTCCTTTGTATCATGGTTACAAACTTCATTGTCATCTTTCCTGGCATGGCTCGCATTTCCTTTTTCCTTGAAAGATTCTGCCTCCCTCTTTACTCCATCAAGGAGCAGGTCTGGCTCCGTCACTGCCATTACCACATGCCACTGGAGGCAAGACCACCTCACCACTGAGACCAGCACTTCATTCCTTTTTATTGTCAAATAATATCCCATCCTGTGGACACACATTTTCTCCAGTCCTTCATCAGCGGATGGACATTTGGGTTGTTCTCACTCGGGGGCAATTATGAATAGCGCTGCTATGAACATTTGTGGGGACATATGTTTTCTCTTGGGCACCTTCCCAGGAGTGGGGACTCCAGGTCATCTGGTTACTGTGTTTCACTTTTTGAGGAACTGTTCAGTCTGTTTTCCAAAGCAGTTTTCCGAGGTGTATATCCCATCAGCAGGCTCTGATTTCTCCACATCCTTATCATTTGTTACTCTCTTTTTTACTACACCCATCAGTGAGTGTGAAATGGGATCTCATGTATTTTCTACTTGTGTTTTCCTGACGGGTACAGATGTTGAGCATCTTTTCATGTGCTTATTGGCCATTTTTTATCTTCTTTAGAGAAATTTCTATTCAAATCCTTTACCTGGTTTTAAATTAGCTTTTTATTTTTATTTTTTAAGACTTTATTTTTAAGTAATCTCCACACCTAATGTAGGGCTCGAAAGCTAGACGCCAAGATCAAGAGTCACATGCTCCACTGGTTGAGCCAGCCAGGAATCACCCCCCCCCCTTTTTTATTTTTTTGAGTTGCAAGAGTTCTTTATACATTCTGGGTACTAGACTCTTATCAGATGTATGATTTGTAACTATGTTCTCCCATTTTGTGGGCTGTCTTTTCACTTTGATAATGTTCAGCATGCACAAAAGTTTTTAAGTTTGATGAGGTCCAATTTCTCTTTTTTTCTCTTTACATTTTTGGTTGTCTTTGCTTGTCTTTTTGCTTTTTTGGTGTCCCATCTAAGAAACTGTTGCCTAACCCAACTTCACAAAGATTTACATATGTTTTATTCTGAGAGTTTTATAGTTTTAGCTCTTATATTTAAGTCTATGATGGATTTGGAGTTAATTTTTGTATATGGTGTGAGGTAAGAACCCAACTTCATTCTTCTGCATGTGGCCAGTTGTCCCAGCACCATTTTTTTTTTAATGACCACTTTTTCTCCACTGGATGGTCTTGGCACCCTCATCAAAACTCAGCTGAACTTATATCTAGATGTCTACCTCCATGTCAGTACCATACCATCTTGGTTTCTGTAGATCTGGAGTAAGTGCTGAACTCTTAAGACTTTCTAATCTATAAAAGTTTACTTTCCTTTTGTTGAAGAAACAGGGTCACTTGTGCTATAGACCTACCACATTTGGGATTTGGCTGACTGCATCCTGGGAATGTCATTCAATGTATTTATCTCTCCATACCTCAATATTCGAGAAGTTTCATCATGTTTGAGTTTAATTTTCCTGCTGCCTTACAGCAGGAGGCTCAAAATGTTTTCTCATCCCACTTAATGAGCTAATGTCCATGATTCATCTATTACCAAGTTCTCCATCAGCCTTTTACCTTTCATCAAACATTGATGATTCTAGCCCTCTTCAGTATTCCCTTAGTCAATCCAGATGGTGACTTGCTGCTTCTATCTTTCCTTTTATGTTTATTAATGTGATCCTCCTAGAATAATTTCCCTCCCCATCTATTTTGTTATCTCAAAGTTTGGTCTATATAGAAAAAGCAGGATAAAAGTTTGATTCTTTCTCTTGACTTACGTACCAGTTTTCAGAATGAGTTCTTTCCTAGAATCCTCCAAAGGTAATTAAAGATGATTTTTCAGTATCATTTTAAATTTATTCATCTTTTAACTTGTTTATTTCAACCCACTAAAGTTACTTTTAAGTCAGGTTTATTAAGGTATAATTGATATACACTAAAGATCACCCTCCTTAAGTGTACAATTTGATAAGTTTTAACAAATATATACACAAACACATGATTCTAAGATCTGGAATATTCCTGTCACCCCAAACACTTCCCTTGTATCCCTTTGCAGCCAACCCCCTTTCTCACCCTACACCTCTGGCAATCATTTATCCAACTACTGTTTCTAGTAGGATTTCTCCCAGAATATATTATGTAAACAGAATCACATAGTATGGTGCCATTTCTATTGTGTCTTTTTCCATTTAGCAAACGTGTTGGGGCTTCATCATGTTGCTGAGGGCAGCAGTGGTCTGTTCCTTTCATTACTGAGCAGTAATCCACTACGCCAGTTTGTTTATCCATTTCTCCATTGATAAACATTTGTGTTGCCTCCGGGTTTTTGCAAGTATGAATAAAGCTGTATACATTGGCATCCAAATGGTCCTTCAGTGGACATTTGTGGACATAAATTTTTATTCTTCTTAGGGAAATACCTAGGAGTGAGTCACTAGGTCATATGATAGCTGGAGCCTTAACAATAAGAAATTGCCAAGCTGTTTCCCAAAGCAACTGTTTGTTATTCTTCTTGATGCTCAAAATTATTCCATCATTAGGCTAGTGGGAGCTCCTTCCAGGAAGGTCCTGTCCTACTGACATGGCTCCAGGAGTCTTTGATAGCTTCCTTGCTTTCAAGCATGACTGGAGGTTCCAGGCTCATCTTGGACATTTGTGCCTCAGACTAGAAATCAGCTACTTTTCCAAGGAGCTCTTTTAGTGAGGACGGGTACTTAGAAACCACAGCCTGAACACCAGGGGTGCTTAGGACTACCTGGTTCAGGGTCTATAGGCTTTTTAGGCAGACCTAGGAAATTAATGTTCTTAAGAAATAGAAAAGTAACTCATTAGTTTGTAGATAAATCATTAGAATTATAAGGGTTTTTAAAAACTTCTTTGGATTATCTGCATTTCTTTGGTCTTGTGCTGAAAATCTTGTTTCTTAGTGACACTTAAGATGACTGTTTTATCCTTCTATATGGATAGTAGTTTCAAAATAGTTAACACTGATATAACTTTTTTAATGTTTATTTTTGTTTTTTAAATCTTTTAATGTTTATTTATTTTTGAGAGTGAGAGACAGAGAAAGAGAGAGAGAGAGAGAGAGAGAGAGAGAACACAAGCAGGGGAGGGGCAGAGAGAGAGGAGGACACAGAATCCAAGGCAGGCTCCAGGCTCTGAGCTGTCAGCATAGAGCCCAACACAGGGCTTCAACTCACAAGCTGTGAGATCATGACCTGAGCTGAAGTTGGATGCTTAACCAACTGAGCCACCCAGGTGCCCCTAATGTTTGTTTAGTTTTTAAAGAGAGGGACAGAGTACAAGCAGGGGAGGGGCAGAGAGAGGGGGAGACACAGAATCTGAAGCTGGCTTCAGGCTGTGAGCTGTCAGCACAGAGCCTATGCAGGACTCGAACCCACGAATCGTGAGATCATGACCTGAGCCAAAGTCAATGCTTAATGGACTAAGCCACCCAGATGCCCCTAACACTGATATTATAGTTAACAAGACAACTCAATGCCGTTTAAGATTTGTGTTTTTTTCTGTCTTCAGTTATCTCCCCATTGGAACTGTTAGTCAAAAAACCATGCATTTCCATCTGTTTGTTATTTGGGGGGATTAAAAAAATTATTTTAATTATATAAAAAGCATAATTCCTAAATAAAAACTATAAAAAGTATGCTCAACAAGTTCTAGCTTCCAGTCCGTATCTTTCTCCCACATTATTTCCCTCTCCCTCAAGATAAAACATTTTTATTAGCTTTATCTTTGAACTTTTTATATTTTAAAAGAGAAACATTGTTTTTCCTAATTTGTCTTTTTGCCTACAAAAGGTTGTATTATTTTTTTAAAGTATATTGCTTTTTAGAAACTCTAGATCTCGGGGTTGTAAGTTCAAACCCCATGCCAGGTATAGAGATTACTTTGAAAAATAATAATATAAAATATTTAAAATAAATATTTAAATATTTCATATTTAAAATAAAACACAGGTATAGATAGCATAAAACAAATGTACAGAAAACCATGCCTTTTAACCACCACCCAATCAAGAAATAGAAAGGTTGGCTAGGCACCCAAAAAGCCCCTCCATGAGACCTCTCCCAATCACAGCTCTCCCCCCGACCCCTGCCAAAAACAAAGAAAAAGCATCCTCCCATGACAGCATTCACCGTATTAGTTTCTGTATGGCTTCATCAACCACACTCTTTATCAAGTGTGCATCCCTCAACACTATAGTTTTTAAGCTTTGTCCCTTTTTAAAATTTCACAGATCTTTTAGGCCTCTCTTTATCTATGGGGTGTCTCCTCCATCCCATTCTTTCCCTTCTAATTCATCTGTTGAAGAACCCAGGGTATTTGCTCTCTGGAGTGTCTCCAGTCCAGACTTTTCTGACTGTACACTCACAGTATAATTGAGTACGTTCCTTTGTCCTCTGTTTCTGCACATTGGCAGCTGGCTCAGACTCAAGCTCAAGCCCTTTGTCTCCACAATAAGTGGAATTGGGATCTTTCAACAGGAGGTATGTAATGTCTCCGATAGTCATTCTTTTCTGACGCTGACAGCCACTGACGCTTAATGTCTACACCCATTCATTCATCCAGGGCTGCTAAGTGTGATATTCTCACTTACTTTGCTATCTGATCAAGCCTTTTCCCACAAAGCAAGCAGAGGCAGCAACAGATCAGCAGTTCGGCCAAGATGTCCAATATGAATGAAGTATTTGCCTTCCTCCCACATTTGACCTCTCTATGAAATCAGAAAGGGCTTCAGGCCTGTGCGATCTGTTTTCAAATGCTTGTTTCCCAGACAAAACTGGGTAGGATCCAGATAGGCACTGCCTTAACCCTTGGGATCCAAAGTCTCCTGGAAGATTTTATCAAGAAGACCCACTCCTGGGTCCAAAGACCAAATGCTTGCAGTGAGCTGTATGTTTCTGGCAGGTGCAGCACGTATGTGATCATCAGTAGCAGCCCATCTGGGAGGCTTGGCGCCCGTACCAGATCCCCAGGGCATCACCCAAGCTGGCACATTGTCTTGGGTGAAGCAAAACATGAACACCTGCCCAGTGCTACAGATGACCGAAGTGCTAAAACAGAAAGACACACGACGCAGCCTCTTCTCAGAGCCAGGTGCCTAGCCTAAGACCATTTGGGCCATATTTACATATATTGAGACATATTCCTCTAGATCCACTAGGCTTTCCACTTAAATTAATTTGTAAAGAAAACTTTATAACACTTTCATCAAGAGAAAAAGAATTCCTGCTTACTAAAATAAAAAAGGGACATCAAGGAAAGCAAAACCATGTAATTAAATCCTGGTGAGAAGGCTGTGCCTGCTGAAGGCTCTGGGCTAGGGATCTGCTCCCACTTTTTGGAAAAGAGATTAGCAAGGGTTAGAGAAGTGTGTAAAATATATTGGCACAGACTGAGTCTTTTCCCCAGAGAAGGAGTTCTCAACCAGGAGCTGGGCTCTGTCCCCCAGGTGACATTTGGCAACGTCAAGAGGTATTTTTGGTTGTCACAACTCTGGCATCTAGTGTATGTAGGCCGGAGATGCTAGCACAGGGCAGCCCCCCGACGAGAGAGAATTTTCTGGCCCCAAATGTCAATAGTGCTGAGGCTGAGGAACCCTTCCTAGAGAAGAAGGGTTGGAAAAGAACAGAAAAGTAATTTCCTCAGTCTGGGATCCCACGTTACGTCACGCAGAATCCAGGTACCCTGTAACGCCGTACAACACTAACCAGGGCTACAGTGCCGTCACTTAGAGAAAACTATGAACAACGAGATGTCATGGAAGCAGGGTGACACCAGCCACCAGCGCCGAGAGAATGCTGTCACCAGAAGGCTGCCTTAAAGGAGCCCACACACCCAGCAGCAGTACTGGATGCCGTTCTGATGGTCACCGTTGTACTAAGCGTCCACTGTGCACAGCCACCGTGCTGGGAGCTAGTAGGTTGTGGTGCCGGTAAGAGCACACAGGGCAGTGGGGGGCAACAGGTAAATACAGGAGTAGAAAACAGTATCACAGCCAAGTGTGTACAGCCAAAGAGAAGATGAGGAACCCTAACCAGGGGACCCCAGGGCAAGTGGGGGGCCAGGAGGCGGGAAAGGCTTCCAAGGGAAGGCAATGATTCCACTTCTTAACCCTCCAAAGAAGCCCCCTCTGGTTGGAAGCAGAGCTAGGTCAAAAGCAATGAATGGCTTCCAGAACGCAGGGCTCCGAACACATTTAGCCCTAGTTCGTAGTACGGATAAAGATCCATAAATACACCCTAAGATAATTTTAAAGAAGGAAAGCTGTGTGCCTGGAATATCTATTGTATCGCTATTTACATTTGCAGAAAGAAAACTGGAAACGACTCTAATGCTAAACCACAGGAAAGCTGTGGGCCTCATCTGAGAATTGCTATTTTTTTGAGTGCTGACCATGTGCCAGTGGGTTTACATCTGGTATTATAGCAAAAATGACTATACCGTTTTCTGTGAATTAACCTCCCATTTACTGAGAAAAAGCCAGACTCAGAGAAAACAGGACAAATGAGTCCTTTCAACCAGTACTACACAAATGATTGAACATCCCTAGACTAATTAATTAAGTGTAACTCTTACCCCATCCCTTGCATAAAAATCTGAAATGGATCATAGGCTGAATTGCAAAACCTAAAACTACAAAAATTCTAGAAGAAAACCTAGGAGAAAATCTTTGTGACTTTGAGGTGGACAAAATTTTCTTAAATATGAAAGCAAAAGCACAAACCATTTGTAAAGAATGGGGATGAGGGACGAGAAACAGGGACAAGTTAGACTTATGCTATGTTACCAGAGTATTCATTTTTGTGGCCATCCATTTACGGCAGGTGATGTTTTAAAAATATGGGCTAAGTTTCCAAAGTGTGAATGACCCTAAGGAAAAAAAGGTGCAGGTAAGATTGAGACCCTGAAGCTACAAATGCCTGAGTTCAAATTCTGGCTCCACCTTGTAGTGGGAGAAGGGAGGATTCTCTTCTCACCTTAAGCTCCTCATCTGTAAAATGGGCTTGATATGAAATTCCAAACTCAAAGTGTTATGTGAGAATTTGCAGAGTTTTCTATGTATGGAAAGTTCAGAACAAGAGCTGGTGCAGAGCGCACAGTAGCTCAGTATTTACATTATCATTATTCACTATTATAAGTAGCAGTAAAAATGAGTTTTGGAAGACTTATGCCTCCTCTTTTATTTGTGAATGGCTTCCTTTATTGCTGTTGCTTTTGCGCCGTCAATAGAGATCTGTGAGGAAAGTACTTTACTGGATTGTGAAAGAAGAAAGAAACTCAGTGTGGAACTGGTCACATGGGACCCCTGAATGCTCTAAACAGCTTCTGCTTTAAGAAAGCTACTGCTGTCCCTCTGAAGAACTCTGACCTCTGACCTCCAACCCTTAACCTCAACTTCTGACTTCTGACCAGCGAGGAGACTTAAGAGTGGAAGAACAGAGCGTGGAGGCTTCACACTAGCGTTGTTCTTGGAAGAAAGGGACAGTGGACGAAGGGACTCCAGCAAACCTTAGTGCCTGAAAACTTCCTTGGAACAGAATAAAAGAAAACACATCAAAGCAAACAGGAATGAGGCGCGTGACAGCGCGATGGATGGTCACCTCCGCAGAGGGTCCTCCTCTCTGTGCAGTAAAGAAAGTAACTACTGGGGCGCCTGGGTGGTTCAGTCGGTTGAGCGTTCAGCTTCGGCTCAGGTCATGATCTCACAGTTCGTGGGTTCGAGCCCCGCGTCAGGCTCTGTGCTGACAGCTAGCTCAGAGCCTGGAGCCTGCTTCCGGTTCTGTGTCTCCCTCTCTCTCTGACCCTCCCCCATTAGCACTGTCTGTCTCTCAAAAATAAAAAATTAAAAATTAAAAAAAAGAAAGTAACTATCACTAAGAAAATACCTCAGTTCACGAGGATGCAGACAGGTGTAACTCACACATCGCTCTTGGGAATGTAAACTAGTACAATCATTTCAGAAGACTGTTCGGCAATCTTAATGCAGTTAAACACACACCCGCCCTGTGGTGTAACAATTCTTCTCTTAGGGAGCCTCACAATTAAAGACTGCAGAAAAACGTAGTCAGGGCCAGGAGCGTTGGGCCAGCTCTTCTTCCTTAACTCTATAAATTTATTATCTGAAATACCAACATCGAGGAATATTTCATTCCTTTGCTTTCTCTAGCCCAGACACTGACAAATGGAGATTTTTTTCCTTGATATTTTGCTTCATCTTAGAAGCCCCTTCTCTTGAGAACTTACTGGTCACTTGCCTAGGCACACCCTGAAGATATCTGCTTGAGGACTGAGGGCAGCGAAGGTCAGAGAAGTCACTGAGCGGGGGAGGGACCACCTGGTCCAGTCCTCACTGGATGCTTTAATCCCCACTCATGCTCTCCCACATGTTTTTTAAAGTGTATTTATTTATTTATTTATTTTTGAGAGAAGAGACAGAGAGATGGGCATGGGAGGGTCAGGGAGAGAATCCCAAGCAGGCTTCACACGGTCAGTGCAGAGCCCAACATGGGGCTCAAACTCAGGAATAGCAAGATCATGACTTGGGCTGAAACCAAGAGTTGGATACCCAACCAACTGAACCACCCAGGCACCCCTCTCTCACATTTATTGCCAAGGAATTTGCCATGTAGTAAACTGTTGAATCCTCATAACAAGCTAAATTAGAAACTTTTGTCATCCTCAGTTTTTGATGAGAAAACTGAGGACTAGAGAGGTAGAGTAACTTGTCTGAGATCACACAAGTAGTAGGAAATCCAAGAGTCAGGATTTAAGCCAAGACAAACTGGACTAGAAGCTACTGTCTTAACCACTGGGCAACTTGGCAATTGAAGAGATGCCTCGTCAATGGATTGGGCACTACATTCCTCCAGTGACCAAGACTCAGACTCTTTTAACTTTTTCCTCCTTCGTGAGAAAAATTAGGACAGTGAGTCCCAAGTTTGTATTTATAATAATCTAGAGATTCTAAAGCCCATTGCAACATCCTCTGAAGTATTACCTAAACAAAAATGAGTATAATAAAGATTGTTTAGTTATTTGGGGGTGGGATTTTGATATGTTTTGTTTTGAAATTAAAACAACAACGGAACTAAACTGAAAAAGGCTAAAATCATCAGTTTTTCCTAAATTGTTACACTGGTGGAAAATCCCAATTTTGTTTCTTTTTTTTAAGTGAGCTCTACACCCAGTGTGGGGCTTGAACTCATGACCCCAAGATCAAGAGCCTCATACTCTACTGAGCCAGCCAGGCACCCCAACTCGAGTTTCTATTGCCATTACACCAGCAAAGAGTTTGGAGCTGGGTTTCCTGGAAGGGAACCAAACCAATGTGTCCTTACTTTAGGAAAGGCCATATCAGCCTAGATGTAATGACTCTGTAATGTCCACAGACTCTCTTCAGAGGAGTCCACAGTGGCAATTGGCTCAGTCAACAAAGCCCCTCCAGTAGGATGGCACAGCAAGTTAGAAGACCACAGAGAATTTATTCTAAGAGTGTAAGGATGGTTCAATATCAGGAAACTTTTGGTTAATTCTATTTTTTAATGTTTTTTTAAATATTTATTTGAGAGAGAGAGAGAGAGAGAGAGAGACGGAGAGAGAGAGATAGCGTGCGCGCAAGCGAGCATGTGTGCACACACAAGAGTGGAGAAGGGGCAGAGAGAAAGGGAGAGAGAGAAAATCCCAAGCAGGCTCCACGCTGCCAGCACAGAGACCCACTTGGGTCTCAAACTTACCATGAACCGTAAGATCATGACCTGAGTTGAAATCAAGAGTGGAATGCTTAACCAACTGAGCCACCCAGGCACCCCAATATGAGGAAACTTCTTAGTATAACATAATAATAGATACTAGGAGATCCATAAATGTAATAAACATTTGACAAAATTCAACACCATTTTCTGATTTTAAAAAAATCCTCATTAAAGTAGGAAACAATAAATAATACACTATAAAATATAAAACTCAGACAAAAGCCAGTATTTTGCTTAACTGGAAGATACCAGAAGCATTCTCACTAAAGTCAGAGCACAGGCACATGTGCCACTACCATTATGCAGAAGGTTCTAGTCAATGCAATTAAATAAGCTAAAAAAAAAAATCTGAGATATAAGAATTGGATAGGAGGTAAAATTGTTTCCATTTATGTATTGTAAAATTATAAGCTTAGAACATCCAAGAGAACTAAGAAACTATTACAAACAAGAGACATAAAAGACTCCACAAAAAAGAAAAAAAAATGTCTAGGAATAAACTTATCAAAAAGTATGCAAGGTATTTACTAAAAACCTGTAAACAATACTGAAGGACATATAAAGATTTATTTTTTTTAATGGCTTGACAAATGTTCTTGATAGGAAGACTCAACGTCATGATACATATGTCCTTTCTCAGAAGTTAATGTGCAAATTTAAAACAATCTTAATACATTTCACAAAAGAGGACATATAAATGGCCAACACACAATGTTTTTTAAAGTGTTCAAACTCAGGGTGGCTGGGTGGCTCAGTTGGTTAAGGGTCCAACTTGGGCTCAGGTCATGATCTCACGGTTTATGGGTTTGAACCCCGTGTTGGGCTCTGTGCTGACAGCTCAGAGCCTGGGGCCTGCTCCGGATTCTGTGTCTCCCTCTCTCTGCCAGTGCCCCCTGCTCATGGTCATGTGCGCATTCTCCCCGCTCTCTCTCTCTCTCTCTCAAAAATAATAAACATTAAAAAAGTTTAAAGTGCTCAAACTTATCAATCATTACAGAAGTGAAAATTAAAATCACAATTAATTACCAAAGACACACTAGAATAAATGAAATTTTAAAGACCAAAACCAAGTTTCACAGGCTGTGGCATGAATGGGGCCCTCAGATCCGCTGGAAGGAGGGCAAATTGTTACACATCTATTTGCGAAACTGGGTTGGTGATATTTTCTGAAGTTGAACATGTGCATCCCATGGCCCAGACATCCCTCTTATAAGTAAATACCCAACGGAAATGTGTATATATGGACACGAAAAACACAGTATTATACCAAAAGCTGTCCATGACCACAGCCATGTTATTCATGACTGTCAAAAACTAGAAACTAAAATGTCCATCAAAAGGAGAAAAGATAAATGAACCTCACAGATACACTGTTGAGCAAAGAAACCATCCGTATACAAGAGTACATGTATATGCAGGTTTTTTTTTTTTTTAAAAAAACAGCCAAGCCCATGTACGACATAAGAAACGAGGATGATGACCACTTTTCGGACGAGGCTGAGGTCTAGGGGGGCTTCTGCACATTGCTAATGCTCTAGTTTTATTCATCTTTTTTAATTTATTACTGAGAGAGACACAGAGCTTGAGTGGGGGAGGGTCAGAGAGAGAGGGAGACACAGAATGTGAAGCAGCCGCCAGGCTCTGAGCTGTCAGCAGAGCGCCTGATGCGGGGCTCGAACCCACGACTGTGAGATCATGACCTGAGCCGAAGTCGGATGCCTAACCGACTGAGCCACCCAGGCGCCCTTTTAATGCTCTAGTTTTAGATCTGAGCGACAGTTTTCTGTGTGTTTGCTTTGTGATACCTCAGCAAGCTGTATACTTGCAATGTAGTCACTTTTCCGTGTGTGTGTTATACTTCAGTTTTTATTAAGACAATTCCCATAAAAACACCAACACATGTGTAACTAGATAGGAGATTTTAAAGTTCAAACAGAAAAACAAACAAGCAGGAATAGCCCAAAAGAGAACTAAAAATAAGGGGAGCAGCCCTTCCATGTATTAATATGTATTTTTAAACATTATAAACGTTAGCAAGGAAAACAGTGGGAGCATGAATGAACATGAATCAACAGAAACCAACACAGAAGACTAGCAAATTCTGAAAAAAAGACTCCCATACTGTGAGAAAAGAGCTTATGATAAAGTAGCTTCTCATTTCACAAGGAAGAGATCGCCAGTGCAGCCGGGGATTGGGTCTACACCTCACAGCATGCATCAGGATAAATTCCAAATGGATCAACATTTGAATGTTGAAATAGTAGAAGAAAATAAAGGACATGTCCTGTTATCTTAAAGTAGGGAAGACTTTTGTACTTATAAGTCAGCATTCAGAAGCCATAAAAGAAATGACTGATAAATTTGGCTGCATAAAAATTAAAAAATTATGCATACAAAACCAAAAAGTCATCCCCAAATTAAAAAAAATGATAAACTGGACACAACTTGTATCAAAGTCAAAAGGCTAATCTCCCTAACAGATCATTACCTCTTGGAAATAAAAAAGAAAAAGGCAATTACCTAATTTTGAAAATAAGCAAAGATTGAACAAAGAATAAAAGAAACAAAACAAACAAACAAACAAAACCCAGACTCTTAACTGGGGCTCCTGGGTGGCTCAGCTCAGCATCAGACTCTTGATTTCAGCTCAGGTCATGATCTCACAGTTAGTGAGTTCGAGCCCCATGTCAGGCTCTGTGCTGCCAGCATGGAGACTACTCAGGATTCTCTGTCTCCTCCTCTCTCTCTCTCTCTCTCTCTTTCAAAAATAAATAAATAAACTAAAAAAAAAAAAAAGACTTAACTATAGAGAACTGATGGTTACCAGAGGGTGGGTGGGAGGTGGGTGGGAGAGGTCACGGGGATTAAGAGTGCACTTATCGTGATGGCATTAAGAGATCTATGCAAGTGTTGAATCACTATATTGTAAACCTAGAACTAATATAACACTGTATATTAATTACTGGAATTAAAATTTTTAAAATAAATGAAAAATAAATTTATTGTGGTAGTCATTTCACAATATATGCAAGTCAAACAATTATGCTGCACACCTTAAATTTATACAGTGTAGGGGCACCTGGGTGGCTCAGTTGGTTAAGCCACTGACTTTGGCTCAGGTCATGATCTCATGACCTGGTTCATGGCTTCTAGCCCTACATCAGGCTCTGTGCTGACAGATCAGAGCCTGGAGCCTCCTTCAGATTCCGTGTGTGTGTGTGTCTCTCTGGCCCTCCCCTGCTCATTCTCTATCTCTGTCTCTCAAAAATAAGTAAAAACATTAAAAAAACTTTTTTCAAATAAATGTATACAATGTATGTTAATTATATCTCAATAAAACTAAAAAATGTATTTAATTTTTTAAAAAGCAAAGAAAGAATATGAGTAAATCAACCATAGAAAAAGAAATAGAAATGGTCCTTAAAGAGATCTATCATGAGTTTAAAACTTTCCATAACAAATTTAAATTAAGACTCTGTTGGGGCACCTTTTCACGTATCAGATTGTTAAAAATCCAGGGCTGTGACAATTTATTGCGTTGGCAAAGATGCAGGAAAACAGTAACTTCTCATCCAAAGCTGGCAGAGGTATACATGGGTACTAACCTCATGATGAAGGACAAGTTGGCAATATCTACTGAAATTACACATGCAGATACCTAAAACCCCATTTCTGGGAACCCAGCCTGCATATATAACATACACCTGCAAAGCCTCTTGTGCAAGCAGTGTCTACGATGGCGGACAGGACGCGACCCGAGTGGTCGCCACACACAGAACAGCAGGATACAGTCAGTGAGACAAGCAAGACACAGAAGTGTGTGTTCTATTTTGTAAATTGTGTTCAGCAGAGGTAGCAAAGTAGTTTTATATATACACATATGTATATGTGATATATATATATATATAAGTTTATTCATGCAAATATAAGCATATACCAGTGTATATAATATATAGAAATATATACACTTGCATATACTTTATGCATTTTTTGCACAAAGAAACTCTGTATTACAATAATTCACACTAAAGTGTGAATGATTGGCAGCTCAGAACCTCCCAGAAATAGTGCATCCTTTAAAGAAGAGGCTTGTTTGTGAAAAAATAAATGTATCTGTAACTTGATGGGCTTGTCAGAGTGATAAAGTGAATTGGGAAAACGCACATGTGGCAAGTCCAGAGATTTTGGGAGTTACGAGGGCAGCCATATATCCGGAGATTCCTCAGCTTTCTCAAGGATCAGCTTGTAGATCAGCCTCTCTAAATGGGAGAGAAGCATGCTGGGTGGTTATGGAACAGAAGTAGAAGAAAAACTTTCACAATAGCCCCTTTTTACAAGATGTTTAAAATATGAATATATTATCTAATCAAAACAGCAAACGGTAAATGAGCTGCAGTTCAGGAGCTCTTAAGCCTTGATCAAGACCCACAAGATCAACCCCACCACCTGTTCCAAGAGCCTCGGTCACGCGTAATCAGGTGATTGTTAAATATTTACGCGGAGTTTTACAACCCTGTTACAGCTCACCGACTTTGCCAGAAACATCAGTAGTACAAACCGCTGAGCAACTTGCTTCACCTCCCTTAAGCTTCAGTTTCCTCTTTAACGCAGCAAAGAGAAGGAGAAAACAACATCACGAAACTGCTGGGAAGCGCTGGTGGGTGAGCATGTCAGGAAAGCAGCCCAGAGCAAGCTTTGCCTACGACAGACGCTGCGCAGCCGCGGCGAGAGTCATCTTAGACCTGAACGTCAGTCCTTCTCAAAGGTCAGTGTGCTTACCGGTCATCGGGACAGGTTGTGAAAACACAGGCTCCCGGTCCCCACCCTCAGAGATGCGATTCGGTAGGTCCTGGGCCCATGAATTTGTATTTCTAACAAGCTTCTGCTCTGGGGTGATAATGGAGGCAGTCTGAGGACACACGTGGGTGATCTGGTGCGGGGGCAGAGCACCTCAGACTGTCGTGTGTGTATGGATCCCCGGGGAATCTTGTTAAAATACAGATTCTGATTCAGAAGGTCTGGAGTGCAGCCTGAGATTCTTCAATTCTAAATAAGCTCCTCACTGTTGAAGGCGGTACTGGTCTGCAGAACACACACAGAGCGCCAAGGTTCATGGAATAACTAACTCCATTCATTTTACAGAGAGAAAACTGTGTCTGGGGAAAAAGTAAATGATTTGCCCAAGGTGCCCTGGATGGGAAGAGGAGAGACCAGATGGGGCTGGTCCAGGGCAGCCCCCACTCCTCAGGATGGCTTCCGTGAGGCGTCCCCAGACCTACCCTGCAAAATCACAGGAACCAGGGGCACCTGGGTAGCTCCGTCAGCTAAGCGTTTGATTTCGACTCAGGTAATTGACCTCATGGTCCATGGGTTCGAGCCCCTGCATCAGGCTCTGTGCTGACAGCTCAGAGCCTGGAGCCTGCTTCAGGTTCTGTGTCTCCCTCTCTCTCAGCCCCCCACAGCTCACACTCTGTCTCTCTCTCTCTCTCAAAAATAAACACTTTAAAATTAAGTAAAAAATTGCATGAACCAATGAGTGATGCTGACCCTTTAGTAGATGGAGTAGAAATTTACTAAGTTCTAGAAAGTCTCCACTCTTCTGAGAAATAAGCCACACCACAAGGGGGCTTACTTAGCTATAATCACCAGTCTGTTCTTTTTTATGGTTTTTTTTTTTTTTTTTTGAGAGACAGAGACAGCGCGAGCAGGGAAGGGTCAGAGAGAGAGAGAGAGAGAGAGAGGGAGACACAGAATTAGAAGCAGGCTCCAGGCTCTGAGCTAGCTGTCAGCACAGAGCCTGATGCGGGGCTTGAATCCACAAACCGTGAGATCGTGACCTGAACCTACGCCGGACGCTTAAACAACTGAGCCACCCAGGCTCCCCAGTCTGTTCTCTGTTCTTTTTTAAAATGCACTTTCAGCAAAAATTATTTTTTCATCTTTAGTACCTTCTCTTCCAGTGACACACACTTCCGACAGGCCCTGCTGTAGGAACCTGAGGAAGATACTAAGCATTTCTCAGCACATGTGGCTTGATTATGGGGAGAGAAGGGTGGAGAGAAGCAGATCCTTGGGGAACCTAAAGAATCTCCTGATACAGGATTCCTTCATGATCTCAAAACCTATGCACTTGCCCTCTTTTGCATTTTTCCAACCCATTTTATCACCCTGAAAAAAGCCCATAAAATTACACATTTATTTGGGGGCACCTGAGTGGCTCAGTCGGTTGAGCATCCGACTTCAGCTCAGGTCATGATCTCATGCTCTTCAGTTCAAGCCCCACATCGAGCTCTCTACCGTCAGCACAGAGCCTGCTTCAGATCCCTCTCTCTCTGTCCCTCCCCCATTCATGCTCTCTCTCTCAAAAATAAACATTTTTTAAAATGACAGATTTATTAGGATTAACAGGCATCTTCCTTTCAGGATGCATGGTCTCTGAGTTGCCAATCTCTCTCGCTTTAGAGGGAATTGTGCTAAAAGAAAGGGAAAGGGGTGGTATTCAGAACACTAAGTTTTCTGGACTAATGAAGGCAGACGGAGACTTACCTGAGATGAAGCGTGATCTGGGAGCACAGCGGCTGGTAAAGCAGGGCTGTGGCCTTGGCCTCTGCACCACGTTCACCAGCAGGCCCCACCCCACCCTGCGGCCTCCAGACTGTGCATGGTTTGTGGACCAGTTCGGCCACTAACCTGCTGTGTGACTCAGTAAATCACACCGTTTTAGAGACTTTCAGAGTTGGAAGGAAAAAGGACCCCTTGGTCCTCTGATCCCAGAACCCCTATTTCTAAACCAAAGAACACATGGCTCCCAGTGGCCTGCCTGAGGCTGGCTTCCCCAGAAGCAGAGCCTGAGACAGGGGTTCAGCGTCCCATGAGTCTCTGAGGGCTTGCTCTCAGGAGAAACCGATGAGGAAGCGTTGGGAGCAGGGTAGAGAAGGGCAGTCCCGGAGGCGCTGAAGCATTTTTAAATAGCACCAGAGCCCCCCTCCAGCTGAGGCAAGGAGGCTGGGCCCTCAGTCAGTGCCCCACCCGGGTTGTGGGGGGTGTAAGCTCCCAAGTATCTCTGGCAGGTGGCTTGGAGACGGACGGTGTGCTGTTGTTACAGCCCCTCCCACCCCCCAGCAGCTGGGAAATCGGTTACAGCCTTTGCCTCCTGTTTTGAGGCACCTGAGATGTGTTTATAAAAGAGGCCCCAACAATCACAAAACAGAAAGTGAAGGAAGAATACAAGCTTCCCCATCCCCCATTTCCAGAAGAATCGTGGAATCTGCACTTAAGAGTTACCTTAACTGCTCCCCCGACTTCCCGGCAGGCTACAAAGTGAGCGGTCCCTCAGCTCCACCCACTGTCCCCGCACTGACTGCCCAGCCGCACGCCAGACTAACTCCTGACGGACTTTGCCCGTTCCCTCTGCCTCAATGTTCCAGCCCAGATTTTTGCCCAGCTGGCTCCTTCTGGTCAACTCTACTATCATTCTCTGACCGCCTCAGGTCATTCCCTGTCCCGCTCCCCTGTGGTACTTGTGCATGTTCTCTGTTCCCAGAGCCTGATGCCAGCTTTGTACATACGAAATGAGGAAGAAGAGAACCCATCAAGAATTTCCTTGGCTACCTGCTTCCTTTCTCCTCCCCCAGCTCCCTCTCTCAATTTGGAGCCAGAGTTAGCATCAACCCTGGGGAGATTCTTCCCCTTTTAGGTCTCTCAAAATGACCAGGGACGTCTGGCTTCCCATCCTAGCTCGAGCGCTGAGCCACCCTTTCCCCATCGGTACCTAAACGGGGCACGGTGATCACGCCGGTCTGGCAGGGTGGCTCAGAGTGCCGGACGCACCACTGCAAACATAGGCGGGGGCAGGAGAAGTTCCTGTCCCCTTGCAAGACCCCAATCCCTCCCCTGGCCCCCTCTCGAGCTCCAGGACAGTCTCTCCCACAGCTGCCGCAGTCACAACGGCTCTGCTCACCTGGGAGATTACCTAGCAGTTCCCATGTGTGGGGCACCCCGCTTAATGCACACCTGCTCATCTGAATGACGCCAAATTATTGTGGGTCCCCCCCCCCACATCTCGCAGTATCATTGTCTCTGTTTTACAGACGAGGAGACTAAAACTGAGAGAGTCGGCCACTGGCCAAAGGACACACAGCTCGTGGGCGGGGGCATGGCAGTTCAAATCCTAGCCTTGGAAGTTTTAGTCTCCTTTAAGCGGTCACCGTGAGTTCATTGAATACAGCAGCCCAGGAAAGAAAGATCATTCCCTTCACTTCACAGAGAAGGGAACTGCCTACATGTCCCTGGCCTGGGGGGCTATTGCCTGCGGTGCCAGGGGACCCCCTCACGAGGTGCACAGACTGGCCGATACCAGCCGGCCACTATCGACTCAGCCTGGCAGCAGATGCAGAGTCTGGGGCTCCAGGAAGCTCACGGGCAACACGCTATGCGTAGGGCCAAGTCCCTGGTGTCTTCCCAGACGAGAGAGGCAGAGCAGATGTCGCCTCATCCCACCTGCACCCCCAGTTAGCCAGAGGCCCCCCTGAGGCTGCTCCCCTGGGCAGCCCAACGCTGCTGCGTCTGGAAGGTCTCTCTCTCCCCAACCTTGCCCAGTGCCCTCTCCCTCCCTCCATCCTCCATGGGGATGACTGTGCCCAAAGGTGCGTCTCACTGGGGGACAAGAGCTATGATCTCCACGTTCTAACCTCCTCGTCTCATGCAGCACCAGGAATGAAAGGTTGGTTCATCATTTAAAAATCAATTATCGTAAATTCCCCATGTTAGCAAGCTAATCAAGAAAAAGCAGATGATCCTCTTCAGTACATGGCAGCAGATATTGGCCCCTTTGACAAAATCCAACATCCACACCCAATAGGAATTGGCAGAAATGGGGCGCTTGGGTGGCTAAGTCAGTTAAGTGGCCAACTTCGGCTCAGGTCATGATCTCACAGTTCGTGAGTTCGAGCCCCACATCAGGCTCTGTGCTGACAGCTGGGAGCCTGGAGCCTGCTTCAGATTCTGTGTCTCCCTCTCTCTGCTCCTCCCCTGCTCATGCTCTGTCTCTCAAAAGTAAACAAACATTAAAAAAAAAAAAACACGTTGGGCCATCTAAAAATTTTTTCAGAAAATTATGAATGAATAGAAGACAATATCCTCAACCTGAAATAGGGCATGTTTGAGAAACTTGCAGCTGAATGGTGAAAACCTCAATGTTTATCCCCTAAAATTGGGAACAAGATGACCAAGAAATGAATTTAACAAGGTTTCAGGACACAAGATCAACATACAAAAACCAACTGTATTTCAATTTACTAACACCAAAAGCTAGAAACAACCTAAATGTACATCAGCAGGTGAATGGATAAAAAAAAAAAATTATGACAGGGGCACCTGGGTGGCTCAGTCAGTTAAGTGTCTGACTTTGGCTCAGTTCATCATCTCACGGTTCAGGAGTTCAAGCCCTGCATCAGGTTCTGTGCTGACAGCTCAGAGCCTGGCACCTACTTCAGATTCTATGTCTCCCTGTCTCTCTGCCCCTCCCTCACTCATATTCTGTCTCTCTCTCTCCCTCAAAAATAAGCATTTAAAAAAATATTTTAGGGGTGCCTGGTGGCTCAATCAGTTAGGCATTCGGCTTCGGCTCAGGTCATAATCTCGTGGTTCATGGGTTGGTTCGTGGGTTCGAGCCCTGCGTCAGGCTCTGTGCTGACAGCTAGCTCAGAGACTGGAGCCTGCTTCAGATTCTGTGTCTCCCTCTCTCTCTGACCCTCCCCTGCTCACACTGTCTCTCTCTGTCTCTCAAAAATAAATTTAAAACATATTTTAACCAAGAGCAAACTTCACACTATATGTTAGCCAATTTGACAATAAATTATATTAAAAATTTTAATTATGATAGATCTATACAACAAAAGACTACTCAGCAAAAGAAAGAATGAACTACTGATACACATATCATGAATGAAGCTCAAAATAGTTATGCTGAAAGAACCCAGGCATCTCCCAAAGAAAGAGTAATACTGTGTAATTTCATTTATTTAAAACTCAAGAGGGGCCCCTGGGGGGCTCAGTCGGTTAAGTGTCCAACTTCGGCTCAGGTCATGATCTCACAGTTTGTGGGTTCAAACCCTGTGTTGGCTCTGTGCTGACAGCTCAGAGCCTGCTTCAGATTCTGTGTCTCCCTTTCTCTCTGCTCCTCCGCCATTCATGCTCTACGTCTCTGTTTCAGAAATAAACATTAAAAATTTTTTTAAAAACCTCAAAATCCAAATTCATCTATAGGGATGGAAAGCAGACTAATGGCTGTTTGGGGAGGTAGGATGGAGAGAGAGATTTTTAAAGGATGAAAGGAAACTTCTGGCAGTGACTGATATAGTCATTATCTGGGTTCCGGTATAAATATCCAAAATTAGCAAATTGTGCACTTTTGTATAGTTTCTTATATGCATAAATTTCACCTCCATATGCTATTCTTTAAACACTGCATATACATTGAGGTACCTACAACAGGCAAACTCCTAGACACAAAGAATGGGGGTTGTCAGGGGCTGGGCAGAGCGGAAAAGGGAGAGTTACTGTTTAATGGATGCGGAGTTTCCGCGTGGGTTGAATAGTGGCGATGGTTACACAACATTGTGAGTGGGCTTAATGTTACTGATTTGCTTACTTTTCAAAAATGCTTACATTGTTCATTTTTGTTATGTATATTCACAACAATTTTTTTTAAATAAAAAAACCCTCAAAAATATTGCACATAAATAGACACTTGCATTTGAGGGGAAAGCAAAGGGCTCTCTGCTCTTCTCACCCTATTGAGGAGAGTCTGTGCTCAAAGAGGTTTCAAACAGCCCTCTTCCCACAAGACAGACAGCCTTCCCCTCCCAGAACAAGTCCCTCATGTTGCCTCACTCCCCAGACCTAGGATCGCCAGGGGATCGGGCCCCCACCTCTGCAGCAAGCACCTCTCCGTGGTATCTGCCTCAATCCCTTTGAACTTGCTATTCCCTGAGCAGAATGCCCTTCCCTCTACATGCAAGGCCTCTCACCTCCCTCCCCCATGCCCACACCTGCACCCCAGACTCTCACATGCCACCCTTTACCCACAAAAGACTGCTCTAGCTCTCTAGCTCTCTCCTCTCCAAGGGAGCTGTCTCTGTGTGCTCCCAGGCTCCTGGTGCCCCTTGGCCTTTGGCCTGCTCACAGGGTCCTGTGTATGTGGTCTGCCTGTCTCTGAGCTGGGAGCTCCTTAAGTCTGGGACTTTGACCCTGCACAGCCCATCAACTGCCAGAACGTAGGCTGACCAGTCCCTTTTTTTTTTTTTTAACCAATTCAAGAATGTCCCTAGTGGCGAACAATAAGTGAAAATGGAATTCTTGATGAACAGAACAGCTTTGTTTAGAAGTTTTTGGCTCACTGAGGGCGGACTCCGGGGACTTGTGCGGACCCATGCAGAGTGCCGGGAAAACCAGCCTTGGCTTCTCCTTCCTGACCCCCCTTCCTGACTCAGGACCCACAGAGTAAATCATTTCCTTTCTCCAGGCCTCCCTCTCCTCATCCAGAAATGGAGCTGGGGGATGCCTCCTCAAGCTGGGTGTGGAGGGCAGAGTGATGGGGTGACACGAGGGTGTCTGCCGAGGTCCCACTCTGGGGAGCATCTTGGTCACTCAAGGCCCACGCTCTGCAGAGCTTTGGTCTCATACTTGTTGAGTTTGGGCTCAAGTCTGGCTCTTCCACGGGGACTGGTGGGGATGGCCCTGCCCCTCACAGGCCCTGGTGCACAGGTGGCTGGTTCTGGCTGATGGGCAGATTTGTTTTGTTACACCTTCCACAAGCAACGTGGCTCCGTGCTCTGTGACAACTCTTGCTTGCACCTGTGATTAAACAATCATGCACCGTAGCCTCCTATCTCCCTCCCCTGCTGGAACATAGGCCCCCCCGAGTCCCCAGCTATGCCTACCATCGGGAGACCCAGGGGAGCGTGCCGTGCAGGGCTGGGGTCTCTTTTCTGCTCGCACGCTTCACTACCACAGCTGAGGGAGAACGAGATGTGCAGTCCCTGCTCCTGAGTCACCTGGAAAGGGAAGGGCCAGGGCAGAAAAGTCAGCCTCCCAGCCAGGCCACATCCTCTCCCCACTGCTCGCACAGGCCCAGTCTGACGCCGGACTGGTTCCACCATGAGCCCCACTCATGTCCATGCTTCCTTGTAGAAAAACATGAAACGTGGGGTTCCTGCGTGGTTCAGTTGGTTAAACATCTGATTCTTGACTGTGGCTCGGGTCAGACGGAACCTCCCTTCATGGGGCCGAGCCCCACGCTATCACTTTCTCTCAAAATAAGTAAATATTAAAAAATATATTTAAAAAAATTTTTTGAAAAGAACATGAAACTTTTAAAACAGGTGATGAAGTCTCCACATTAGGGTTAGAGTCTATTCTACTTGCATTTATAACGGAGCCTCTCCTGTGTGCCCGGGACTCAGCGCACCCGGATGAAAGGCTGCGAGCCCCCACCCGGAGCAGCTGCCCCCGAGCGGAGGGCCTGGTCACAGAGCAGCTGGCGAGAGGCAGCAGGTGCCTCAGCAAGGCTAGGGAGGAGGTGGCGGGCTGCGTGCAGCAGGAACCCAAGAGGCGTTCACCACACTCCTAACAGATGAGAAACAGAACCATGTCCCTCATGAGGGGACCCAGCCTAGGCAAGGAGGGTTGTTCTAGAACTTTCAGAACTTTGTTGTTACCAGAACCGGGCCCCAGAGGCTGGCATTCAGGCCCATCTGTCCTCAACAGGAAGCCACGGGGGATGAGCCATCTTGGGTTCTACCGGCACCCCGTTTCCTTCCTCCTCACCCCAAGCCCCGGCCTTTCCCACCGTGAGCCTTAAGGCCGAACCCAGGCCGAAGGAGCTCCAGCTGAAAGCCTCTCCCCTCTCTGTCCCGTCCTGGTCCTACTTCTGGACTTCACGTGCTTTCTTCCAGAGACATCTCAGGGGTGCGCTTTCCACAGCCTCAGCCTCCTCCTACCATTCCAGAGTGCGTGACATAAACATCTCTTTCTATCTCTCTCATCTTTTTAAAATCCAACGGTAGTACCCCACAAGTGCTTAAAGTGTGTTGAAGAGTGGCCCCCCAAAGGTCCTGTCCACCTGGAACCTCAGAGTGTGCAGAATGTGACCTTACTTGGAAATAGGGTCCTCACAGATGTAATTAATTAAGATGAGGTCATGCTGGATTGAGGGGGGCCCTAAATCCAGTGACGAAGGTCCTTCTAAGAGGAGAGAGATACTCGCACACAAAGACAGAGGCATGACCAGAGTCACGCATCCACAAGCCAAAGAAAGCCAAGACTTCGGGAGCCACTATAATCTAGGAAGAAGCCAGGAAGGACCCTCCTTCCCGAGGCTTCAGAGGGAGCATGGCCCTTGATCTCACACTTCTGGCCTCCTACAAGGGTGAGACGGAACCTGCCTGCTCTCAGCAGCCCCCTGCAGCCCTAGGAAATTAACAGAATGCTGTTCTGTACTTTGCTCTTCCCTCTCAACCTGTCCAGAAGACAGTGACACTGTTTCCCTTTTTCCTCTATAAGCTGCTAAGTATTCCAGTTTGTATAGACTGTGAGTGACTTAACCTGTCTCCTGTTAAACATTTAGGCCACTGCCCATCGTGAACTTCCACAGCTAATGCTGCAGTGCCAGTCTTTGCGCAGACAGCTGGGTGCCTCCTGACCCCCACCCTGGGGGAAGTGCATAGGGAGAGACACAAGCGCTGGGCTGAGGAAAGGGTGCCTCGGGTACTTTTATATTCTTGAAAGGTATTGCAAAGGGGCCCTCCCGGGGGAGCAGACACTTGACATTCTTAAAAGCAAGCTCTGCAATTTTTCATCCGCGGGCTCATTTGTTTGTTTTTAATGGTTCTTATTTGTTGTCATATTCCAAATCCAGGTAAGTTTGTTGCCACAAATAAAACACTACAATACAAAGATGTCTGTGTTTGTGTCTCTCTTCTTAGAAGGACACCACATCTGACATCTTCCTCTTGCACTTCCTTCCCGTCCTTCTCTCCTTAATGGGACTACTGGGGTCAGCGCCCGGCCCTACACATCTTTCTCCCTGTTCACACTAAATATGTGCACATACGTACACATAGAGAGGAAGTTTGCTCATTTGTCTGAATAAAATCAAATAGCCAAACCCACATAACTTCTCTTCCTACTTCACAACAGGCGAATCTCCAGGTCAGTATTATATATATTGTTTATCCTCTGGACACAAACACATTCAGATATCATCCTCCATCGGTGGGATGTTCAGCAGGCAGGCCGAAGGCTGAGCGTTACACATATTTTCAGGACTTTTTTTTTTTTTTACTATTTTTTAAATTTATTTTTGAGAGAGAGAGACAGTGTGAGCAGGGTAGGGTCAGAGAGAGGGGGAGATACAGAATCTGAAGCAGCCTCCAGGCTCTGAGCTAGCCGTCAGCACAGAGCCTGACATGGGGCTCGAACCCACGAACCGTGAGATCATGACCTGAGCCAAGGCTGGCTGCTTAACCCATTGAGCCCCCCAGGCGCCCCTGAGGGCAGTCTTGAAACCTCTCTTTTTTCCACCTCTTCTTCCTTCTCCCACCGCCTTTCCTTTGCCTGGAGCCCTAACAAGCAGCCCTAATGGGCAGCCTTCTCTGCCTTTTTCATGCTGACGTATATGTAGAGAAATACACGCATATATACAAGTGTGGGGCTTGGGGTCACGTTTTGCTTTCTATGGGGCTGCTTCGCAAAAAAAATGTGATAATAGCACCCATGTCCATTTCTTATTTTTCTCACTCAATAATCAAACCCCCCAGGGAAAGCTTTTTGAATCTTTTAATGGCTGCGCAAAATGTCCTGCCTGACGGGCTTCTGCTTTGTTCCAGCTGTTGTCCTTGTGGGGGGTTTTGTTTTGTTTTTGGCTTTTTTCTTTCTTGACATTATGAATATTCCACAGTAACATTCTGGGGACATGGATCTTCTAGCTCTTTCATTCTTGCTGCTGACTCCCTCTTGGTTGCTGGTTTCCTTAGTGCATTTTGTAATTTGGGGTTTTTTTGCTCAAGTTCAACCAGCATCCTAAAGGCAGCCTGAGCAGGCTAGGTTGAAGGTATATTCCTCTGAAGAGGTTCTGATTTTGCTTCTGCAAGGTATCCCCAGAAGCTACCAGTCCGAAATTGCTTTCTTTTTTATTGTAACAAAAGACACATAATATAAAACTTACCATCTTAATCACTTTTTTTTTGTTTTACCATCTTGGCCATCTGTAAGCACACAGTTCTATAGTGTTCAGTACTTTTATACTGTTGTGCCAACAACCTCCAGGACTCTTCACCTTGTGAAGCAGAAACCTATGCACTTTAAACAACTCCCCATTTCCCCCTCCCCTCATCCCCAGCCAACCACCATTCTACTTTCAGTCTCTATGAATTTTCCAGTAAGAAATGGATGTTATGGTCATTTCCTGGCCTAGAGACTCCAGGATCACATGAGCAGTGTAACCGGGATCCCAAACACACAAGAGGGCAGGAGTGTGGCTATAAATTTCTCAGAAGAGGCCTTCCCCCCCAGACCCAGGCCAGGTTACAAGAGCTTCCGGCTCCCTGCCTTTGAAGGTGAGTGTATTTTTTCCAGCCTAACTTTGTTTGGAAGTTTAAACCCTGGAGGGTCCCGGATGTATGCGGGAGTCCCATTTCTAACTCTCTGCTTCATAAAGGATCCATACTTTGTCCGTTGTCCTTATGACTATTCAGACCCAACTCCCTGGCCTATCCGGTCCAGCTAAAGATGCTCAGGGCAGGCAAAGCTGTCTCACCTCCTCCCCAACAGGCTCTCGGCTTCCTTGTATGCCTCTTGTCCAAGGGCTACCCGATTGCAACGCAGCTATGCTTAAAAAGCATGCTGATTTTCTTCTATCCTAAGTTTCCAGATGTTTTATAGAGTTTTTCCCCCACAAACTGTCAAACCCCCATCTTACTGAAAAAGAATCTCCCTTATATTTCTTTTTCCTTGTATGGGTTATTTTAGCCTTAAACTCTTCATGGCTCCTGCCTTACTTCTCCAATGGAATTAGAGCTCTGGTATTCACCAGGCACAGCCCTCCAGTGGACACAGAGGAAAGGCTCAGTGACACCCAGCAGAATGAGGAAAGAACAGCCAGAACTCAGTCAGGGTTGGGGGAGAGCCATGGAGAGGGTGCTGCCTCTGCTCCAGGGATGTGTGGGGCCCGTGTAACGTGCACTGATGATGTAGGACGAGGTCCACAGGGCGAAGCTGAGACTGCCTTCAAGGGAATAAAGGACGAATGGGACAATGATGATGATGACAACAGTGACTAATGTTACTTTTTGTCACTTAACCCCTACACACACACACACACACTACCATCACCACCACCACCCTCAGAGTTAGAATTCTCACCCTCATTTTAAATATGAGGAAACCACACTGATTACTAGGGGAGCTGGGTGGGGAGTGGGGGAAATCCATGAAGGGGATTAAGAGTACACTTACTGTGATGAACACAGTGTGATGTACAGAATTAGTGAATCACTATATTATACACCTGAAACTAGTGTTAACACTATGCATTGACTCTACTAGATTAAATAAATCACACATAAAAAAATAAAGATTTCATATGTGAGTTCCCTTCACTATTATTAAAATCGCCACCTACCCAAAAAAAAATGAGGACACCAAACCTCAGAAAGTTTGGCAACTAGCCCAAGGTCACATGGTAGCAAGTGGGAGAGGAAGTATTAAATCTAAGTATGTCTGGCCCCACAGCCTTGCCGCTATCTCTGCATTAGGGGGCGGTCTGCACGCAAAATGAAAAGACCACATGCCCCTGCCCCCTCCCCACTCCGCAGCTTGGCGGTGTCAGGATGGCCGAACGGGCTAAGGCGCCAGACCCCACTCCGCAGCTTTATGCTGTTAGAAGAACCTCCCTGTGGGGCCAAGAGAGGCCCACTTCAGGGGATGGAGCCCCCTGGAGGTGGAGGGGGGACCTGAGCATCCTGCGACTTCAGACTCAGAACCCAGAGGCTGCATGCATGACTTGAGCCGGTCAAGGCAGGCCACTGTGGCCAGTGGCCTAGAAAGGAGCCATTCCTCGTCACCATGGATGGGTTGGCCCTCTGTTTCCTCAGAGGCTGTGGACCTTGCCCTTTTGTCTCCCCTAATCCCTCCCAGTCTGGGTTTACACAGGGCTGGGAGCTCAGCTTTCTTGCCTTCACAGCTGAGCAGCTAGCTGGTCAGAGACATCCTTGGTTCTGCCAAGCCCACGAGAAGGCTTCTCACAGAAAAGGGCCCACTGTCACCACCCCACCAGGGCTGATGCTGCTAGGATTTCAATTAGCAAGTAATCTGTCTCCGAAGCAGCATATACAGGGGACAGGGGAATGAAGGAGAGGAAGAGCTGAATTAATTCAGATTTGGGAAGTTCTGGGCCCAATAGGGTACCCTCCCTTTCCTTCTGAGCACATCCCACTTCTCCCAGCATCCTTCTTCTCTCCCAGAACTCCCCTCTTCTCCCAGCATCCTTCATCTCTCCCAGCATCTCCCACTTCCCAGCATTCCTCATCTCTCCCAACATCCCTCATTTCTCTCAGAACCCCTCACTTCTCCCAGCATCCTTCATCTCTCCCAGAACCCCTCACTTTTCCCATCATCCCTCATCTCTCCTATAATCCCCAACTTCTCCTGGCATCCCTCAACTCTCCTAGCATCTTCCACCTCTCTCAGCATTTCTCATCTCTCCCAGAACCCCCTCCTCTCCCAGCGTCCCTTCATCTTTCCCAGCATTCCCTCACTTTTCCCAAATGCTTTCTCCCAGGTCCAATCCAGAAACAGCTATCGACAGATTCTCGCATCAACCAGTAAGTTACCATCAAGGAAGTGCTTTTCATCAAGTTTAATGCACAAGTGACTGCAAAATGCACCAATATTTTATATTCCACTAAGAAAAAAGGGGAGCTCAACTATCAATTACATCATGATATGCCATTGACCCGGATTTCAGAGACATTACAATGTGGGAAGGGAGGGAAAGGTGTATTTTACAATCTGTGGAAGATAGTAACACTAAGGGCCCTGTTGTTCATTTGCTTTTCTGCCTGAGGGTTACAGAATATTTCCATGGGCATCACCTCACTGCCAATGGCTAGTATGCAAGCACTATATATGCCCATCCTAGACTCTGGGGGATTCAATTCTCTGCTCTTCTAGAAATCACAGTCTAGGTGGTGATCTTGGAAGCAGGCCAAAAGAACATCTGCAGGATAGTTAAAGGCCAGTCTCTATGGTGCGAACGACAAACATCATAGGTGTTTGGAGAAGGGATGGACTGGCGTTGGCCTACTGGACACAGGAGGCTTCATGCAAGGGTGGAGAATGGGTAAGAGAAAAGGCACTGAGGAGGAGAAGTGGGGTTAAGCCAACAAGGCATGGAGAAGAGGCCCACGTAGCAGACACTCTGGACAGCAAAGGGCAGGTTATTTATCTGGAGCAAAGCAGCTGCGCTGGGGTGTCATGGAATCTACACTGAACAGGCAGGACGAGGCCAGACTACAGATGGTGTTGAAAGCCCAGGAGTTACTGATGTGACATGACGCAGGGACCCAGTGCAGATTCTTGAGCCGGGGAGTGACCTGCTAAGCACATTAATTTAGGGAGCACCGATGTGCAAGATGAGACGGAGGCCGGAGCTGGAGGCAAGAATATCAACCGTCCCTCCACGCCCTGTGGTAAAGGAAGTAGCCCCTCGGGGGAGTCTAACGGAGGCTCATGGGCCAGGAGGGGGCCGAGGGGCAGTTCTCACAGGCAGCTTGAACCAGGCCTAGATGGAAAGAAGTCCTAGATCCTTTTAAGAACTGTCTCTTCAAGACACTGGCCTCCCAGGCATTTCCCTGGCATATGTATTCCAGGGAAGATAACTGTATAAAGAACCATCATTTAGTCAATAAAATTGGTGCCATACAATAGAAGCAAGGGCTGAAGGACACATTGCTTACATTTGCACAGAATGTCATCACCATGTAAGTGAATCCTTTCTGCCTTTAGGAATTAAAGAGCTGCCTTTGGTAAGAGGTACATATGTCGGATACACGTTCATCGATAAAATATTCCAATTTTTCTACATTGGCCCTGACAATTTGTAATCAAACCATAAAATCATTTGAACCCTGTGAAGGAGTAACTCCTTTTACAAGGTGAGCCCAGAGAATATATCCAACTGAGAAATGGCCCAAAACAGCACCATTTGGAGAGGCAAGAGCCAGAGGACTACCCAGCGCCAGACGGAGGGTAAGCAAGCATCAGAGCTGTTTAGGTGCGGCATGGACAAAGATATCAGGTTGGAGAGAAAGACTCCTGTTGCGGGTGCCTCTGCCTGGGGTGCTCCAGAGGGTGCTCTGTGACACTGCAGAGGCAATGCAGCGTTGCGGCAGGAGTACAGATTTGGCTTCAGAGCCCACTTCTCATGTGTAAAACAGGAATGAAATTTCAGTCACTGGCCCTCGTCCCGATCAGTGATGACCTATTATTACTGCATGTATGATGCACACACAATAACCAGACGTGAAAATTCTTAGGGCTGCGGGATGAGTGGAGGGCAGCACGCATACGGCTGCAGGGCACCCGCTGGCT
Source organism: Mungos mungo (assembly GCA_004023785.1). NCBI lineage: Eukaryota > Metazoa > Chordata > Mammalia > Carnivora > Herpestidae > Mungos > Mungos mungo. Next base: position 184,747 of record PISW01003111.1, on the reverse strand, counting down.
CCAGTGTCCGAGGCACAGGTGGGAAGTGGGATGCCAGAGAGTAGTCCAGTGCCATGTCTAGAAATATTACCTCCAACCGGGCAGGGAGACCCAGGTGGGGAAGCCAACTTGGCCTAGACCTGCCACTGAGATGCTCAGTCCTCAGCCACCCACTGACTCCCTGGCTCTTCATAGCAGGCCTGTCCTGGCCTTCTGTGCCTCTGGGGACACCCTGGCCACTCCCGTGGCAGTGTTGCTCTCAATATGGATAAATCCCTTCTCTCTTAAGGTCAGCCAAACAAGGTTAGGCTGGTCCCCAGAAGTATGTGTCTAAGAAGCTAGAGAGGAAACAAAATTAAGGAATTAAAATGCAGCCACCCAGAGGCGCCTGGGTGGCTGTCAGTTAAGTGGCCGACTTTAGCTCAGGTCAATGATCTCAAGGTCCAGGAGTTCCAGCTCCACATCAGGCTGTGTGGTGACAGCTCAGAGCCCGGAGCCTGCTTCAGATTCTGTGTCTCCCTCTCTCTCTACCCCCTCGCCTGCTCACACTCTGTGTCTCATAAATCAATAAACATTAAAAAAAATTTTTTTTAATGCAGCCACCTAGAAATAGGATTTCCAAGTCCTTGTCCTAATAGGACTCTGGCCCCAGACTGGGCCAACAGCCTCCTTAAGCTCCCTCCTCACCCCCTCCCCATCTGTGCCTATCTGCCTTGGCAAGTAGCCCTTCCTTCCAGAACCAGCTTCCTCTGGCTTTGAGCAGCGTCAGCCCTGCCGCCAGCTCTTGGTAGGGCCCAGCCTCTCTCCTTCGGCTCTGGGAGAGTTCAGGTGGCCCCAGAGGGTCCTCCTTTGGTCCCCAGCCCTCCCATAGGGATAATAATACCTGCCGGGCAGAGTTCTTATAGTTGGAGGTACCAACCATAACAGATACAAACTCCATGAGCAGGACTTCCTTTCCTTCTTTGCCCCAGCTCCCGTGCTCGGCCCACGGCAAAGGCTCATGAATGTTTGAAATAATAGCAAATATTCATATGAGCTTGAGTATGTACATACAATTTCGAGAAAGACACACAAGAACATAGTATCTCTGAATATCTTTGGATAGTTGAAAATAGAGGCCTAAGGAATACGATACAGAGAGGAAGCTACTTTTCACTGTAAACCTTGAATTTTTTGTATTCCTTCAACTTTTTTCCTGTGCACGCGTATTACCTATTCGAAATTAAAAACACTGTAACACTTATGTTAGAACTAAAACAATGAAATAGTTTGGTATAAATCTATAAATCATTATACAGTTGTCAAAACCCATAGAATGTATGTCACCAAGAGGGAACACTCATGTAAACTATGACCTTTAGTTAATAATCATGTATCAAGATCAATTATAGCAAATGTATCACACTAATAATACATGTTAATAGCAAGAGATACTATGTGTCTGGGGTAGGATGGCTTTATGGAACTCTATGTACTTTCTTTTTTTAAAAAAAAGTTTACGGTGTCATGCTAAGCCAAATAAGTCAGGCAGAGAAGGATAGATACCATATGTTTGCACTCATAGGTCTAACAGGAGAGACCTGGCAGGGGACCATGGGGAGAGGAAGGGGCAAAGAGAGCGGGGGGAGAGGGAGGGACACAGATCAAGGGAGACTACTGAATACTGAACACGAACCATGGACTGAAGGGGGAGGGGGAGGGAGGGAGGGGGTGATGGTCATGGAGGGGGGCACTTGTGGGGAGAAGCACTGGGTGTTATATGGAAACCAATTTGAAAATAAACTATTAAAAAAAAAAGTTTATTGTGAGAGAGCGTTTGAGCAGGGGAGGGATCAAGAGGGAGAGAGATTCCCAAGCAGGCTCCACCCTGTCAGCGCAGAGCCCAACCTAGGGCTTGAATTCACGAACTGTGAGATCATGACCTGAGCTATAATCAAGAGTCAGAGGCCTAACCAACCGAGCCACCCAGGTGCCGTAACTCAGCCAATGTTACAGGCTTTGCAGGCCCAGGGTTTAAGTCCCAGATCCTGAACCAGCCTCAGCCTCCCCCTCTGGGGTTAAGGTCAGGTCTTACAAGTTGGGTTAGGGGTTCCAGAACTCTGGTCAGTGCAGTGTGACAGTCAAAAATTGCATTGCCGGGGCACCTGGGTGGCACAGTCAGTTAAGCATCCGACTTCAGCTCAGGTCATGTCGTCATGGTTCGTGAGACGGAGTCCTGGATCGGGCTCTCTGCGGTCGGCATGGAGCCTGCTTCAGATTCTGTCTCCCCCTCCCCTCCCCGTCCCCGCCCCTCTGCGGCTGTCTCTCACTCAAAAATAAATAAAATAAACATTTAAAAAATTATGTTGCCTATGTGATTTCCATGGGAAAGGGGAGGAGTGACCTTCCTTGGCCAGGAGGGAGAAACTAGGGCAGCGAGGACCAGCAGGCACCCTCTGCAGAAGTGTCACTGAAGAAAGGTTTCCCAACTGTGGAAAGACACAGGAAAGTACCTGGCCCCAGCCCAGCCTCCACCGGGCCAGCTAGTCTGCTGGCCTCTGTGAATCACAGCTTCACTGGGGCCTGGGACAGCTCCTCCAAGGAGGCAGGTGGGAGGGCCTGCAATCCAATGTGGTGGAAATGACAAGGTACCTGCAGAGCAAGGGAGGCCAAGAGGACCCCATCCCTGGTGTGCCCCTTCCCCTGGGGCTCCCTGGGAAGTCCCTAATCACCGTCTTCATCTATAAAAGAGCACTACCAAGGCCCACTCCCAGGGCAGCTGGGGGAGAGAGAGCTTAAATATAGTTATTCCACCAGGCAGTGAGTGGAACTAATACTGCTGTCAGATCAACAGCTGACAAAGAGCCTCGAGGGCAGTAGCAGAGAGAGGGGAAATCTGGGCCTTGGAACATATGACTTAACCTCTCTGATCCTCAGGCTCCTCATCTCTAACATGGGAATGATACAGTCCTTCATCTCCCAGGTTCCTTATGAATTCAGTGAGAGCTTAGCAACGTGCCTGGTACAGAAATGTCCCTAAATGATAGCTCCCTGTGCCTCCATACGGTATGAATGCCACCCCAGCCAAGTGGGCCATTCTGGGTAAATCACCATCCCTGCCAAGGCTTCCTCTGGAATACTGCTTAGCTGTGGGGACAGAGGAAGGCACCATATTGCCACTACTAGGGATAGAATTTATTGCCTTGCGGGTACTAGACTGGGAACTTGGACAAATTGAATCATGTGGACAAGGTCTTGGCACCAAGAGAGCGAAGTTGGAAAAAACATTTGCAAAAAAGGAAAATGTACTCAGCAGCCACAGGAAAGACTAAGCTCTGGAAGATAGTTTTTCAGGAGGCTCTCAATAATGGAAGAAGGGGGGCATTGAGCAACAGAGAGGCTGGCTCCCAATCAAGGCCAATGTTGTCTGCACAGTGTTATCCATGTTCCCTGGGGACCCAAGCAAGCTCGGCCTAACTCTGCAAAGGAGCCAGCCAGAAGGAGGGGAACTGTGGATTCACCTGGCTAGAGGTGGCAGCGGCTGCTGAATCCATCCCTGTGAGAGTGTCAGGGCCCAAGAATTGTCAGCCAGTCGCAGGGGGATAGGGAGCGGCCAACTTGTGGCAGCTGGGTTTGTAGATTTCCACCCAGCATAGAGGATCTAGGTTTAAATCCCAGCTCCCCCATCTACTGGCAACCTTGAGCAGGTGACTTAAACCCTGGGCCTTCCGTTCCCACCTGTAAAATGGGGATATAGGAGCACCCACTGCACAGGGTAGTGTGAGAACTTGAGATCAAGCCTGCTGAGCATTTAACCCAGTGCTTACCCAAAGTAAATGGCAGCAGCTGTTCTTACTGTCACTTAGGGGAGAGCTGGAAGCAAGTCTTCCCACGTGCCTGCTCCCTCCCTCTGACTTGGGTCCCACCTTCACAGAGGTCTGTTCTATGTGACTGGACTGGATCACATCAGAGAGGCAGAGAGCCTAGGAGAGCCTCTGCCTCCACCACTGCCTCATCCAGGAGTTTCCTCTGCAGTTTGCCAAGTCTCTCCTTACATGCCTCCACTAACGGGGAGTGCTCCACATTTGGACGGCTCTGATCACAAGTCCTCTATTGGGACTGAAATTGTGCAAACTGCCCTTTAGTGGAAGTGATCGTTCTGCCAGGGACTTTCCAGTGTCGGGAATCCACCCACCCTGCAAACGCTAGGATCACTCTGAGCAGGGCCCTAGGCAATCCTCCAGGGAGTCTCCCTGGAATCACACACTGAGCATCTCGTGCAGAATTGTACTCCCCACAAGAACACACACGTATCCCCAACACCTGGGGCCATAAGGCAGAAAGTCTTGGATCTCCCCAGACCTAACACTAACAATAATTCGCATACACTGCCTCACAAAACCCTGTGAGGCATATACTAGTTTTTCTCCAATTTTATAAATTGTGGGGGCACTTGTGTGGCTCAGTCAGTTAAGCATCCAACTTTGGCTCAGGTCATGATCTTGTGGTTTGTGAGTTTGAGACCCGTGTCAGGCTCTGTGCTCAAGAGCCTGGAGCCTGCTTTGGATTCTGTGTCTCCAGCTCTCTCTGCCCCTCCCCTGCCCAAACTATCTCTTTCTCTCAAAAATAAGCATTAAAAATTTTTTAATTGTTGTAAAATGCATATAAAATAACAAAACCTTAACCATTTCTAAGTGTACTGGTACTACGTATTTATATGATTATGCACCCATCCCTACCTCCTTCTCCAAAACTCTTTTCATCTTGCAAAACTGACACTCTATACCCAGGAAATAATAACTCTTCATTCCTCCCTCCAGTTCCTGGCAACCACCACTCTCCTTTCTGTTTCCATAATTTTGAAAACACTAAGTGCCTCATAAAAGTGGAATCATACAGTATTTGTATTTCTTGTCTGGCTCATTTCACCTACCATAACAACCTCAAGGTTCATCCATGTTGAAGCATGTGTCAGAATTTCCTTCCACTTTAAAGCTGAGTAAGATTCCATTGCACATATATATACACATATATATATATACCTAGTGTATCCATTCTTCTGCGGATGGACACCTGAATTACTTCTACCTTTTGTCTATTGCAAACAATGCTGCTATAAACAGGGGTGTACTATCTCTTCAAGACCCAGCTTTCTTTTGAATATATACCCAGGAGTGGGATTGCTGAATCATAGGATAGTTATTTTTAGTTTTTCGAGGAACTGCCAAACTGTTTTCCATAGCATCTGTAACATTTTACAATCCCATTAATAGAGCACAAGGGTTCTAATTTTTATGTATCCTTGCCCACACTTGTTATTGTTTTTTTAAATGGTAGCCATCCTAAAGCTTATAAGACCTATAGGGAGAGCCTATTTTTATCCCTACTCTACAGTCGACCAGTGTGGGATTGGAGAGGCGCTGTGACTTGCCCAAGGTCCCACAGACAGCACATGGCAGAGCTGGGATTCAAGTTCAGGGCTGTCTGCAACTGTATGATAATCTCAACAGCCCCCCTTCTGGTAAATCCTTACTGTACAGCTGGTCAGTGACCACCCCGGGGCCTCCAATGTCCTCACAGAGCTCTGTTCAGGGCCTGGGTAGGGAGGAGACAGCGATCTGGAAGATACCCCCAGGGCAACCACCCCAGCCCCCTGGCTCTCCCAGGCCCAGGAGACTCTGAAATTAGCATCTAACAAAGGCTTCGCCCTGCGTGGCCCACAGAGCCTTCGGCAGGGAGGTCTCTCCAGGAGGGCTTGCTCTCATGCTGATCTGACTGCCTCAGAGAGTAAGGTTCAGGGCCTGCTCCACAGCATCTAGATGGGAACGCAGGAAGGAAGGGGGTACAGGCCTGGAGAGGCACCCAGGCAGCTCTCTTGAGATTCTCCAATGCAGTGGGGCCAGGACCACAGTGGCCAGAGGGTGGGCCTGAGAAGTCACCCAACCAACTAGCATTCAGACTCAGAGCTTGGTGCATCCCCGGCGGTGCTGTCACATCCCACTTACGTGAAGGTGGGCAAGCTAGAATTCCCTTACGCCCGAGTTTCTTCCTCTGTAAAATCAGGATGACTAAGTCAAAGCTTGCAGGTAACTGTGGGTACTAAATGAGCACTAGATCCACAATTCCAGGCTGAAGACCTGTGCTGACTGTGCCAGCACCATGGCCTCCTCTCACGTCCCTGCCGGTCCCACCCCGATGCCACACCTATCCTGCCCCTCCCTCTCCTACACAGGTCTGCCCCCCACCAACAGGGGACTGACTGGCAGAGCCTTGAGATTAATGATCCAGCCTCCCACGTGACTCCTTTGAGGAGCAACACATTTGAATGCATTAGTTCCGATCTGCTTCTTAGAAAAACAAATAAGGGGCACCTGGCTGGCTCAGTGGGAAGAGCATTTGACTCTGGATCTTGGGCTTGTGATCCTGAACCCACCTTGGGTGTAGAAATTACTTAAATAAAACTTAAAAGAAAACACAAAGTAACAATAACCTCTTGAGGTAAACAAAGACATGGTCACAGAGATGGTTGCTACTACATTATTTATAAGAATGATAATTTCATAGCACCCTGAATTTCATCCATAGGGACTAGCTGAATTAGCACCCTACCACAAGATGGAAGAGTATATGGCAACTATAAATTATAATGGAGCTCCGTATTTATCAGCATTTCCGTGGCAATAAAGGTTGAGTGGTGGGAAAACACAGGTTATAAGAAAGTCATGTACAGATGATCCCATACGACACAGAGCTGTGTGTGTGTACACATTACAGATGCTCCAGGTATGGTTTCCTGATCAGTAGCAGCAGCATCACCTAAGACCTTGTTAGAAATCCAGAACCCTGGGGCCACCTCGGGCTTTCAGGAATCAGAGTTTAACAATCCCCAGGTGGGTTATGTGCAGGGTACAGGTGAAAGCAATAAAGGCATTGTCTGAAGAGTTGCCCAGTAAAATATTAGAGAATGGTTATGTCTGGGGGGTGGGGGTGGGATTGGGATTTTCTTTTCTTCCTGTGCTTTTCTGAATTGTTATTTTTCCTAATAAACATGTCATGAAAACAATAAAGCTATTAAAATGCTTGTAAAGATGAAGATCCAAAACTATAAAACTCATAGAAGAAAATACAGGTAAAAGGCTTTGTGACACTGGTCTTAGCAACTATTTCTTAGATATGGGACCAAAAGCACACGCAACAAAAGGAAAAATAGATAAATGGGACTGTACCAAAATTGAACACTTTTGTATATCATAGAACATGACCAACATAATGAAAAGGCAACCTATGGAATGGAAGAAAATATATACAAATGTGATAAAGAGTTAATATCCAGAATATATAAAAACTCCTACAACTCAACAAAAAATCAAATAACCTGACTGGAAAAAAAATGGACAAAGGATATAAACAAATATTTCCCCAAATAAGATATACAAATGGAAAACGGGTATATGAAAAGATACTTGGCATCACTAATCACCAGGAAAATGCAAATCAAAACCACAATGAAATACCATCCCATACCCATTAAGATGGTTACTATCAATGCAGAAAGTAACATGTTGGTGAGGATGTGGAAAAATTGGAAGTTCTTCAGGTACAGCCATTGGCCCTGGTTGGGATGCATAGATAAAACTCTCTTAACAGCCCTTGGGAAGCTCAGGACATAGGTTCCCAGGCTAAATGCAGCTCAGTTCCCAGGGGACACCACCCTGTAGTCATGGGACATAGCCCTTGTGCATAAGTGTGTAAGACAGCCAGAGCCCAGAACTCCCCTGGGGTTGTTGCAGGACTGGAGGCCACAGTTCTCAGACTCCGAGGAGTCTCCTGGGTTAAAGGGCCATATTACCCATTTCAAACAAAATGCCTCTACCAAGGCTCGGACCGGGCCAGCCACCAGACAGTTCTGCCTGGGAGGTGCGGTGAAGGCAGCGGGGTGGGGGCAGGGAGTGGGGGGTGGTAACTTCAGCTTCCAAAGACATTTTGCAGACCCCCAGAAGGAAAGAGCTATAGGAACCCTCAAGTGAGGCAGACGAGGAGATCCACCGACTCTGGGATGAGAACCCCAGAACCCAGCTCCCCAACTTTCAGGTCAGGCTCCCCCACACTGAGCCTATCCTAAGAATTCCACTCTGTGCATTTATTTATTTAGGGTACCATTAAAGCCTTTGAGATGGGATGGAAGGCTGGGTCCATTTCAGGCCTCCAATACCAACCCCTTAAGTTGCCAGAATAGGCATCCCCAACTCACTTAAATCCTCACATCCGTAAAATAAAGTCCACATTCTCACTTGACCTTCAAAATTTAGTCCCCACTGACTCCTCTCACCTCCTATCCCAATCTCCCAGTCCTGCAGCCTCTTGAACTCCCTCCCCCCTCGCCAGCTCCTGCCCTAAATTCAGCTTTCTCCCATTTCTGCCTAATGGACCATTCTTCCTTCGTAAGCAGGGAGCTGTCCTGGAGCACCCAGGCTGCCTTGATCAGTCTGCTCCGCTCCCATGAGAGACAGCTGTGTGCCTGTATCAAGCACATGGAACTTATCGCATGCATCTTGCCCCCATTTCCAGCACCATGGCCAGCTAGCCCAATGAAAACTGCTCACCAAGAAAATGAGCACATGAGTTTTCTGCCCTTCTTTTACGGCGAATTCTGGTATCTTCTCAAAAGCTCTGGAGCATGGCTTTGACCTTCCACAGTAATGCACCGCTATGTGCTAAACACTTTACCTATGTTATCTCATGTAATTCTAAGGCAAAGACGTTAAAATTTTGATTTTACAGATGACAGTGATGCTAAGAAAAGTTCAAGGACTGTCCACAACCAGGATTGGAACCCAGCCTGGCCACCCTGTGCTTATTCCACTGACCCTCATTGGTGGCCTCCAAATAACCTACTAGACTGGGAAACAGAAGGTGTGCCCCTCGACTTCTGGGGAATTTTCTGCTCTGTCCAGGGATCCTGTAAACCTGTGCTTTGACAAAGGTGGCTGGGAGATGGAAGGGTGACATCTAGATCAGGTGGCGGGAGGAGACCAAGAGCCTGGGGATCCTTCAGAAAGAGGTTCACCTGACCTGCTGTCCTCCGGCACCTAGCCCTCCAGTCTTAGAACAGATAGGGGCCCAAGTAAAAAAAAAAGTTCTGTAGCAGGAGAGAAGACTTTCACTCCAGTAACAGTGAGGCTAGGTAAGAGTCAGGGAGTCAAGAAGATGCCCTTGAGGGGACTTTCTCAATTCTGCCCAACTAGTATGAGCCAGGGAAAGCCCCAAGCTTTAAAAGCCTTCCAAGGGGGTACTTAATAAGTGCCAGACACCGTGCCAGTGCCTTACATATCCTGTATCACCAAGAACTTTTATAAATCTCTATTTTTCATGTGAACTAACTGAGGCACAATTATTAGCTGAGAGTTCAAGGTCAGGCAGCTATTCATACACACCCAGGCTTGCCAGCCTTCAAAGGTCAAGTCTTAACCACTATGCAGACTGCCTCCTTCCCGAAAATTAGAGAAAACAAGTTCCTCACCCACACCCTCATACCATCATGGTGCTGGAAATTAGGAATTAGTCACATAATTCGTGAATGAGCTGACCTGCATGTGTAACATGAACTGAGCTACAAGAATGTTCTGGCCCGTTGCCCCAAGTATTCATTTTTTGATGGGGAACAAACTCCAAGAAGAGGGGAAAAATATCTAAAAAACCAGAAAAGGTTTCACAGGATTCACAGGATTGTCCATAGAAGTCAAATTACTAATTGCAAAACACCTGGAAGCAACCCAACTTCACGAATGAGGGGCAAAGGCTGCTCATGCTGGGTGGGTTGGTTAATGTGGCAGAGACCACGTAAACCTTTAAAATGACAAGCAGTTAGTTGGTTTTTGTGCATTTGAATGCAAAGTGTAAAAATAGAACTCATTTTCATTTCAAAATATCATCCGAACGAGGAAGGCTCACACATGCCCTTTCTTTCAAAGAACTTTAAACCAATTAATTTTTGATAAGGTAATTCACACATAATTCACACAGACTACATAAAAATCTAAAGACCTAAAGCAATATGCATTGGAGTAGGTCCCAGTAACCCATAACAACCACTTAAAAATATGGCTCTGATTTATAAAACTCAGAAGTGAACAGGGAAAAGTAACTTGCTTTATGGTTATTTGGATCTTTTTTCCTGCAAGTCTAAAGAAACAGAGAGCAGTGAATTCGCACTATTTCAGAGACATAGTTCACAGCTTTTTGCCTGGGACTTTTTCAAGTCTTGCTCAATTCCCTCTTGCTGTGATCTGTGAAAGCAGCAGCTAAGTTGAGGTGAAGTCAGGAAGAGAAAACCATGTGAGAAAAAAAGGAATGCCTTCTTACCTGTTCACCCATGAGGACACGGTCTTCTAGAGCTTTGCTGATTTTAAGGGGGCTCCAGTGTAGGCGCAGGACTCGCAGGTGCCAGAAGAGAGGTTGCTGCTCCCCCCAGCCCACAATCCAGCCCACAATCCCAGACTGATGGGAACGGTGGGGAAAGCAGGCCACTGCAGCTCCCTGCTCCCAAATGAGAAACTGAAGCCAAGCAAGGGCGGGGCAGGGCCACGTGTCCGCAGCCTGCCTTGGGAGCGTGGGTAGGAGGGGGCTATATAAGCCCAGAGGAACAGCCAGGAACTGTTTCCTCACTGAGGGCGCCTGGCAAACTAATGGCAGGAGTCCCCATAATCAAATTTTGGCCCCCAGGCAGGAGAAGGAGCCAACTCTTCTCCAGAACACATTTATTCTGTTAAAAAACTCTACTTACAAAACTTAATAAGGTAATTAGGTAGTGACTGGAGGGCACGTGTAGGCAGAAGCACAAACAGATGGGAGAAAAGGCCTTTGATAAGTATCACCAGTGTTGAGGACTCATCAACTGCCCAGTCTGCAGATGGGAGACATGAGCTGGGGATGAAGTATCTCACCTCAGATCACACGGCCAACGCTTCCTGACACAACTGTTCTGCTGTGATTCGTGGTAGGACACACAGCACAGGAGTTCCTGAGGACGTAGGAGTGAGGCCCTTTGCTCAGCCCCATCTCCAACAAAGGCACTGGCACTTTACCTGGGTCAGATCGAATGCTGAGAATGACTCTGCCCAGCAGAGTTCTGTGGGCACCAGCAGGGCAGCCCCATCTCCACCTGGCTTTTATAGCCAGCTCCCTGATTTAGATAGTATTTGGAGTAGTTAGGGGCGGGGCAACCTCCCAAAGGATCCTTTAGCTTCTCCACCTGTGGACATTACAAGCAGCAATCAGGGGAGAGGGGACAGGGCTGTGTTCAAAGCATCAAACTATCCAAGACAATAATTTGCAATTTCTCTGGACATGAGCACAGACTATTAAAGGGCCCCTTAATCTAGCATTTCACAGCACCTCGTTTGAGAAATGCTACCCTAAAAGATGTTAGTATGTCTTATTCTGAATGTCAATGCCTGACACAAGCAGTTGTTCAAGAACTTATTTCTCAATTGGGTTGAGAAAACTGGATTCCTTTGGTCCTGAACTTCCAGGACAAGGCCCATAATAATGGAATGTACTTGGCTAATTCCCCACCTTCATCCCCAAGACTATGGCTACTCTGACCACACCCTCTACAAGGCTTTGGCAGAGCTCTGCCAAGTTGATTTATACCAGTCAGGTGGAGATGATGGGGTAACAGCCTCGAGATCTCACTGGAGCCTCAGGAAGCCTGAATTAACTCCAATGAGGCCCCTCCAAGATCACTTGGCTTGCAATGATATCCCTTCCTTTCAAAGCATTGCACATAGGATTGCAGTTCAAGACAGAGATGGCTGTTGGCTCCTCAGGCTTCCAGACCCAAGTTCAGTGGCCACACCTCCTCAGATCCCCTGGAAGCTCAGCAAAAACACTTTGCTATTCCCATGAGCCCTGAAGGTTGGTTTTTTTCTACTTTAGAGACAGGACACTGAGACCATGCTTACAGTCTGGTGAACCCAGGTCATAGTACTGTGTTCAGGACTTTCCCCGGCCTTTACTTCTGACACCTGCTTGGGATTTGGCAGGCAGGATCTTGATTCTGCTTTCCACGGTGAGGCGGCCTTTCTCTAGCTGCAGCCTCAGCTCCTGACAGGCAAGACGATCCCCAGCCTGCCTTGTGTTTAACAGCACTAGGACCTGATAACCCACAAGAAATGCTGATGCAGAAGCTAGATCATCATGTCTATTATTAAAATTATTAAATGTGTGAAAACTCTCGCCAAATGAGCTAATTCAAGCAACTCCCATTCCCTGAGATTTTGTTTGCTGTCAGTGAAGGGAACAAATTCTGCTAGGTGGGCCTGTAAACGGAAAATGTGAGGACCAGCCTCTAGAAGGCAGAGTTAGAGGTGGAGAAGGGAGATGGATCTGCCTCTGGGATTACGACAAAACCCACTGGGTATGAAAAGATCCTGAATTTGGGGGGTGAAGGTGGGGCTGGGTGGTGCTGACAGAAGCCTTGAGCTACTTCTAGTTGAGTCTCCCAGCCTTTCGGTCCCAAGGCTATTTATTTATTTGGCTTTATTTTGAACAAGAAACAATGTTCCCTCATTCCTCATCCAACCTAATGATTTCCATGTCTGATGACCACCAGGTTGTGAAATCTACAGATACCCAGATTAAGAGATTCATGAGTTGGAGCCGCATGTCAGGCTCTGTGTTGACAGCTCGAAGCCTGGAGCCTGCTCGGATTGTGTCTCCCCCCATCTCTCTTTCCCCTGCTCACACTCTCAAAAATAAACATTAAAAAACAATTATGGGGGGGCACCTGGGTAGTTCAGTCAAGTAAGCTTCCGACTTCAGCTCAGGTCATAGTCTCACAGTTCGTGGGTTCAAGCCCTGTGTCAGCCTCTATGCTGACAGCTTGGAGCCTGGAGGCTGCTTTAGATTCTGTGTCTCCCTCCCTCTCTCACACTCTTTGTCCCTCAAAAATAAATAAACCTTAACAAAATTAAAAAAAATTTTTTTCAAGTAATCTGGGAGTAAAATCTAGTGACCTATTCTGACAAACTCAGATGATCCTAATACAGGTTTCCCTGTTTCTGTACCCACACTTGGCTGCCCACCCTCCACCTCCTCATTTTTCAGAGTTGGGATCTTCTGACTTTTCCTAGAAGTCGCAAGGCCATGCCTGTTTTATCTGAGGAGACCAGAGACACAGACCGTGGCTCTTCAGAAACTTGTCACAAGGTTCTCTGGCAGACTCACCAAAACTGATAGGTTATAAAAACTCTTCTCCAACTTCTGGGTACAGAGCAGACCTGTGAAGAGGTGGCACATAGTATGTGCTTGGTGAATGCTGGTAGAATAAATGAATTTATAGCAGCATCTTCTAGTGAGCTGCTTGCGCCCTTTTGTGGGGTCTTGTCTTCTGATGTTGGTTTTCAGGCTTGTGCAGAAACCGTTGGCTATGCTGGTACAGAGTGCTGAAGGGGACTCTTCTGACTGCTCTGTAATATGTATCTGCAGACTCCAGGTCACTTAACTTCATATAAACCCACGCATTGGACTATCAGGTCCCCAAAGGTAAATCAGCCACTGACCACAGATGTTCACTGACTCCCTATCACGTACCCAAGAGTAAGCCATCTGGCCCCACAGTTACTTTTTTGGATAAGGTTTGATTTCAGCAGCAGAGACGGTTCTTCTGAGCTCTTGATATAGCCCTCGAATGTATTTTAAAGATACAATAAACAAAATATTCACACACAATATTCCATATGGAAATGAGCAAGTGGATGACTCAGGCAAACACATGTCATTTCTACTTTGAATAGAAACCACATTTAGGAATTTTTTTAAAAAGTGAAAGCCAGGTTGATCTCATCTGAAGAATGCTTCCAACATCTCTGGCTTCCCACTGATGAGAAGCTCAAGAGAGGCTGCATCACGGGAGCAGCACACATTCTGGTGACCAGCACTCTCCCCATGAGATACATGAACTCCAACAACCTTTCCCAGCCACAGAGTCTTGCTAGCAATACATTCAAAGAAACCAAGAAAAGCAACATTCCAGTCATAGTCCAACTTGAGCCCCCTCCCCCTAAGGAATGCTATTCTTGGCAAGCTATCTTCCAAAGGAAACAACATCTGCAGAACCCCTCCCCATGAGGTCAGGGAAAGATGAGACAGCTGAAAACTTTTCAGTCCTTTATTAGACCCAAGCTGCAGGGACTTAACAGAACAGCAGGATGGGAGTGATGCTAGTAACTAAGGGCAAATGCCTCAGGGTCTTGACATTATCCCTTAGAAGTTCCATGGCAGACTCTGATGCACTTTGCAAGGCTACACACAGAGTTCCCCATTTACCTGGCTGCTTAGTTGAACCAAAGGAGTTCATTAGCCTCCCCCCCCCCCACAACACCTACACAGATGGGGTTTGTAATTTAGCCTCATTCCAGCACCAAGTATTTATTAAACCCATTTTGTAGGCTCTGGAGCAATAACTATGAACTAGACAAAATTTCTGAGCTCAACAAATTCAAGCCTAATTCCTTGTGCCTGTGCTCCAGAAATTCTACTTGCAGACAACAGGCAAATTTTTGGATAGCCAAAGGAAACTCAATGTTGACAATTCCTGGATCTAACACCTAAAGCACAAGCTACAAAGTAAAAAAAATAAGTGAGACCACATCAAACTAAAAGGCTTCTGCACAGAAAGAACAAATCAATAAAGTTAAAGACAACCAACAGGATGGGAAAAATTATTTGCAAACCATGTATCTAGATAAGGGGTTAGCATCCAAAATATATAGAGAACTCATACAACTCAAAAGCAAACAAATAACCTAATTAAAGATCAGGCAAAGGGGCCCCTGGGTGGCTCAATCGATTAAGTGTCCAATTTTGGCTCAGGTCATGATCTCATGGTTTGTGGTTCAAGCCCCACACCAGGCTCTGTGCTGACAGCATAGAGCCTGGAGCCTGCTTTGGATTCTGTGAGTCCCTCTCTCTCTCTGTCCCTCCCTCAACTCATGCTCTCTCTCTCTCTCTCAAGAATGAATAAACGTTAAAAAAATTTTTTTAAACATAAATAAAGGACAGGCAAAAAGATATGTGCACCCCTGTTCTTTACTGCGGCATAATTTACAGTAACCAAGATACGGATATAAGCTAAACATCCATCAATATATGAATGATAAAGATGTGGTATATGTATACTATGGAATATTACTCAGCCATAAAAAAGAACACCATGGATGGACAGAGAGAGTATAATGCTAAGTGAAATAAGTCAATCAGAGAAAGGCAAATACCATGATTTCATTCACATGTAGAATTTAAGAAACAACTAAACAAAGAAAAAAAGAGACCAAAAAACCCAGACTCTTAAATACAGAGAATAACTGATGGTTGCCAGAGGGGAGGAATGTAGGAGGAAGGAAAATATAAAGACAATCAAGAGTACACTTATCTTGATGAGCACTGACTAATGTATAAAATTTCTGAATCATTATGTTGTACACCTGGCTCTAATAGCACTGTATGTTAATCATCCTTCAATTTTTAAAAATGGGCAAAGGAACATTTCACATAGACATTTCGCAATGTATAGACAGATGGCCAACAGACACATGAAAGGATGCTCAACATTACTAGACATTAAGGAAATGTCTATCAAAACTACAATGAGGTATCACCTCAAGCCTGTTAGAACGGCCATCATCAAAAAAATAACAAATGCTGGAAAGAATGTGGAGAAAAGGAAAGGAAACCCTTGTCTACTGTTAGTGGGATTGTAAACTGGCATAGCCACTATGGAAAACAGTATTGAGAAACCTCAAATTGCTGTGATCCAGCAATTCCACTTCTGGGAATACATCCAAAAGAAATGAAAACACTAAGTCAAAAAGGTATCTACACCCATATGTTCACAGTAGTGTTATTTACAAGAGCCAAGACATGGAAACAACAATCAATGGATAAATGAATAAGAAGCTGTGGTAGTTCAACAAATGATGGTGTTGAGAATTCCCAACTGGACAGCTACATGCAAAGGAATAAAACTGGACCACTTTCTTACACCATACACAAAAATAAACTCAAAATGGATTAAAGATCTAAATGTAAGACTTGAAACCATAAAAATCCTCAAAGAGAACACAGGCAATAATGTCTATGACACTGGCCAAACCAACATTTTTCTAGAGATACCTCCTGAGGCAAGGGAAATAAAAGCAAAAATAAATTACTGGGACCACATCAAGATAAAAAAACTTCTGCACAACAAAGGAAACAATCTACATAAGTAAAAGAGAACCTACTGAATGGGATAAGATATTTAAAAATGACATATTAAATAAGAGATTAGTATCCAAAATAAATAAAGAACTGATATAACTCAAAACCCAAAAAACAAATAATCAAATTAAATGATAAGACAAACATACATTTTTCCAATGAATACACCCAGATGGGAAACAGATACATGAAAAGATGCTCAACACCAATCATCAGGGAAGTGCAAATCAAAACTACAATGGAGTTGGGGGGCACCTGGGTGGCTCAGATGGTTAAGTGTTCGACTTCGGCTCAGGTCATGATCTCACAGTTCATGAGTTCGAGCCCCATGTTGGTCTCTGTGCTGACAACTCAGAGCATGGAGACTACTTCAGATTTGGTTTCTCCCTTTCTCTCTGCCCCTCTCTCGTTCATCTGCTGTCTCTCTCTCTCTCAAAAAAACAAAAAAAACTATAATGGGTATCACCTCACACCTGTCAGAATGGCTAAAATAAAAAGCCCAACAAACAAGTGTTGATAGGATGTGGAGAAAAAGGAACCCTTGTGCACTGTCATTGGGAATGCAAACTGGTGCAACCGCCGTGGAACACAGTATAGCGGTTCTTCAAAAAGTTAAAAATCAAACTACCTACTATCCAGTAATGGCACTACCAGGTTTTCACCAAAAAAAATACAAAAACACTAATTCAAAAGGATACATGCACTCCTATGTTTATAGCAGTATTATTCACAATAGCCAAATTATGGAAACAGCCTACGTGTCCCATCAATTGAGGAGCGGGTAAAAATGAATATTCGGCCATAAAAAAGAAAGCAATTGGGGTGCCTGGGTGGCTCAGTTAATTAAGTGTCCAACTTTGGCTCAGGTCATCTCATGGCTCATGGGTTCATGCCTCAAGTCTGTCTCTGTGCTGACAACTTAGAGTCTGGAGCCTGCTTCAGATTCTGTGTCTCCCTCTCTCCCTCTGCCTCTCCACAGCTTGTGCTCTGTCTCTCCAAAATAAAGAAAAAAAGAATGCAATCTTGCCATTTGCAACAACATAGATGCAAGAGTATGATACTAAGTGAAATTAAGTGAAAGACAAGTATCATATGATCTCACTCATCTGTGGAACTTAACAAATGAGTGAAGGAAAAAAAAAAAGACAAATTAAGAAACGGATTCCTAACTATAGAGAACTGATGGTTACCAGAGGGAAGGGGTGGGAGGAGGGGTGAGAGAGGTGGAAGGATTACAAGTTGTACACTTACAGTGATGAGCACTGAGTAATGTATACACTTATGGAATCACTGTATCAGACCTTTGAAACTAATATAACACTGTATGTTAACTATACTGGGAAATAAAAAACAAAAAACAAACTGTGGTGTATAGGTACACAATAGAGTATTATTCTGTCATTTAAAAAAAAAGACACAAGGAAATGCAATGTGACCTCACAAATGGAATCTAAAAAAACATCAAACCCCTAATAAGAGAGATCTGCAACTGAAGTGGAGGAGTGGCAGTGGCACTGGAGCAAGGTGGTCGAGAGGTATAAACTTCCAGGTGTAAGAGGAAATATGTACTAGAGATGTCCCGTAGAACTAGTTAACACTGCTATGTGATATATTACCTTTGCTGCTTTTCATTGGATCTCTATGAGATGATGAATGTAACTGTTTCACAATATATGTAAGTCAAACCATTATGCTGTACACTTTCAACTTATACAGTGATGTATGTAGATGATACCTCAATAAAACTGGAGGGATTAAGAAATCTTTCCAGCTGTTAGAATCTTGGTAGAGAAATCAAGTCCAGAGAAGGCCCCTCAGTTATAGGGCTGAAATGTTATCAATATAGCCCTCAAAACTCCATCTCATCCAGTACCCATTTGGCTACAACAGAGAATGTGAGCAAGTCAACAGGCAATCTAAAGCAAAGCAGTAGAAGGGGGAAAGAAAACATCAAAGCGTATGTACGGGGTGAGGAGGGAAGGAGACTTGGGTCTATCGTTACTCGGTGACTCCTAAAGGAAAATGGAAGACTTGTCTTCCTGACCTAAGCCCCAAACATTAAGAGCTAGGGTTTGGCTCAATCAGCACCCACAATATGCTGGGCTGGGTGCTGGGTATTTTAGATAGATGCTCTCATTTTATTCTCACGTCAACTGCATTTATCTCCATGTTACAGGTAAGACACCAACCTGCCTGACCAATGTCATAGATCTATCTAATCAGAAAAACAAAGACTTGACTGAACTCAGGTCTGAGTTCATGTCTAGACTTGCCCAGGAATCTATACTGGGTGGCCTAAAAGATGATTTTCATGATTAAGAACATTTGAGACAAAAATAATACAAATAAAATCTGTACTCCCGAGAGACACAAAGTCACTTTGACTTTTTGGTAAGTGCTAGGATTCTTAGGAACCATCATCCTGTATCAAGTAAGGTTAAGCAACACAGTAAGGGACTTCCATGTAGCTTATAAGTAAGTCATCTCTCCCTTTACTTTCTACAGCAGGAGGAACCAAGGCTCATTAATTTTAAATGGTTTGTCCCCAATTCACTCAGCTGTTATCTGGCCAAGCCAGATCAGACATGTTGCCTGATTCTAGTTCTCTTTCTACTATAACCACATTTTGACCAATTGTTTCCTTCCTGGACTATCAAGTTCAACTGAGCAGCCCCTGTGCATTTCTTACTGTACTTATCAGTACAATGCTCAGAATATCATTAGCTCATGACTTGCTGTCATCTACCAGTTAGCCTTTTGCAAAATGCACTCACATTTCTCTGACAATCTCACTGAGTTTCTATCATTTTCCCTGGACTCTGGGTTACAGAGCAATGGGAAAGTACAGAATCTCATAATATGAAACCTTTGCCTGGCTTACCTGTAGCTCTCTAGTGGGGCAAAAATCAGATGACCACACGTTCCCAGCTGTCGTAAAAGATCTAAAATTATGATTCAGGATTATATACTGTAAAATCAAAAAGGCTTCAAATGGCTCAACTGCAAGATTCCTCCCAACTCTGCTCTTATGAGTAAGGTTCCCTAAGCCAAACCACCCTCCTTATCAAAGGACCAGACAGTTTCTGCTCCTCTCTGGGCAGCAGGTTTCAGTTCACTAGTCTTTGGATTTATTCGAACAAGCCAATCACATCTTCCCATAGGAACCAGAAGGCACCCCACATTCTTGATACTACAAAGCCTGTCTCGTGCCCAAAGCCCCCAGCTGTTTACTTGGGTGTTAAGTGTAACTGCCATGTGACTTTGCATACAGTGCAGTGTCCTTCTCCCATTGGCTGTGATTATATAACTAATAAACTGCTGTCTATGCCATTACCCCCAACCCAAAACAACTCCTAATTCTATACAGAGATCATGATTTCCTCTCTTACATATAAACCCTCTAGGACTGTAGGAAGAAGTACTTCAAAAAAGAAACTGGGAGCAAGGGGCTCAACATATATGCCAAGTTTACCAGACTACTACATGTCAAGATCATACAATCTGACAGACTAAATAGAATTGATTTGGGTTGGGGCGACAGGAAAAACGAGCCCTGGAATTAGGCCATAAAAATGTAATTCAAAAGTATTATCTTCTGTTATGTGAATCAGTGAGCTAACTGACAAAGTGTTATTTACAGATTCGATTCCTGGCAAAACCTGGATCTTTACTGAATGCTCTAAAACCTAGTCATGCTTAGAGGTAAGTTTCCAGGGACAGCATCAGGAACTCTCTGCACTGGATTGTGGGCTGCTCAAGGTCAAAGATTTTATCTAATCACCTTAATTTGATTCTAACCCAGTGCTGAGAATCTGTTCATGGAAGTGGCTGAGCACAGGCACATGAAAGAGTGTTTTACTCTGTGAAATACTGAGAACAGCAGTGAGCTTGGGTCTCTCCAAGTTCAATGAAGCTGGAGGACTGCTTGGATGATCAGAGCTGGCTTCTCAGGCGTAGGCTGGAACGTCTGACACTATGACACTTGCAGTTGACAAGCTACCAGTGCTGCCTCTTCATACTCCAAAGGCCCGCCAGAGCTTGCCTGAGAGGACTGCTGCAGACTGTGCCCACCTCTCCCTTGTCATTATCCATGAGCCTTTAGAGACCACATCTACTGACTTGTTCCCAAGGGCAGCTTAGGATCTGGGTTCTTCTCTACTTACTGATCCTTCCTAGGATTCATATGGCAAACCATTTCAGGAGCTGTAGAAGTAAAGGGAGCATCTGTTAAGAGACCACCCAGCTGGAATGTATACCAAATCTTTCACTCTAAGATCTCAAAGTAGAAGGAAGCTAAAACAAGGGAGAGGAGGGACACATGGGTGGCTGAGTCTGTTAAGTGTCCGACTCTTGATATCAGCTCAAACTGTGATCTCAGTTTGTGGGATCGAGCCCCCACATCAGGCTCTGTGCTGATAGTGCAGAGCCTGCTTAGGACTCTGTCTCCCTCTCTCAGCCCCTCCCTACCGTGCACAGGCACCCCTTTTTCTCTCTCAATATAAATAAATAAACATTAAAAAAATAAAATGACAGAAAAGGCCAACCACCCTTCCTCAATATTCAATGGGAAGAGGTGTGGCTGACCATATTATCAAGCCCAAGTTTTATCTGCATAGCAGAAAGAACTACAGGAAGCCAAAAACCCACCATAGAGCAAGGAGTGAGGCCACAGGGAGCCAGAAGTACAAGCAGGTAGCTGGAAGGAAGGGGGAACTCAGGCTCAAATCTCCCACCTAAATTCTCACCCAGAGAAAAGACACACGGACGCCAGCCACCTTAAAACTAGATTTGTATTTCTGGTTAGATTTCAGAGTGGCAGAACTCAGGAGTTATACTATATTCAACCTGGTCCCCACCTCAGCTTGCCTGTCTCCCCCCCCACCCCCCACAAAGATAACATTGTACAAAAACTGTATTTACAGGAAAACCGGTTAAAAACTAAGGGTGTGTACAAAAGCAGACAAGAAAGCCAGAAATATCAATGCAGGGAAGAAAGCTTCGGGGAAGAGCCAACATCTTACTACACATCCGGACCTGGGGGCCATGTATTATGTACTAGCCAGAAAGAAGCACAGCAAATTTCAGTGCCAATTTTAGAGGGAACCAGTCACTCCAGGGCAAGAGTGGATACAAAAGACATACTAGCTTTAATATTACAAAGTCTTAATATTATCCAGCCACCCTTCTTCTGCCACATGGGTTCAAGTCAAGTGGTAGGGGAAACAAAACAGAAAGTCTCTGACACAAGCCCCACAGAAAAAGGGCTCAGAAGGCATAACGGGTCCGGATGTCCTCAAGCTTCTTGGACACCTCAGGTGGGGTTCGGTCCAGCTCTTCAGAGACATTCTTCTGCTTATTGGGCTCCATGGAGTTGAACTGCTCACAGAGGTCTCCATCTATCACATTCTAAGACACAGAAAAGTAAGGAAAAAAAGCTTAGATGCTCATCTTAAAGCAGCTGTAAGGAAAGCTTTTATTCTCTCTAATATCTGAACCATTTACAGAGCCGGGAACATTATTCTACGTTCATCCTTAGTAGCCTGTGTTCAGATTAGCAAAACTGGGTGTAAGCCTTTTCTCTGGCTGTGGTCTGCCGTGAGGGAAGAGGTCCCTGAATATCACTAGCCATTCCTTTCCCCCATTACTGCCTCCATCAATCCACTCTTTTCATGCTCCTTCATTCAGGACTGTTTTGATTTTTAAGAGCAGGAGGTTCACAGAAAAGACATGTTAAGTGGAATGAGGATTCCCCCCTTTTCAACCCAGATTTCCAAAAAAGACCTTACCTTAACAGGAAAGTAATAGGAACGAAAGCTGAGGTGGTCTCGCCCACAGAGAGGGGGATGCTCAGACCGCAGGTGCATTTCCACATGTTGGAAGAAGTCATGGTCCTGGTAGAAGAAACAAAGAATCTGTCACTAAAAGAGAAAAGTGATTTCAACTACTAGTCTATGGTTTCCAGAAGCAGAACGAACAGACAAGGCATTAATTTTTTTTTTTAACCACACAGATATTAACTACTTGCTCACAAACTGCTTAATTTGTTAAGAAACTGCTCCTCTGATGATCACAGGCTTTCCTGCTACAAGACAGTGAAAACCTGAAAGAACCCCCACCTGTTATTTGTAGAATACAAGAGAACACCGAATAGAAAGAAGGATTTCTGAAATCAGATTCCTGATCATAGCTTCTTTAGCTGGAATAACATAAATCCAATTTAGCCAATCCCAGAGTTGACTCAAGGAGGTAGATAAATGTACAATCCACATCATCCATCATTTCTACTCTGGGGTTTGGTTCTGGGGCTTTGACCTCTGACTAACGCTATATCAACATCAGAACGGAACCAAACCCTAGTACAGTATGAAACAAATGGGTCTTCCCATGGCAGAGGGAGGGTATCAGGATTCTTACCTTCCTAGGCACATCTGTCACCTTATAAAATTTCCAGAACATGCCTAGTTGCAAGTGGGGACTAAGATTTGCCCTCTTAGGCTGATTTAGCACCAAGAAACAACCTTGCTAAAGCAAAGGCCAGAATAATGTGGGAGATTTTACCTCATGGGATGTGAATGGGACAAGTATGCCAATTCCTCCTGACAAGGTTGTATAGACAAGCGATTCTGAGCCTCCAGGGATCAGGGTGGTCTTCTGTAATGACAGCACTGTCTCGCCCACATGGTAGTTCATGATCACCTCTGCCTGCAAGTCAAAAACAGACTAGTAACTATGTGTGCCCTCACAACCTGTTCTAGATTACCAAGAGCAAGGAATGCCTCCAAAGGGCAGCTTTCATCTTCTTTTACATCCAAAAATTACTAACATTTAAAAATACTTTAAGGGCACCTGGGTGGCTCAGTTGGTTAAGCGTCCCAACTTCAGCTCAGGTCATGATCTCACAGTTCGGGAGTTCGAGCACGCATCAGACTCTGTGCTGACAGCTCAGAGCCTGGAGCCTACTTGGGATTCTGTGTCTCCCTCTCTCTGTCCCTCCCCCACCATTCACGTTCTGCCTTTCTCTCAAAAATTAGTACATTAAAAAAATTTTAAAAATACTTCTAGAATGTTCTTAATAGATCATTTCTGATAAACAATTACAGTGAAAAATATTTTTGTTAGATTATCAAGTTTGCAATTTAAAAAACACAGAAAATTATTAAAAAGCATCAATCGTTAGACCTGGCTTCTAAAATAGATCTATTCTAAGAAGTCCAGAGATGCTTTACTACAGAAATACATGCTACAGGAGAAAAGTAAAGAGCCTACAATATCTCAGAGAAAAGCTGGTTAATATCAGGAATGACCACGTGCAACAATTTTTTCAAGGAACTCCTTAATGCTCCACTCCCGCTAAAATGTCTTTGGAAAAAAAATCCTATTTCTACAGTTATAAAAATGGAATGATGACTTGGTCATTTTACATTAAACCTAGCATCTGTCCATCACAGGCCATGAAAGGACTTCCGTATACAGGAGAGAGCTCAGCAGCATCGTGTGCACTGTGGGTAACTGACTAAAAAATCTTCCCTCAGTGAGAGCCCTGGGGAATGCAGTATGCAGGCTGGCTCCTGTCCTTCTGGGCCCCTTCTGTAATCTTACCTTCTGAGAGGCCCCGTTGAGCAAGCCCCGGTCCCATAGGGCTTTGTTTCCTGTGGGATCCTCATCCACTTCATCATTGGTGTTAGGTGGGAGCCTTACCTACAAAGAAGTGACACAAGTCAGAGGGTTGGATCCTACTCGTACTCACCTGGATCACCAAGCAATGTTTGCACCAGATCCCTGAAAGCAAGCCTGGGACACCACCTGTGGCAGAGACCTGAGCTAGTTTCCTGCACCTGATGTCTGAGTGAGGAACTCAAGAGAATCAAGCCATGAGCAAGAGAAACCGGAGGCAATAGGATATAAATAAGAGAAGTGAGACTGGGCTTAAAAAGAGAAGCCAATGGGGTGCCTGGGTGACTCAGTCAGTAGACTTCCAACTTCCACTCAGGTCATGCACTCACAGTTCAGGAGTTCAAGCCTTGCACTGGGCTCTCTGCTGTCAGTGCATTCCTGCGTCGGATCCTCTCTCCCTCTGTCTCTGCCCCTCCCCTGACTGTATGTGCTCACTCTCAAAAATAAACAAACATTAAGAAAAAGAAGACAAAATTCTGATAAAAGTAAAAATAAGTATTACTCATTAGCTCAAATGAAACCTATCACTATTAAATTATATTCCAGGGGTCTCTGGGTGGCTTAGTTGGTTAAGCGTCCCAACTCTTCACTTTGGCTCAGGTCATGATTTCAGTTCCTGAATTTAAGCCTTGCAGTGGGTTCTGCACTCAGAGTGCACAGCCTGCTTGGGATTCTCTCTCTCCCGCTCACGCTCTCTCTCTCTCAAAAAACCCTAAACATTGTTTAAAAAAAATCATATTCCAATGAGGAGGAGGAGAAGGAGGTAGGCGGTGGAGGGATGGAGGAGGGGAGGTTCTAAAAGACTGACAAGAACGGGGCACCTGGCTAGCCTACTCAGTCAGTAGAGTGTGCAAGTCCTGATCTTGGGGCTAGGAGTTCGACCCCCACATTTGGTGTAAAACTTAAAAACAAAAAAATAAAAGACGAATAAGGCTTAAAGAACGCAGTTTCATTTTTAGAGCTAGCCTTAGTAGGGCTGAATTTTATACTCATTTTTACTTTCCATATTAGAAATCACAGTCCTAGGCTCTTGGTTTTACCAGTGAAAACTAAGCCAGCTTTCCCACAAATTAATGTAACCCAAGTAAACATCAACTCACCACACAAATGTTGCCAAACTTATCTGCCCCAGCCACAGTGTCATAGTCCAGAAGGCTAGCTGTAGTGACCCATCGTGGGTAAGTATCATCAGCGAAAATGATGAGCTGGTTCTCATTACGCTTGTATCGAACCCAAATGAAACTTTCTTGAACGTCAGACACAATTACCCTGTGTCCAATAGTCTGGATCCCAGAGATGTAATTGGCAATATGCTGGGAAAAACAAGGACAGCAACAGGAGTAACCTTAGGTTCAGAACCCACAGGAAGTCCGCTTCTCCTCACTGCAACATATATAGGATCTACAGAACAGTAGTAGTCAGTAAAAAATTCCTAAAAGACAGGAAAAAAGCTAACCGGTTTTAATATAGAGGAAGTATATGCTCAATTCTCAGAATTAACTACCTTAGAGAAGCAAGCAAGACAGAAATCCGGTTCTTTATGTGAAAAAAATCAAGAAAGCCACCTAACTGCTCTTTCTCAAGGCTCAAAGGCGTCATTCTAAGGCCGAAATTGAGGAACTACAAGGTCCTAATGAAGACATGTAATTTTAAGTTACTGTCCACCATCCTGCCGATGTTTTCTCCTTCCACATTAGCTACATCTGAAGCCCTCTACCAGCATATTTACCTTGTTCTCACACTTTCGGAGTAACTTCTTCTTTCCCAGGTCATAGACTCGCAGAAGCTTCCCCACACCAATCAACACCCTCCCCTGGAATGGGGCAATGGCAGCAGGGACCTCTTCCACTGGAGTCTGTGAGAAAAAAAAGCAGGTAATGCAGCTACCAGAACACCAGCCATATGCTAGCCGCACCCTCTCAACCAAAAATATGTTTACTAGTATGTCAGGAAGACAGTGGGTGATGATCTCTTGATCATCAGAGAAATATATCACATGTACAACAGTCTCTATGAAACAGGGTGTTTGGGTAAATACCTCCATACACTGCGTATCACTCAGCAAATCAATCAGTGCCTCAGGTGGAAGGAAGCCCTCGAGCCTGATGAATGCTGTCTCCGAACCCATGCTAATTCAAATGGTGCCACTAACTAAAAGTGAAGACTTAATACTGGAGAAGTGATTGCTGTTTGAGGAGGGATGGGGATGGAGTATTAGTGACAAGGGAGACACAATGAATTCAGCATAAAGAGAAGTCCATGAAGTAACTATTTCCTAGAGGACACTTCTCTTGTCAAAGGGCTGGAGGAGATACATAAATGTGCTGTCTGTATGGAAAAACAAGAATTTTTTTTCCTTAACTTAAAGACTGTGGCTAAGTCAGATGAGCGTCCAACTTTGGCTCAGGTCATGATCTCACAGTTCCTGAGTTCAAGCTCCACAATAGGCTCAGTGCTGACAGCTCAAAGCCTGGAGCCTGCTTCAGATTCTGTCTCCTTTCTCTCTCTGCCCCTCCCCCACTTGTATGCACATTCTCTTAAAATAAATGTAAAAAAAATTGTGATTAAAATACACATAAAACTTACCATTTTAATTCATTTTTAGCATACAGTTCAGTGACATCAAGCATATTCACACTGTTGTGCTACAATCACCACCATCCATTCCCAGAACTTCTCTGTATCTGTTAAACAGTAACTTTTTTTTTTTTTAATGTTTATTTACTTTTTGAGAGAGACAGAGAAAGAGTGTGAGTGCAGGAGAGGCAGAGAGGAGGAGATGTAGAATCTAAAGCAGGCTCCAGGCTCTGAGCTGTCAGCACAGAGCCTGACGCAGGGCTCAAACTCACAGACCGTGAGATGATGACCTGAGCTAAAGTTGGATGCTCAACCAACCGAGTCACCCAGCCACCCCTAAACAGTAACTTTTGAGAAAATATTAATTCTTTAGAACTGCTGGATTATGGTCACAAATTTCTGCCTTTTTAGTAAAACCAGCAAACAAGGGGCCAATCCAGTATGCATCTATTTCACCACCGTGGATGGTTAGCACAGGCTGCAGGTGGGACTCCCACGCAATGGAGCTTCACTGGAGCATGAAACCCCCAGCATTTTCTGTGTGCCACCAACAGATGGAACACCACCAATGAGCTGGCTCTCAAAATGGTCACCAGAAGACCTAACCCACAACTTAAGCAAAAGTGCTTCCTACCTTGTGCAAAAACTCCAATTTTTCCCCATTGTTCACAAGCTTGTAGGTATAGACAAAGCCCCCTGCTACGGACCGGGGGTTGAGTATCAGGTCTTTGGCCACGCCCACCAACACATACCAATCTTCGCCAGTGTTGGAGAACCTGCAAACAGCCACACTGCATACAGAGAAAGAAGCAGGAATCAGGCATTAGGTACAAGCCAGGAAATTCTCATAACAGCCTCCAAAATCCTGGATGTCCTCAGCTCCTTACCTAAAAGCGGCCTCATTCTGTTCTAGCTGGACAAGGTCTAGTGTGTTCCCTTGAATAGGATTCATGACTCGGATCACAGACGCCCACTGCCCATTGCCAGCCTTAGGAGCTCCAAAAATGGATTCAGGGAGGTTTTCATTAAGGAATGCTGCTGCCATCTCTGCAGCAAGCTCCCGCTCATCCTCCCCTGCTGCTTCTACCATTTCCTAAATAAAAAACAAAACAAAAATAAAAACAAGGAAAAGTTAGGGGAGTTCAGAGGTGGTTGCTGGGTGAGTAGTCAAGTAGCAAAAATACCTCCAAGGATAGTTCATATTATATGCAGTAGCAAAGTGTGTAGGCTAAAACCAGATTTCCCAAAATTAAGATGAAAGGTATACAAACAAGGGGAAGAGGAAAACCACTGAAGGGGAAATCAGGTACTTCTTATTTTAATACCAAAACAAACAATCCTGACAAATAACTGACAAGTGGTCTGAGATACATAAAAAGAACCACTTAAAACACCACTTTTTCACCTACCCCATCCAATTTACTGTGCTAAGACTAGTTATCTCCTCTCTTCCAGGCCAGATACAGTTTTACATGGTTTGAGCTATTTGTTTTTTGCTGGGAAATGATTTCTGGAAAGAAGTAGTGTTGTGGAAAATATGAAAGCTGTCTCCTCTGGGCCCGAATCCAGGAAACACATACACCGACTATTTGGGAAGCTCAAAGACTTAAGAATTATGTTCTAAGAATGAAAGCTGAATACTGAATAAACTCAGGTCTGTGTATTAGTCCCAAGTCATAAGAAAAATCTCTAAAACTAAGGATTCTGGCAAAGGGCTCTGCTTAGAGGACCTGACAAGAGCCGGGGTCTTTTTTTTTTTTCTAACATAACAAAGGATATAATCAATAATTATGCCAGTTTAAACTTTTCAACAAAATTTCACACAAGTGCCTTCTAACTGAACCCTGAAAGTCAAGCCTCATTACCTCTGCCATCTGTTGCTTCCTCTGAGCTTTTGTTGCTTCTGTGTAGGCATTGTGGTCTGTCTCAATGATGATAAGGTTGTTACTCTCTGGGTGAATGACAAATTTCCTGGGTGTATACTGCAATGGAAAGGCTACCTGATTGAAGACAGCACCTAGCTTCTCCAACGCTAAAATCCTATGAGGAAAAAGGCAGGGAATTAATAGATCACTCATTCATCTAGCAAATGATGTCAAAATGGTCCATGAGCAGTCACAGCAAATCCATTAGCCCCTAAAGCTCTAATGTTGGCATTAAGAAGCATGAAACAACAGCCTTCTAATATAGAAGATTATGCACAATAGACAAGGAAATCCTAGAGGGGCCTTCCACTCTAGGAACAGCCAGCAACTATTCCTGGTGATTCACCAGTAAAAATCCACATTAGAACCCTCAAAGATGGAGTGCCTGGGTGGCTCAGTCAGGTAAGCCTCCGACTTTAGCTTGGGTTAAGATCTCAGAGTTGTGGGTTTGAGCCCAACGTTGGGCTCTGTGCTGACAGCTCAGAGCCTGGATGGAGCCTGCTTCAAATTGTTTCCCTCTCTCTGCCCCTCCCTAGCTCATGCTGTCTCTCTCAAAAATAAACAAACATTAAAAAAGAAAAAAGGAAGAGATAAAACACCATGCGGGTAGAGCGATTCTGCTAGAGTAGAAGGTATATAAAGTGCAGGTTAGAGAGTGTGAACAATGACTGAAAAGATCCTGAAAGCTACTGCACAGAAATCTGGGAGTTCACTTGGTAAGTTATGGCCTCTTGAGAGAGTTGCTCTTCTGATGAGCCAATAGTTATAACCAGGACACAAACATGGGGGCATTAAAAGATCAAAAAAGAAAAAAAAACTTGAGATAGTCAAAGCAATATAGATAGTGTTCACTCCAACATAATCAGCATAAATAAGAGTCTGTCAACTTACAAAAGGCCTAAATAATATATACTGAGGTTAAAATAGAACATGTAACATTGCAAACGACAAGACAGAATGAGAAAAATTTATCAGTGATTCAATTCCTGTCTGCTCTAAAACTAATCCAAAGGCACTGCCCTGGAAAACAAGGCTCTTAAATCTCAAGGAGACTGAACTGTACTGAGGAGTATATTAAAACTTGGCTGTGAAAATCTAAACAGAATATAAAACTCCAAACACTGAAACTTGGCTACCAGATACTTAATTAAAATCCTGAGTCAAATGAAGGTTTCAGTTGCAACACCTTAGTCCCACGGTGAAGAATCGGCTCACTGCCACCATGTCATCGCTTCATCATTTCCCAACACGCCAGCAGAACCAGAATCCCAGCCACTGGCAGAACTTCCCACTGGGCTTGCACTGTGGGACTCTCACCTCAGGGTATTGGTGGAGATGGCGACAATGCCCTCGGGACATTGTTCAGAGGCAAAGCCAGAAGCAAATTCCAGGGTCTCATAAGACAAGGGGGTGAGATGGAAACGAGACTGGTAAGAATAGCTCAACCACGAGCGGCTAGACATGGCCAACACCTGAGGAAAGAAAAACACCTCCAATAAGCTAGGGAAAAACACAAATACGGAATGCTAACCAAATAACCAAACTCCCTACCTGCAACTTTCAGTCTGTAAAATATCCCAAGGAATTTTAGAAACCTAAGCTACCTTAGGATTAAAGAGAGTCCTGGAGAAGAGGCAGTATGTATGGCTTAGTATCTGCTAAAAGCATGACCTACTAGCTATATGACCTAATCACGCTCTCTCTACATTTCCACATGTGTAAAATGGGAATACTATCAGGAGGCTGGATAGCTACAAGAATGACATGCTATTGTACCTAATCTTGACTACAAGTCAAGAACTAGCACAGCACCCAGCAACAGTAACATTCTTAGACACAAAGGGCATGATGTTTCATAATCTCTTTCACATTACCTGGTGAGCCTTGGTATTGGTAGAAGGTTGTTCATGGGTAGGGGTACCCTAGGTGGGAGGCTTGTAAGTACTTCTCAATTGGCTCCATCTGCCCAGCCTGAGAGCTAAACAGATTGCTATCCTAACCCACCCATAACCAAAACATAGCTCAATGCCATGGAAAGATCTGGATTAAGGAATCCAAAACTTCCTATATGAAAGAATCATATCAAGAGGGACCTAATGTCAAACTAATTCATATGGGTGAATTAATGATAGCAAAACTTACACCAAGGGAACTTTTCCCAGCACTTGCCATGAACATCTAAGCATGCTGCCTGCCCACTCTCATTACTTACTGCCTCTTGGCCTTGCATCCTGACACGAAAGAGTTTCACAGGACGAGATCCCAGGTACCTAGTGCGGGTATCAGACAGATCCCCAGTGACAGGGTCCAGGACAGTTCTCAGCAGCACACCGTTCTAATAAAAAGAAGAGTGAACGAAACTTATCCATAATGGAAGCTCCCTTGGCTACTTCACAAAATATATACATTCAGAACAGATGGAAGGAAATGACTTGGTGGCTTAAAGAATATCCTAATAATCAGCCAGCCATTCATTCATTCTCTCACTAAATCACTCACTCATTCAAGTAGTTACTGAGCATTTACTAAGTAAAAAGAACTTATTTTTCACTGAATATCCTTTTAAAAACTTTCTACCATACATGTTAAACTCTTCCTTTTTAAAGTTTATTTATTTTGAGAGGGACAGAGAGTGCAATGGGGGAAGGGGCAGAGGAAGAGGGGGAGTCTCAAGCAGGCTCTGTGAACTCACAAACTGTGAGGACCTCATGGTTTATCTGGGCTCAAGCCTAAGTTGGGTTCTGCCTCTGACAGCATGAAGCCTGCTTGGGATTCTCTCTCCATCTCTTTCTGCCCCTTTCCCACTCATGCATGTTTGCTCTCCCTATAAACAGACATTTAAAAAAAAAAAAACTCTTAAGAGAAACAGGTAATTCAGGCATGGGGCAAGAATGTTCCAGGTGTATATGGGGCACTCTGTTATGCCAGAAGGAAGCCCCCAAAGAGAATGGGGTCCTATTCAAAAGACAAAAAAGCTAACTTCAAAAGGGAACTTCCTCTTATCTAAAATGAGGCAATTTAGAATCCAAAAATGAGGAAGACCACAATAGTTTGAATAGTTTGAAGCACAAATATATAAAAATCTGCAAGTTCATAATGTTATCCAAAAAAACTAAAAATAAAAAACAATAAAAGTTACTTCATTAGTCCCCACTGGAGATTACTATGGTACCTTACTGTGAAAAGAGATAAATAAAGGGAAAACAACAAAGTACTTATCCTTTCTCTCTATAAACTGTATTTTGGGGCAGGCAAATTTTTTGTTTAAAGTTCCAGCTAACTGGGGTGTGTGGGTGGCTCAGTCGGTTAAGCGTCCAGCTTCGGCTCAGGTCATAATCTCGCGGTTTGTGGGTTCGAGCCCCATGTCAGGCTCTGTGCTGACAGCTAGCTCAGAGCCTGGAGCCTGCTTCAGGTTCTGTATCTCCCTCTCTCTCTGACCCTCCTCTACTCGCACTCTCTCTGTCTCTCAAAAATAAACAAAACAAAACAAATAATAAAGTTCCAGCTAATGAAATGAAAAATGAAACAGAAAATTGTCATTTCCCAGTACCTAATGACATAATGAATCTAGGCAACGTGCATCAATGACTGTCATTAGGTAAAAGGTTGATGGGAGGATAATGTGTCCTTAAGTATAAATTATAAAATATCAGGGGGCGCCTGGGGGCTCAGTCGGTTAAGTCTGACTCTTGATTTCAGTTTAGGTCATGATCTTTCGGTTTGGGAGTTTGAGAGTTTGAGCCCGCATCGGGGTCTCTGCTTTTGATACGCCGTCTCCCTCTCTCTCTCTGCCCCTCCCATTTGTGTTCATTTTCTCTCTTTCTCTAAGTGAAATAAGTCAGGCAGACAAGAACAGATACCATATGTTTGCACTCATAGGTCTAACAGGAGAAACCTAACAAAGGACCATAGGGAGGGGAAGGGGGAAAGAAAGTTGGGGAGAGAGGGACACAAATCATGAGAGACTACTGAATAATGAAAACAAACTGAGGGCTAAAGGGGGAGGGGGAAAGGGGGTGATGGTCATGGTGGGGGGCACTTGTGGGGAGAAGCACTGGGTGTTATATGGAAACCAATTTGACAATAAACTATTATTAAAAATAAAATAAAATAAAAATTTTTAACAAGTTAAATATATATTAAAAAAATTCAAGAAATACAAAATATCAGATTTCAAAGACTGTTCAAAAAGAGAACAAAGTTATCTTTTATACTGATAATAAACTGGAATGATATTTTAAACAAAAATGTTTAAATTAAACATTAAAATTAACTTCATCTGTTCCTTTTTTGTGGCTACAGGAATATTTAAGTTATATATGTGACTTGCGTTGTATTTTTAATGGACAGCACGCTCTAGAACCAACCACTAGTCTATAGAAAGTACAGAGGATAAAGCAACATCAAATCCAGAAGGTGGAAATTCTTCAAGACAAATGATCTGGTTTCTTTAAAGGAAAAAAAAAAAGGTACAGGACAATTTAAGTTTTAATGTATTTATTTTGAAAGTGAGAGAGAGCAGGGGAGGGGCAGAGAGAGAGAGAGAGAGAGAGAGAGGGAGAGAGAGAATACCAAGCAGGCTCCATGTTCTCAGTGCAGTTCAAGCAGGGCTCGAACTCATTAACCACGAGATCATGACCCGAGCTGAAATCAAGAGTCGGAGATTTAACTGAGCCACACAGGCACCCCGGGATAGGACAGTTATAAATAAATAAAATACATTAAAAATAAAAGAAACAAAGGGCTAGGTCATGCAAATGCAAAGTGTGGATAGCTTTATGCAGACCCTAAGTAGAAGCAAAGGTAAAAACATTTTTAGAAAAACAAAACCAACACAAACCAAGAAAAACCAGAACACGAATAAGGTATGAGATATTAAAGAATTGTTAAGTTGTACTGGGCATGCAACCCACACATCTGTTGCAAATAACCTGTTCTACAAGTGTGCTGTAAGACAAGCCAACATTTCTAATAAATTTTATCTTGATAAAATGATGTCTTCCAGTAAGAGTAGTATGTGATGCCAAATGTCACATGATCACAACTGAGCCAATGATTCTTGATATTTGCTTTAATATACAAGTACTCTGGATTACAAGCATGTTTCTGAAATGAATTATGCTCTCAAACCAAGGTTTTACTATATTTATAGATAAAAGGACAAATCATCTTAGATTTGCTTTAACATACTCCAGAACAAAGAAAAAATGGGTAATAGATAAAAGAATAAGAGCAGAATGCTGGCTATTAAACTGGTGATGGGTACACAGGGGTTCATTACATTAGTCTAACTTCAATGCATGTTGGTGAAATTTCTAAATTAGGAAGTAAAACTAAAAAGCAAAAAGTACCAGGGCTAGATTATCTACCCAGGGGCTTAAGCAAATAATCTTCAAGGAAAATGAAAAATATATGGTCAAAAATGCTGACACTCTATCCTTAGGCTCCTACTTTTCACACCTTGAAGAGCCCAGCTGCTTTGACAACCGGGCACACCCAGAAGTGCTTTATTACTAAAGGAGCCCACTGGAAACCAGGAGCTATTACTCTCTAAAAGCTGCACATTGTGAGAACTGCAGAAGATTTTTGGTCTGAGGCAGGGCAGTGATCGCAATCATTGTATCAGAAGATTCTTTATGAAAATACTTTTTCCTAGGCCTGACTTACTTTTGTTTTTTTTTAGGCCTGACTTGTTCTAATTAGAGGGTAGAGAAGAGGAACAGACCAGCACCATTCACTTTTCATGAGGAAGTAAACTGAAACCACGGGCACAGCAACTGCCCATATAGAATAAGGAGTGCATAAAAACTAAAGAAGGCCTGACCCCAACGTGAGCCTCGGATCTCTTACCTGTAACCCAATATTCAAGTATAGGAAGCCAATAGAGCCCCTCTCACCCAGCTCATCTTGCTTCTCAGTCCCACCCATTTCCACAATACACAAGGACTCAGGCTGGGCTGGGAGAGCCTGCATGCTCAGAGGCTGCAAACAGTCCTGGGGAGGAAAGAGAGAAGAATAAAACATGGGAAATGACCAATGGCGGGGGGGTGGGGGGGGTTCTAATTCTAGGAGTGAAGAAACAACTTTCTTGTGGATAGGGGAGTCCTGTAGTGAGCTTTAAATGGGTTACTACTAGTTAAAACCAAATTTTAGAATAAGCTCTGGAAAGAACCATGCTTTCCTTTCTGTAAAAGTAGATAATAGTAAAAGTAAATAAGCAAAAGCGGCTCTTAAAAGTCATCTAGGGCTCTGGAGCCAGTCCAAGCCCTTTTCAGCAGTCCTGGGGTTTTTGTTTTTCGCTATAAAACGGAGACAAAGCTTAAGGCAAAAGAGCCTTCAGTAGTCTGGGATCAGGATCATTACAAAGACTCCCCAGGTGTGCTGCTATGATAATCAGAAGAAGTGGCAATGGCTGACTTCAGGGCCTAGCCCAGCTGACTTCAGAGATGCCCTTGAGGACTGGGCTAGGAGCTCCGTTTCCAATGGGAAGATCCTTGAAGTCAAGTGTGACACTCACTGAGGGGTCCAGGGAAATGATTCTGACAGTATTGTCCACAAGCCCCACAGCCAGAAACCGAGACCGCTGCTCTCCAGGAGGCACATTGGCCAGACTCATGCACACCACATCCGCCGACATCTCCTTCCGCTCTGTGTACTCGTTCAGCTGTCCTGACTACAGAAGTAAGACAGAGAGAGGTCACAAACCACTCCCACCTGTCCCTAAACCCCTGAGCCTGGGAAAGAGCTAGTAAGTTCCTTTTTGCTTCCTTTTACTCTTCTTACTATAGTCAATGACCAAGAATTTCTTTACTTAAGGCTAACAGCAAGCAAAACTACTGACAAGACAATCAAGAAACAACACAATGTTTTTGTCTTAGATAAATACAATATGCTACAAATTTTCTAAACCAACTTGGCTCTCAGGAAATAGAAATATAGAAAACTATTCATTTGTTCATGAGAATACTTTGGATAAAAGAAAATTCAAATATGAATTCAAATTCAAATACTTAAATCTCAACCAGAGGTACAGTTAGACTCTACAGGTTGGCCACATTCAGAGACTTCCTGAGAGCATGGTAAGAATACCCAATGTCCTTCCATACAGAAAAGCAAAAGAAAATTTCTGAAATGGCTTCAGATTGTAAAAATTAAAACCTTTAGCCAATATTTGGTAGAAAAGTAGAATATGAAGGGCAAGAGGATAAAATATTTCATTGCTAAGATGGCACTTCATAACTCTAGTTAGAATTAAAACTGGGTGGCTCAGTCGGTTAAGCATCCCGACATTAGATAAGGTCATGATCTCATGGTTGGTGGGTTTGAGCCCCACATCGGGCTCTGTGCTGACAACTCCGAGCCTGGAGACTGCTTCTGATTCTGTGTGTGTCTCTCTCTCTGACCCCTGTTCATCCTCTCTTTCTCAAAAATAAGCAAACATTAAAACAAAAAAAATTAAAACATGAACTTAGCCTCCCTATCCCATGCCCGCGGGACTTGGATTGGCTTGTGGACACTTGCCCTCCTCATTTCTTTGTGAATACTAAACTACAACTGTCATCTTTACCTCTGGACCCTAACACTAAGTTCCACAATGAATGATAAAATAACATACAGGATCCATCTCAAAATAGACCAGCTCTCCTCCTGTCAGGGCGATCACCACTTGTCGCTGGTTCACAGCACATTTCACAATTGTTTTCTTCCCAGGAGTCTTCCACTCATTGACTCGCTTGTCTGCCCTTATGTGCCGAATGCCATCAGGATACACCTAGAGTCAGCAATAAGAAGGAAACCGACTTTAGCAATGTGACCCTTTCCTCAGCATGACCCTCACTCTTACCAGATGGTCACTCCTGTTTGAACTGGCACCACTGCATCAAGGCACCAGTCGGATCAATGACAAAAAGAATGACTAGATAGATCCCACACAGATCAACTTAACATTTTAAGTTCACGTTTGCAATGTCCACTTCAAAAGAGTTCAAAGCTCAATAATGTGAGCACAGCAGCCTACACCACAATGGAAGGATAAAGTAACTCTCTGGGAATCCTCACCTGTACCAAGGCATCATCTCCTAACAAGGAGCAGGACAAGGTTGGGGTTGTGCCCAGGAACCCAGAGTCAGTCACTTCTTCCACAGTCTCTCCGATGGACAGCACAAGTGTGGCATTCACGAAAGACACAATGATGTAGGCATCGAACTCATCTGAAAACGGAAAGAAAGGAGGAGTGGTTAGCTAAGAACTCATCAGTTAAAAAGCCAAATGACACATACTAAATTTTCTCGTCAGAAACCTTCCAAGGAACTTCTTCTATGTGCGGTCATCACACATCACACACTCATGTGGCAAACAGCACAAGATGATCCAAAAGATAATTGAAAGTCATAACATCCTACAGATAAACTTTGCTTCCTTAAATGCCTAAATACATTGAGTAGATATGCCTACCCCTAATACCTCTGGAAAACGTTTTTTTTTTTTTAAACATTTGCTGGAAAAATTCGAGAGAACAAAGCAGGGGAATCAGGCAGGAGGAAATTCTGGAAACTACAGTATTTACATATACTGAACCTAGAGCTTGTTTGTGTGTGCCAGATGCCCATCACAACCCATTCTTAAAAGATATTCCTTATAACCAGAAAAGATCCCCAGGCTCTTCCAAAAAAAAGCTTCTGTGCAAACATAATACCTAATGAATAAAACAGATTATTTAAACTTCAATGAGACTGTCACCCTCAGGTTTAAAATGGAGAATGCTAGGATATCCCAACTGGAATGAGATGAGAGCGTTAATCAGGAAGTGGGAGAAAGGGGACTGTTTATATTGTCAGCCCTTGACCTCTCTACTCTCATTATTTAAAAATGCAACTAGTCAGTGGTCAGGGGCAACCCTATTAGGATTTGCTTTTCATTTAATGAAACACAGTTATGGATAAACAAACACTAGTGAGTTTCTCAAAGTCAGAGGATCTAAATACAGGCAATCCCAGAAGTTTCTCATACAGATCTCACAGTTAAAGGCCACCTATTTCTCATATATTCCATCCTACACATAAAACAGCTTCTGTGCGTCTCCCACATCCAGCACAATGTTTGGCATAAAGCTTGACAAATGCTGAATAAAGAAAGCTGTATTATTTTTTAAGGATTGAGATTTTCCTGTTTCACGTCTCAATTTTCTATATCAATTCCCCTTTCCGTCCCCTGCGCCCCCATACAGAAATCAGGGCAACAAGGGACAGAATGACAGACAGACAAGGTACTAAATTAGAGTGGCTACCTCACTCATAGAAGTAGCTATAGGACCCTGTGTGCTGAACCCTGGTCAGAGCTCAGCATCCTAGGGCTGATCCATCCCATACACAACATGGATCCAGTATAGATTCTGACGGTTCCAAAGGTGGTTCAGCTGAACCAAGATTACTCAATTAGTTTAGCAGAATCAGTGTTCTTTACAGAAAAAGAGATTAAATGAAGATGTATCATTGGTGTAGCCTGCAGCAGTATTCTGCCCTATGAACAGGACATATTCACTTTGGGCTGTAATCAACAGTTTTAAATACAAACATATAGAAACAAATATAAATTATGAAATTGCTTCACACATGAAATTACTCACACAGTAAGGGTGAGTACTGTTTTCCAAACTTTTTCTTAATAATGTATGTGTGTACAAAGTGGCTGAAAGGCAAGGATCAAAGATCGTTCCCAATGGGTGTATAATCTAATGGCTACACCAGGAATCCAGAATAAGGTTCAAGTTCCATATCATAAGGAGTAACACTAGATAAGTAGATACACTGGTAGTAAATTATTTTTTTCTGTCAAGATGCATCAAATGCTTTGGAACACCTTATAAAATGGCTTTCTAAGACCAGGACTGTTCACCATCATGTAAGTAAGGACGGGGTTGCCCCTGAAATGGATCTTAACAGTTTACGACAAAACCAAAATCAATCTCTACACAACGCCAAACTTGAAAGCTTTATCCCGGCTGTTTTTGAACTGGAAATTTCTAGTGTGTAAAAATAACAGGAATTGCTATGTGCTTTCCCAAACTCTCCTTACTGAAACCTTATATCCTAAAAGCTGTGCCAGAACAAATTAAAGCCAAACAGCAAAGGGCTGTTAACTGGCCAGGATTTCTGGTCTCTTCCTCCAATCAAGGGGAAAAGGAGGAATTTCTAGCAGAGAGACCATGCAAATTTTCACTTATATGCAAGACAATGAGGGGACAGAGAAAGGAGGGCTGCCTGGGTCTTTATCTTCCCTTTGGCCCAAGACCCCAGACTGCTCAGACATGAAAACAGAGAGATGCTCAATGGATTTAAATACATTTGCTGAGCAATTCAACAAGCAGTAGAGCTTTAAATCACAGATTTCCTCAAAATATCCATTACCCTGTGAATACTAAGCACACTCTTAACTTCTACCCTTTCCATTCTGTATCTAGGAGCACTTATAGCTGGCTAATTGCTCATTGCACTTCATCCTACAAAAGTTACAGGGTAAAAGTTGGGAGTTCAGGGGGCACCTGGGTGGCTTAGTCGGTTAGGCAACCAACCCCTGATTTTGGTTCAGGTCATGATCTCGTGGTTTGTGAGATGGAGCCCTGCATTGAGCTCTGTGCTGATGGTGTGGAGCCTGCTTGGGATTCTCTCTCCCCCTTTCTCTCTGCTCCTTCCCAGCTCACATGCATAGGTGGTCACTCTCTCTCAAAATTAAACATCAAAAAAAAAAAAAAAAAATTGGAGTTCAAAACAAAATAAAGGGCAGTGACCAGATATATCCACATTGCCTTTTCCGGAAGTTACAAGTTTCACATAAAAGAACATTAGTGTATACATCATATTAGGGTATGAGAATGCATCTCGGCCTCACTGAAATAGGACTTTTATTTGAGCACCGCTGAGGCAGCCCCCAGGGGAAGACATGCTTTCCTCTTCTTTCCTTGCCTTTGTATCTGAAGCTTAACATACAGCTCACTCCAAAACTGAGTGACCATACAGATGATTTAAGCTTCCAGTGCCTCAATTTCACTTTTACGCTCTACTTGGTGCCTGTCTTGCCTCAGCAGTCCTGATTATAGTTAAAAAAAAAAAAAAAAAAAAAAAGGCGGCTTTCTCCACAGCTTGAGTCAGTAACCTGGAACATATAAATCACCAATGCAGAGTATGGCATTAAGGTTTTCCTAGCTACAGGTTCTTTCGGTTTTAGTGAAAGACATATTAGTTATATTTTCTCCTTAAGGAAAAAGTAAAGGAAGCTGATTTCTGCCTCCAACCATTTAATACATGGGCAGATAGGTGTGCCTTCACTACAATGCACATGGACAGCCAACTGCAAAGTTACCCTCTGAGATACCATCAGGGCGGTCTTAATATTTTGTGCAGATCCCTCTCCCTGGGTAAACTATAGACCCCATGGTAGACCCTAGCCGTATGTACACACCTGTGGTGATCAGCACCTTCACCAGCCACCTGTGGAAGAGAAAAAAAGGCTTGGTATTGGTAGTGTGCATCACCACGTACCAGCCAAGGTTAGTAGTTGCCTGAAGACTACAGTATGTGTGGACATGTGGGATATTCACTCAACAGTAACTTGGAATATCAGGAAAGAGAATGAACAGAGAGAACCTGACCTGTTTTTCTGGGTGACCACCCAAATTATAGCTTCTAAAGAGCAAAATTTATCAGGATGTAATCAATTCCTAAATCTTGATAAGAAGAATTTTCAGCTACAAGTTCCATCATGCAACACACTGCTTACTAACTCATCAAGCATTGTCCAAATAAGACTTTTCTGATTCTCCAACATACGCCATTCCTCTCCTCTAACCTGTCCTGGCAACATGCTTGTGTGCCTTTTATTACATCAGAACACATAGCAGTTTTACGTATTTGTTTTCTTGTTTTAGATGGCAAACGCTCTGAGAGTAAAGATCCGATCTTTTCTTTATTACTCTGAATACAAGGTAGACACCTGAAAGATTGCAGGAGAGCACAAAACTTGTCCTAAAAAGCCAGCAAGACTCAGACTCCCACTGCAGCGTTAGTCAAACGAATACTGGACTGGAAGCTCGGAGACAGTGCTTTCAGACTATTACCTCGATGCACTATCTTGGAAGAGTCAACTTTTGATTTTTCTGCCGTCATCATAAAAATGAGAGGGAACTTTCCTGTAAATCTAAACCTCTTTTAAAATAAAATTCAAATACTAGAAAACAAAACAAAAAAAGCCAAGAAGGTAGGCATACTAAGTTTTATCTCAAAGGCTCAAAAAATTCAAAGTGTAGGCAATGTTTTCATCAGAAGCTATAATACAAACCAGCCACCAAGCTTAAGATTAACATCAGTATTGAGTAGTTACTTCATGAAGACATTATACAAAATGGGAAAATCAAAATCAATCATCTAATAATTATCTCCTAGCAAAAAAAACCTACTAATTTCCTATCTGGTTTTTCTTTCTACTCAACTCAGACTTGGTTTAAATGCCCACATGAAAACAAAATCCACCACAATGTGCGTTCTACTAATAACACGAGGCTTCCCTCCTACACATTTCCCAGCTCCCATAAAATCAAACATCAAAACATCAAAATATCAGGCCTTCAAAATATCAGGAAGATTTCCAGCTGTTTTCTTGAAAAAGCTTTGTATGCTGGCCAGGGTGATCTCACCAGGCCCACATTCCTGAGGGAACAAGAGAAAGAAGAAGTCTAGGAATAGAAATGACCTATACTCCCAAAGAATCCAAGGGAAAATGAGAATTAAGTTTCATTCCTCAAATTCAACTGACTCAAGAATTTCCTGCTGTTATACTATGTTATGCATTTTTAAATAAATTTCAAAATTTTAGGATGAGGTGGCCATTTTTATCCAGGAGCTCAGACTCCTCTTTCCTCCATCCATTCTTTTCCATGCATTCTAAAATTATGGTTCCATTCAATCCAAATCTTCAGTTCCTGTAAGTACAACTACACCCATTGAGCAGAACTAACTGATTAATAAACTTAACTAAATCTCTTAATACCTAGGACATCTTCAACTTCACCATGGTTCCAGCATACAGGAGAAAACTGATGAAGAAAACTGAAGAAACAAAAACTCCCTCACACCACACCTTTTGCACAGATGGAACAGGATGAACATAGTCAAAGAACATCACGTATGACAGCTCTACGATACGGGAGTGTAGATGTATGAACAGCCACCCTAATGCACCGCTTACTCATGCACACAAAAAGGGGAAGGCATCCTGATTGAGAGAGCCTGGGAAACATGGTGTCTGGCCAGAAAAAGTTTCTAGGATATTGTTAAATAAAGCAATATAAAAACGTTATGAATACAACCTCCTAAGCCTTCTATTGTCAATGTCACCCAGACCCACATTTTGACTGTTGGGAAAGGGCTGCTTACCTTCAATGTGCCGACGCACTGTCCAGACAGCATTGGGGTTACCGGGTAACTCAGAGACAGCCATTTCTGATACCTGACAGGAGAAGAGATAAATCACAGATCCAGTGAGCATAGAACTTAGCTCCCTGCTTACAGCTACACTTGTAATAGGATTTTGATACAGCAGTGCTCATACTGCATGCTGGATTAAAAGACTGGAATTGGAGCAACTGACTGGCTCAGCTGGTAGAGCATGGAACTCCTGATCTCAGGCTTATAAGCTTGAGCTCCATGTTGAGTGTACAGACTACTTAAAAATAAAAAAAATAATTTTAAAAAAATCTTTAAAAGAATGGAAATGGTCTGTCAAAAAAAAAAAAGTTAAGAACCAAAAAGGCATGGAAGAATTGGAGATGCCCATAACAAACTTTAGTAAAAAGGGATGGAATGTTTAGGAGAATAGCTGCTGTGGCAAAAAACATGCACTTCCTTTGGGTATGCCATGCCTAGATCCTCCTCAAAAAGAAAGCACATGGAATGCAACAGCCATCTAAGCCCATTTCTCTTCCTAACCCCCCCCAAGGCTAAATCACATCTCTCTTCAAGGACTGATTCAAATACCACATCCTTCAGGAGAAACCTTCCCTGACCCTCTCACCTGGCAGTCCACTCCCCCTCCTAGAAGCTCTCACAGACATCTCAATCACCACCTCAGAGGGCATCCTAATT
Organism: Mungos mungo; assembly: GCA_004023785.1. Taxonomy (NCBI): domain Eukaryota; kingdom Metazoa; phylum Chordata; class Mammalia; order Carnivora; family Herpestidae; genus Mungos; species Mungos mungo. Next base: position 142,218 of record PISW01003111.1, on the reverse strand, counting down.
CCTAACTCCTAAAAAGTGATTTCAGGAATTATTATGTCCTTCCTACTAAATTGTTATGTTCCTTAAGGTTAGAGTCAAGAATCCTCCGAATGTCCTAGAAGTTCTCAAACATGAGAGGAAATGAAATATCTGAGACGAAATGATCTGGAGGAGAAAACGAGGTGTGTGTTATACCTGAATTCTCTGTACGATCCCTAATTTTTCTGTAAATATAAAGCCATTCCAAAACAAAAATATTATCTTTAAAACCACCCAGAGGGGCGCCTGGGTGGCTCAGTCGGTTAAGCCTCCGACTTCGGCTCAGGTCAGATCTCATGTTCGTGGATTCGAGCCCTGCATCGGGCTCTGTGCTGACAGCTAGCTCAGAGCCTGGAGCCTGCTTCTGGTTCTGTGTCTCCTTCTCTCTCTGCCCCTCCCCCTCTCATGCTCTGTCTCTCTCTGAATCAAAAATAAATAAAACATTAAAAAAAAATAAAACCACCCAGAAATAATTAGACTGCTTAATATATTGTACTGTGTAACCACATTTCATAAAGAGAACTCACATATATGCATTAAAGGCATTACCCCTTTTATACTGATAAAATAGGAATATCTGATCATGGAACAGAACTGCGGAAAACTTCATCACCAATAAAATTTAAGCGTTAGGTGCACTATCCTCTATACCTAATGTACTACGTGATAGTGACCCTGCTCAAATGAGACCACAATCTAGCTAAACAATGAGGTTCAACAGATATACAGGGAGGGACCTGGGTGGCTCAGTTGGTTAAGCATCTGGCTTTGGCTCAGGTCACAGTCTCAGGATTTTGAGTTCGAGCCCTTCATCAGACTCTGTGCTAACAACTCAAGAGCCTGGAACGTGCTTCAGATTCTGTGTCTCCCTCTCTCTCTGACCCTCCCCTGCTCACCCTCTCTCTCTCAAAAATAAATTAAAAAACATTAAAAAAATAATAATAAAATAAAACATACATACAGGAACAAAGGAACGTTCAATGATTTCAAAATACGTTTCTATATAACAAAGATGTTTTAGAGAATTGGAAAAAATTGGGTGGGAGCAGAAGACTCAAAAACATTGAGTCTTGGGGCGCCTGTGTGGCTCAGTTGGTTAAGCGTCCGACTTTGGCTCAGGTCATGATCTCACATTTGTGGGTTCAAGCCCCACGTCGGGCTCTGTGCTGACAGCTCAGAGCCTGGAGCCTGTCTTCAGATTCTGTGTCTCCCTCTCTCTCTCTGACCCTCCCTGCTCATGCTGTCTCTTTCTCTCTCTCTCTCAAAAACAAATAAAATGTTTAAAAAAAAAACATTGAGTCTTAATTGGGGTCCTTTATTCCTTATACTGTAGACAACATTTTCTGTCAATGCACATATGTGCTTTTGGTGGAGAATGCTAGCTTTTGCCAAATGCTAAATGGGATCCAACAAGCAATAACTAATTAAAAACTATTAGTCTAAATTGGGTTTGAGTTATTAAAAATTGGGTGGCCTGATTATTTTCGCACCGCCAAAAAATTTTCAAATTTCTGAAAGAGCAATATATATTTTTTTAACGTATGTTTATTTTGAGAGAAAGCATATGCACACAAGTGAAGGGAGAGGCAGAGAGAGAGGACAGAGAATCCCAAGGCTCTGCGCTCTGCTGCTGCACAGAGCCCGGATGCAGTGCTCAATCCTACAAACCATGAGATCATGACCTGAGCCAAAACCAAGAGTTAGATGCTTAACAGACTAAGCCACCTAGGCACCCCCTGAAACATATAAACAGTGTTAATAGCTAACATATTTGTTTACTGTATGTCAGACCTTAACCTAAGTGCTTCTTTTTATGTATTACCTCATTTAATTCACACAACAATCCTTAAAGCAGATCCTTAAGCTTGTTTTACAGAAGAGGAAACAAAAGCTTAATAGTAGCTATTGTGATAGAGCCAGAATTCAAAACCAAGGTCATCTTAACTATGTTCCAATAAAAATTTACAAAAACAGGCAGTGGGTCATTGAGTTTATAGTCTGCCAACTCCCAACTCTGAAGCAAAATGTCATAGGAAGCTTTTTTCCCTTCTAATAAAATCAAGTCCAGGGAACTTGCTAAAAAGCAAGAACCCTAGAATAGCAGTAAGATGTAGCATTTGAAAAGATAATTTTGGGGGCACCCAGCTGGCTCAGTTGGTTAAGCATCCAACTTTAACTCAGGCCATGATCTCATAGTTTGTGGGTTTGAACCCTGTGTCAGGCTCTGTACCTGGAACCTACTTCAGATTCTGTATCTCCCTCTCTCTCCTCCTCCCCCACTTATGCGCACGTGCTTTCTCTCAAAAATACACAAACAGTTAAAACATTTTAAAAAGAGGGACGCCTGGGTGGCTCAGTCGGTTAAGCGTCCGGCTTCAGCTCAGGTCATGATCTCACGGTTTGTAGGTTCGAGCCCTGCGTCGGGCTCTGTGACAGCTAGCTCAGAGCCTGGAGCCTGCTTCAGATTCTGTGTCTCCTTTTCTCTCTGACCTCCCCTGCTCACACTGTCTCTCTATGTCTCTCAAAAATAAATAAATAAATAAATAAACATTTTTAAAAATTTTTTTAATTTTTTAAAGAAAATTTTGAGTGTCTCTATCACCTAAAAGATCCAACAATAAAGAATTTATTACACAAATTCTGATCTAACCACTATAGTGGAATATTATAGAAACACTAAAAATGATACAACCTGAGAACACATAATAAGAAATAAACTTAGTAACAAAAATACAGAAAGTATTTAGGCAAAAACATATAAATATCTAAAAACACTGAATAGAGACCAAGACTAGAAAAAAAAATGGGAGTAAAATGTTCATGCACATTTCCTCTATGTTATGACTAGTGAGCCTGGACCCAGTAGACGTTATTTCCCCCCTTTTACCCCCATTTCTCAATTTTTAAAAAAGTGCCTATTGTGCTAACATGTCAAAGAACAGGAAATTTTAACTCTTTTATGGAAATAGGAAAGGACAACATTTTTTTCTTTCACAGAAACATTAAATATATCACTGATCTCATCAAAATAAAGCCATAAGCTGCTTTTTCAACGCTTTTCTCCAAACCATGCAGATGATCTAAAAACACCCATCTTACCTCAAGTCCATGCCTCAGGACTCTTAGAGATGATCGGGGTCCCCTACCACAAGCCACATACAGCTGTGGCGTGTCTTCATTGGCCAGATCAGCTATCTGCACAGAGAAAAAAGCAAAAAATATCTACTTGTAACAAGTTTTCACACCAAACTTGATTATTCTCAGTGGACAAAATACTTTTTAGTTTACTAAACTTACATATCGGCTACCAGCCCTGGGAACATCAATGGAAAAAAAGCCCCCATATTCCAAATGGCAAATCAGTTTGAAGCAAGTTTTACTAATAAAAAAAGGCTTGTATAAATTCTTAAATTAGCAGATTATTTGTTACATAACCTCCAACTGAAATTTAGCCATTTCCTTTCAGCTAAAAATATAAACTAAAATATTATCAGGATCCATGACCTGTCACCGATAAAAATCATACTTACTCATATAACACCAAAATTTATATACCTCCAATTATTCCACTCATCACTAATTCAAAATTACATTTACTAAATCTGTTAGACTATGTGTTACCAAAGTTGCCCTATCCACAGATGCTCCTATGATGTAGCTCACTAACTAGTGGGTAACTGCACCTGACTGTTCAGCCACTAGATGGGGAAGCCATGAGTTGGTATCCCAGATATTCAGCTGCTTTCCAGTCCATTCATTGGTCAATACGTAAAGAAGTCGATCATTTTTACTGTAGATCTGTCAAACAAGTCAGTTCAAATGAAAATTCTGGACTGTCCATAAGGCAGCACAGCTTACTGTGACACGGACAAAGGTGTGCTGAGTGGAAGCTATATAACCTCCACCCAGATCTCTTACTGAAAAAAACTAACTCACCTATTTCAAATGCACCATCTTGTTATTTACAGCCTTGATAAAGAAGCACAGGGGCGCCTGGGGGGCTCAGTCGGTTAAGTGTCTGGCTTCAGCTCAGATCATGATCTCACAGTTCATGGTTCCAGCCCCGTGTCGGGCTCTGTGCTGACAGCTAGCTCAGAGCCTGGAGCCTGCTTCAGATTCTGTGTCTCCCTCTCTCTCTGACCCTCCCCTGCTCATGCTGTCTCTCTCTGTCTCTCAAAAATAAATAAAAAACATTAAAAAAAAAAAAAAAAAAGAAACGGAGTGTTCAAATAAGAGACAAGGGCACCTGGGTGGCTCAGTCGGTTAAGCGTCCAACTCTTGGTTTCGGCTCAGGTCATGATCTTGTGGTTCATGGGATCAAGCCCCACGTCAGGCTCTGCACTAGCAGTGTGGAGCCTGCTTAGGATTCTCTCTCCCTCTCTCTCTCTGCCCCTCCCCTGCTCATGTTCTCTCTCTCTCTCAAAATAAATAATTAAAACAAAAACAAGATAGTATTTAGAGACTATTAAGTGAATACTGATGCATATGAACCTATTTACATTAAAAAGAAAAACATAAAACAAATACATGCACATGCACTGATACAGGAAAAATGCCTAGAAGCAATCATAAGAAGTTGTTACCAGCAGCATCCTCAGTAAATAAAAGTTGAAAATAAGACTAAGGATAGGAATTTTACCATTCACCTTTTGTACAGCTTTAATTTTTATACTTAACATGAGTTATGGAATTAAAATAAAAACCCTAAGGATTTATGGGGGGGGGTTGTAGTTCCCCAATATGCACCTTTATCTATTTCACCCTTACATTCTGGTCATTTCTCAGACATGCTGATGAGCCTCACTTAGACCAGATCTTAATTTTAACTGGAGTTAAAACTTTAAACCCATTTAGGGGTGCTGGGGGTGGCTCAGTTGGTTAAGCATCTGGCTCCTGGTTTTGGCTCAGGTCATGATCACATGAGTTCTGAGTTCCAGCCCCATGTCAAGCTCCAAACTGCCGGTGTAGAGCTTGCTTGGGATTCTGTTGCCCTCTCTCCCCCTGACCCACTCGGGCTATCTCTGTCTCCCTCAAAATAACTTTAAAACCTCAATTAAAAAAAAATTCTTTAATACTTATTCAGATTCAGAAACATTTGGCTGGCTCATTGTGGAAGTGACTAGAAAGATCCACACCTGGCAAAACAAAATGGGAGAGAGGCTGTCCAACTCATCGACCAGCACAAGGTTTTTGAGTGGCCTTGGCTGGAAGAAGAATGTATCTCCTTCTTCCAGAGGCATGGCAGATGAAAACTCAGGTTCTTCATCATCATCTCCAAGATGTGCAATTTGATATAAGTAACTGGGAAAAAGAAAAGAAGACTTTAGTTAAACATTTTCTGCCTAAGGATGTCTGCCATAAACATAATCCTCACAAAGCACTTTACAAAATACCTATCAAGGGGCGCCTGAGTGGCTCAGTCGGTTAAGTATCCAACTTTGGCTCAGGTCATGATCTCACAGTTCATGGGCTCAAGCCTCACATCGGGCTCTGTGCTGACAGCTTGGAGCTTGGAGCTTGAAGCCTGTCTTTGGATTCTGTGTCTCCCTCTCTCTGACTCTCCCCTGCTCATGCTGTGTCTCTCTCTCAAAAACAAATAAAACATTAAAAAATTAAAAAAAAAAACCAACACCGATCAAAATTCTAACATGCACACGGAGTCATCATCTGTTTATCTGAGTGGGATCTTCTTCCTTAGAAGAGAATGGGACAGGAGCACCTGGGTCGCTCAGGCCATGATCTCACCATTCATGAGCCTAAGGCACACATCAGGCTCTAGGCTGATAACTCAGAGCCTGGAGCCTGCTTTGGATTCTGTGTCTCTCTCTCAAAGATAAACATTAAAAAAAAAAAAAAATTAAAGGGGTGACTGGGTGGCTCACTCAATTAAGCACTTGACTAGGTTTCGGTTCAGATCATGATTTCACAGTTCATAAATTCAAGCCCTATATTAGGCTCCGTGCTGACAGTGCAGAACCTGCTTGGGATTCTCTCTCTGCCCTTCCCCTGCTCGCTCTTTCTCTCTCTAAATAAATGAATAAACTTAAAAAACTTTTTTAAAAAATAGAGGGGGATAAAGAAAGAAAGACTGCTGAATTCAGGAAGTGCCTGGCTGGCTCAGTTGGTAGAGCACTGAACTCTTAATCTTGGTGTTGTGAGTTCAAGCCCCACGCTGGGTATAAAAATTACTTTTAAAAAAATTAATTCTACTGAATCCAGACTGGTACAATGGAAGGACCTTAGCATTACAGTAGTTAAAAGCACCTGGCTTCCATTACAGCACCCAGGTTTGAATTCCAGCTTTACCCATTAACTAGCTGCATATTATTACCTAATCTATGCCTCACTTCTATCAATTTGTAAAACCGAATAGCACCTTCCCACAAAATTCAATGACTACTTAGAAAAGGGCATGGAACCTAGTAAGAACAGTTTGTCAAATAAAATTAAATATAGATAGATGAAATCCAAAGAAACCTACAACCATTTCCTACTTTAACCAATAAGCAGGCCAAATCTAACAGAAAGCAAGAACTGGTGGTCACTTTGCATTACCATAAGCTATGACAGTATTATTTCCCAAAACACAAATATGAGAGTTAATAAGCAACAAAATCATCTTGCCCTTCTCCTGTCTGTCCTCTAGCTAATAATGCTTAGTGAACGGAATTCAAAAGCAAGCCACCAAAAAAATAAATAAAAATAAAGAAGTAAAGCAACTTGAAGAGTAGATAATCTAGGGGCACCTGCCTGGATGGCTCAGTCTGGTTAAGCCTCTGACTGGCTCAGGTCATGATCTCACATTTCGTGGGTTCAAGTCTCACATCAGGCTCTGTGCAGACAGTGCAGAACCTGGAGACTGCTTCCGATTCTGTGTCCCTCTTTCTCTGCCCCTCCCCAGCTCGTGCTTTGTCTCTCTCCCTCAAATATAAATAATACATATTTTTTTAAAAAGTAGATAATCTATAACAATATGCCATCATAAGCTGAGTATGCACTTAGCTTTTGGGAAGAAGCTCAATTTAAAAAGGAAACATCAAATTATTGGTCATCTTTAATATACCAGGACCTTCAATATAGAGCACTTTAAACAATATCAAGTATAGCTTTTTAGAAGCAGGATAAAATGACTAGATCAGCATCTGAAATACATTAAGTGCTCAAATGTTGGTCACATAAACCTCAGCATTTACCACTTTTGATAAACATATCAGATTCCATACTAAATTAAAAAAAGCAAACAGGGTTATTATCCTTGAACAATTTACAAAAGCACTGAAAATATATGACAAATAAAAATTAATATAAATTCCTTCCTCAAGCAAAATGTGTATACAGAGATGATGAAAACCACTTGTCAAAGACACCTTCAGTGCCTACTAACTGCCAGATAATCAAAAGGATGGGCTCACTCCCTCGGTCACAGGAAAGGCTTTTCTGGCCAAATCTTGGCAAAGCAGCTTCAGTAACTATGGTGTTATACTTCAGAGCAGGAACTCTAGAATCAGATTGTCTGGGACTTAGGTATATTATCAATTTCTTTCACAAATTCACAAATTTGACGAATTCTCTGTGACCCAGTTCCCTCAGTATACAAGAGATAATGGCACTGTCTCACTGGAAATATTATGTATTATATTAATACTGGCAAAGTGTTTAGAACACAGTAAATACTAAGTGTTTGATAAGTTGGTTGCTTTATGATTAATACCCATGCGCATGTTTCTGATGCCCCAAATCAGCATTTTTTTAAGTGTTACGGACTTCAGCTCCAGCAGAAATGGATAATTTCTTACAAGCTCAAATGCATCTCACTCAAACAAGCATCTACTTGTACATGCTGTTTTTCTACTCTCTGCCCCAAGAGGTGACTTTCAGACCAGGAGAGAGGAATTGGTGTTGCTGTTAACCTTCAGGTGAGCAAGTCTCAGAGGCATTCTGCTTGTTTGATGGGAGCAGGTCTTGATGGAGCAAGTTTACATTCCCATCACCTTTGTAAGGACAATTTAACATTATCGAAATTTCATCCCACACTTATGAATTCAAACTACAGTTGAATTTTTAACAGACTGAGCCACCCAGACACTCCCAAACAGAAATTTTATACCCATTAAGCAAATACTCCCAAATCCTCTGAATAAAGTCTGTTGAGTATGAGTATGAGTAAGAGGCATGTCTAAGAAAGGAAGACCAGCTGGAGACAAGGTAGAAACGGCATAGAATCCTAGATACACCTTCATTTTAATTACAAGCAAACCGCATCAGGTTAAGTGGTTTGCACTGATACTGTGAGCAGATACTGGCAAGGCTATGGTATCTTATCCTGTGTAAATAATTTGGAGATTTAGATACTGACTGGTCTTAAATTCAAGGCTAGAGCTCAGAGTTTATCCACTTGGCAATAAAAAGTCATCGAAGATTATAACACAGGGATAAGGGAAAGGATTTCCTCAGGGTTATGTCTTGGCTGCTTAATGAGATGATTATAAAGGCCAAAGTTCTACAGGAAGGCAATAGAGTAAGTAGACTAGTGAACTAGACTGTAACCACAAAAACAGATTTTACACTCAAGTTGCGAGAACTGATGTATTAGTCATTAACAGACATATTGAGGCTGGGAAGGTCAGTGATGTGGCTGGGCAGCTGTGGGTACTGATGAGCTTCAACTTTAGATTTGTACAAGTGAAGTATTGGTGGAACATGTTAAGTAGTTCCACAAATATTCAGTGAAATGTCCAGCAAAAACTCAGAAAAGATCACTTCTGAAGCTATTTTTGCCACTACCCACAGGTACTGTTTGAAGAAAGCCAGTGAAGTAGGGAAGATAACTAAAACAATAATAAAAATAAAAATAAAAAAAGAACATAAAGGGGGAAAGGAAGGTAAAACTTTTGAAGAAAGTTTTGTGGAAAGCTCTGTGACCTTGAAGCCACATCTCCCTTCTCCCAACTTTTATAGTAACCAGGGTGAACTAGGGTTGTAAAAAGATTACTCACTGATTTCCAAATTCTGATGCTACAAAAAGGAAGCCTGTTTTAAGCACACACATGGCAGCAGCAACAGGCACAGTATCGAAATACTTGAGCCGAATCTCAGTAACCTGGAATGGAAAAAAAGAGATTCTATTGTGTAAGCAATGAACCTAGGCCACAGAAGGTAGCCCAGTATTATAAGACAACATAAGCAGAGTAGCAAGTAAAATATCATACTTAGTATTCAAACCAGGGATTAGCAAACTAAGGCCCAAGACTAGCCACGCCTATTCCTTTACACTTCCTATGGTGGCTTCTGTGCCACAATGGCAGAACTGAGTTGCTGAGATACAGACTACACAGCCCATATAAGCCGACGATGTTTACTACTAGGTCTTCACAAAAAAACATGTCAACTCCTGAGCAAAAAAATACATAAAAAATTGCACAGCTATTCAGAGCTCCTCCATAGTATGGAAACAGTAACAGATCATGTGTATTACCAATTTTCAGTAGACAGGGAGAGCTTTCTCATTACTCACTAGAAGTGGCATTACTTGATCTCCTATTATTATGTATGAGATTACCAGAATAGGCATCTTTTAACCAGAGGAGAAAACGTACATTCATATACCAATTCCAATTTTTAAAAGCTTACATAACCACTTTTTAAGTCATTTTGTTTCCACTTTATTAACCTGTAAAGTATTAATTGTCCTATTTCATAGTTTTAATGAACAAATCGTTTATAAAACTACATTTTAAACCTGAAATGTACACATAAATATCAGTTTTTCAGGGCACCTGGCTGGTTCAGTCAGTTAAGTGTCTGACTCATGATTCTGACTCAGGTGGTGATCTTGAACTCACAGTTTGTGGGTTCAAGCCCTGCACTGGGCTTTGCGCTGGCAAAGGCTGCTTAGGATCCTCTCGCTCCCTCTCTGCCCCTCCCCCTCTACAAAAATAAATAAACCTAAAAAAATTTTAACATCAGTTTTTGAAATAAGATTTAAATATATTAAAATTAGTGTAACAAGGGGCACCTGGATGGCTCAATTGGTTAAGCATCCAAATTTAACTCAGGTCATGATCTCATGGTTCATGGGTTTGAGCCCTGCATCGGGCTCTGTGCTGACAGTTCAGAGCATGGAGCCTGTTTCAGATTCTGTGTGTGTGTGTCTCTCTCTCTGCCTCTCCCCAGCCCATGCTGTTGCTGTCATACACACTCTCTCTCAAAAATAAAAATAAACATTAAAAGGGGAGCCTGGGTGGCGGCTCAGTCAGTTAAGCCTCTGACTTCAGCTCAGGTCATGACCTCGTGGTTTGTGGGTTCAAGACCCCCATTGGGCTCTGTACTGACAGCTCAGAGCCTGGAGCCTACTTCGGATTCTATGTCTCCTTCTATCTCTGCCCCTTCCCCACTTGTGTTCTGTCTCTCAAAAATAAATGTTAAAGAAATAAAAAATAATATTAAAAAATTGTTTTAAATAAACTAAACCTAACGAAAGGATTTTTTCATTTTTTCCCTCTCTCCATCCATGATCTGCTTACCATATCTTCATCTGTCTCCAAAGTGATCTTGAAGATATCTCCCTGCTCAGTTTGGGCCAAAAAGAAGAACATTGATTTGGTCTTATGGGTAGCAGAGCAGACAAAAATCATTCCTCTTTCAGGGTCATCCAGGTCATTCTAGCAAAGTCAAACACAGAACCAACGTCTTAGAAATGAGTACTTCTTACTTAGGAGATTTAGCACCTTACCATAATACAGGCCACTCAACATCTACAGCTACCTGGAGCCTCTCTACACAAGCTTTGACCCAGAGCAGCCTGCCAGCCAAAAAGTAAAACAACAGCTAAAAATTCTTGTCTGCTATAAATATGTGGCAAATCTGTACAAAAAAGCAGCCAAAATTTCACTCTACATCCTGAATAAATGAGCAAGACCAAGAACTTTCTCCAGAGAAAAATGTTAGAGAAAAGACATGAAATTTAAAGCCATCATCTTAGGCTATGAAGAAAACTCCTACATGTCCCCTCAGCACTCTTCTATACCAACTTCCTTGATTCCTATAAGACAGCTCCTTGACTATGATTTTAATTTATTTTTCATGTTTCCAACATTTTGTATTTCCCTCACTGAGTCAGCTCTTCAAGGGCAAAACATGTTTAAAACTTCTTTGTAGTCCCAAAGCCTAGTACATTGCCTTGCAGTTAGAGCTCAACAAACGTCTGATCAACCAAATCAAATTACTCCCCACCCCTTACCAATAATTTAACTTTATAGATTTCTTCTCAGATTTTCTAAGACTTATGGAATCTTAATTGGGCATCGTATATTAGATCAACTAAGACTTAAAAGTTTTAATCCCTGGTCCTATAAATTAATATCAAAAAGATTTTAAAAAACATATAAAAGAAGAGCTTGAGAAAGCAGAGATCAAACAAAATTAGGTGGAGCTGGATACACAGAAGTTCATTACATTTTGCTTATGCATATACTTGATAATTTCCACATTAAGCTACTGAAATTAAAATCAATAAAATACCACTTTCAGGGTGCCTGGATGGCCCAGTTGGTTAAGTGTCCAACTCCTTTTTCATTTTTAGAGAAAGTGAAAGGAGAGAGGCTAAGAGGGAGAGAGAGTGAATCAGAGAAAAGAGAGAATCCCAAGCAGGCGCCACACTCCGCTTCACCTGGGGTGCTGGAGTGGCTCAGTCAGTTGAGCATCAGACTCTTGATTTCAGGTCAAGTCATGATCCCAGGGTTTCGGGAGACCTGTGTCAGGCTCCGTGCTAAGTATGGAGCCTACTTGGGATTCTCTCTGTCTCTGCCCCTCCCCTGCTAGTTATCTCTTTCAAAATAAACATTTTAATAAATAAATAAAATCAATAAAACACCATTTTCAACCACCAATGTAGTAAATGAACTGAGGGGAAAAGCATATTTACAGCCTCAAAATTCACCAGCAGATTCCACACCAATTACAAAAAGGGAAAAGAACCTTCACAATTAAGAAGCCCAAGCAGACACTACCTTAAAGAGATCAATTTTACATTACCAATGAGTCAAACCAAATAATGTGCCCCTAATGTGATGCAGTGGGAAATGTGTCACTACTTATGTAATAATTCTGTCAAAAATATTAACAAGGATCTAACCATAAGGAAAAATATGGGACAAACTTCAAGAAAATTAGCTTGGATTCTTAAAAAAAAAGTCAGTATAATCAAAGACAAAAAGTAAACAAAGGTGAGACAAAATAATCAAAAATACACTAAAAGTAAATACAAGGGAACTTTTGTGGACAAGGAGAGAAACTGGTATTTGAACTGTACATAAGACAATTATATTACACAAAACAGTAAATTTCTTGGGCATGATCTTGGTAGTGTGGTTATGTGGGAAAATTTCTTTGTTTTTAGGAGCTACACTGTAGAAGACTCTTAAAGTGTTGTGATGACTGCAACTTATTAAATGGTCAGTCTTAAAAAGTATGTAATAGATGTATCATACAAAAGAAAAGCCAAATACAGTAAAACGTTAAATTGGAGAATCTTTTTCCTCTATATAAAAGGCATAGATTCACTGTTCTATTCTTTAAAATCTCCTGTATGTTGGAATGGGGGGAAAAAAGACAAGCAGTGGAAAACAATCTATCTCCAATAAATGTGTCCAGCTTCTTCAAATCAGAAACTTGCATCCAGATTGTTCGGAAAGAGAAACTGTGCTTTTAATTTCTTTTCTCGAAGAATTTATTTTGCCTTTACTAAAATACTTTACCAGCTTTATTAAAAATAAGACCTACAGGGGCGCCTGGGTGGCTTAGTCAGTTGAGCATCCAACTTCGGCTCAGGTCATGATCTCATGTTTCGTGAGTTCGAGCCCTACGTCGGGCTCTGTGCTGACAGCTCAGAGCCTGGAGTCTGCTTCAGATTCTGGGTCTCCCTCTCTCTCTGCCCTCCCCTGCTCACGCTTTGTCCCTCTCTCTCTCTCTCAGAAATAAGACAAAAAAAAAAAAAAAGATTTACAAAGAAACTAAAACCTACTTACACTTAAACTAAGAGACTATACTATAATTACAAAAAATAAATTCATTTCACAAACACAAGTATCTTTTCTTATGGCAAAGATTTTTACCCGTCTCCTGGGAATTGGACAGCGGATATCTGGTTGGTCACCAAAGTTCTTATAGGTGATATAGTTTTCAGAGCAGATCAGAACTCCACTTGGACCATCTGACCCTCCGGGAACTATCAGAAAAAAAGAGAACTTAGCAATGATTTAACATAACCATGAATTATAATTTGGTTTTCAAGTCCTTCTCTCCTTCAGCACATCTTGGATAAAGGTACAAGTGCCTGAGACTGGGAAACATTCAAAGTGTTTCTTTTCCCTGATACTAGCCTAAGACACAGATGGAGCACAGTTTAGACAAAATCAGCCTGTCCAGATACCAGATAACGCATCTAAAATTTTTAGTGCTAAGCCCAAAACTAGGTTCTCATCTTCAGACCTATAATCCAACTGCACACTCTTATATGGATACTCCATCATTGCTTAAAAATGCATTGTACTGATAAACAAACTCAAGTTCCTTCCCAAATCTGTCCCACCTCCTGGGTTCTCCATCTCAGAGAATACCACTATTGACCAATAGGCCCAGAAACCTGGATGTCACCCTTCCATTCTCCCCCCACCAAAGCTCTACTGAGTCTCTCTCTTTAGCAGTACTCATGCTGCTCATGCTGCCCATCTCTTGGGTTAGTGAAAAAGCTTCCTAATCTGGTTTATGGTCTTATTCTCCATTTGATGAGCCAAAACATTAGCAACTTTTATCTTTCCAAAATGCTTATCTTTAACAGGTTATTATTCCCTTGCTTAAAATCCTTCAGTAGCAAAAAAAAAAAAAAAAAGTAGTAAATAAAATAAGGGGCACCTGGGTGTCTCACTCAGTTGCGTGTCCAACTTTGTCTCAGGTAGCGATCTCACGGTTAGTGAGTTCGAGCCCTGCATCAGGCTTGATGCTGTCAGCCTGTCAGCACAGGGCTTGCTTTGGAGCCTCTGTCCCTGTCTCTCTATGCCCCTCCCCTGCTCACACTCTCTCAAAAATAATAAAATGTTAAAAAATAAACAGATAAAGGGGCGCCTGGGTGGCTCAGTTGGTTGAGTGTCTGACTTCGGCTCAGGTCATGATCTCATGGTTCATGGGTTCGAGCCCTGCCTTGGGCTCTGTGCTAAACACTTGCTAAGAGCCTAGGGCCTGGAGGCTGCTTCAGATTCTGTGTCTCCTTCTTTCTCTGCCCCTTCTCCCCCTCACTCTTAAAAATAAATGTAAAATTTTTTTAATAAAAATAAACAAGTAAATAAAAATAAAATCCTTAGTAGGTACCTCCCTACCGCTACCTCTACCTCAATCACAATGGGTTTCCACTTTTCTGAGTGAACCATATTCTTTCTTACCCTGCATCTTGCCCACATCAGAAACTCCTCCTCTGCCCCCTTACACCTAGCAAACTCCTAACTAGTCCTCAGGTCTCAGCATAGAGGGCACTTCTCCAGAACAATTTCTCTAACACATTCCTTTTCTTTCCCTGGGTCAGAGACCTCTTTCTCCTCAACCATGTCTTGGCATTTGGCAAAACACTCGGGCAATTTTTTGTTAGTTACACATTTTCATCACTAAACTCAATTTTGCATCAAAGGAGACAACCCATCCAGTCCCAGGTCCCAGTAGACTGTGCACATATTGGTTGTAGAGACTCAATAAAAAATTATTGAACAAATGAAGCCCTTGTCAACAAAACATATGGTAATGTTACAGCACGTAATGAAATGCATTATCTATTTTCTAACGTTCTTCTGTTTAACATATAGTCTCTTCCTAAGATTTAATGCTCAAAGACAAGTCCCGTATTGTATTGTTCTCCAAAATCCTGCCCAACAACAGACATATTTCACATCAGACATCAATCCAAGTGCAAATGACTCAAAACAGAAAGGACTGGGATCATGGTCTTCCCCGAGCCTGCTGACACTTAGCTGACCACAAATACAGTCATCTCCTTTAATCTTTTAATATGATGAATTAAAGGTACACTGATTTTCTTTCTTTTAAGATTTTATTTTTAAGCAATCTCTAAAACCAACATGGAACTGGAACTTACAACTCCAAGAGTTGCATGCTCCACCAACTAAGCCAGCCAGGCACCCCGATACTGATTTTCTAGCAGAGAACATCTCTGAACTCCTACAAAAATCTTACTTAGCTATAACATATTTAAAACACATACTTCAGGGGCACCTGGGTGTGCTGACAGCTCAGAGCCTGGAGCCTGCTTTGGATTCTGTGTCTCCCTCTCTCTCTGCCCTTCCCCAGCTTGCACTCTGTCTCTGTCTCTCTCTCTTTCAGAAATAAGTATTAAAAAAAATTTTTTTTTCTAAATATCACTTCAATTCACTAAAATTTAGGTTTGGGATTTATAACTAGCATACAGTTTTGTTACTGTCATTCCCCAGTTTTGGTATTTAAGTTATATTTAGGCTCATAAAGTGGTACAATTGTTTGTTTTTTTCCTAATCTCTGGAGAAATTTAAGGTCCCTGAAAATTCTGGACCTTAAATCTTTTGGGGAAGTTTTTTGACAACTGCTACAATTTCTTTAATGGATGCTGGTCTTTTCAGGTTCTTTATTTCTTTTTGAGTCAATTTTGGTAATCGTTTTAAAAAATACTTCTATTTCTCCTAAGTTTTCAAATTCATAGACATACATAAATTTTATCTTGTTGGATTCATCCATTTCATTCAACTTTTCAAAGAATTAGGTTTTATTTTCTTAATGAGAGCGAAAGACTATCTACAGCAAAAATATGAGAACACATAACAGTAGTCAATATTCCAAGCTAAGTGGTCTCCCTCATCCTTTCTTCCTTGCCCCCATTAGAAGAGTCAACCACTCTGAACTTTTAACCTCGCCAAAACATAAACAAGGCACTTAGACTTACTACAAATGAACGATAGTTTCCAAACCCTTATATTAAGTAAACTCCCCTAACTCTGTGCATAAAATGGGCTAAGCAAAAAGGTACAGAGCAGCTCTGAGAAAATACCTGTAATAAGAAAGTTGCCATGTTCCTCCAAAGGTTCACTGTATTTCCGGACCACATGATTTAAACCAAGGTCTAACTCATAGAAAGTAAGTGTCTGCTGGGTATTAGCTGCTGCTTCCCCTGTTGGATCATTGTCTGCTTCCTATGGAGAAGTACATTAGCACAAACACGGCGTCAGGATTCCTCCATCTTACAAATGGGGAAGCAAAGGTCCACAACAGTTTACCAAAGTTCACACAACTAGGTTAATGGCAGAGCTTACGGAAGAACCTGGGTCTCCTATATTTGGGACCAGGGTTCCCTCTACTGCCTTCCATTCAAGGCAAAGAATGGTACGCCCCACCTTTCACTGCCTCCCTGCAAAAAATATCCCACATACAGTTTCACTTCCTTTTTTAGACAACTCTTTCTAAAAAATATCATTCTTATAGGGGTATCGTTCAAATCAGAGTAACGTGCTTATTATATGGTTAGGTAAACTCTGAAACATTTCAAGGAATCTTAGTAGGACATTTAGAAAACAGAAAGATCTGTTAGCAGAATTACAAAACATACACAATGAAGAAACCAATCAGGAAAGCACTGAGGTGAGTGGAAGAAACCCAAAAGGGGAATGGAAAGGGAGAGTGAGGGAAGGAGAGAGAAAGAGAAGAGAGTCAGAGTCCCTATTACCTCATAATCCATTTCCAGACAAGCAAACATTGGATTTTCAAATCCTACATCTACTCCAACCACATGATATACTAAAGTGTTTGCTTTGTGGGCCTCCAAGGGAGATGAAATGGTAAGCCGGGCTGCAGCATCTCTGTTCAAGATATATACCAATTTCTGTTTCTCAATGGCACCTGTAAATAAAGGAGACAAAACAAGTAAAATTCCCAGAATATGAAGAGAGGCTTACAGAATAGCCAGACTCACATCACAGTTATTCCTTTAAAATCATTAATAGCCAGCACTACCTCTAACTAGTATATAAACCTAAGATTTTGCTATGAGTAAAACAGACAACAGGATTTTACGCCCCCTCCTTCCTAATAGAGACGTTAATATCCCACTAAACTTTTAGCATGCTCGAGATGTAATGATACTGGGAAACTAAATTCATAAAAATTGCTGGCTTTATTCTCTGGGTTAGATCTAATGTATTGTAACTTGTCAGGAGGGTTGCCCTCTGGAGGCCTGATCAGATACACATAATTTTCTTCAAGAGACTTATCAGAGAAGAGACATGAATGTGAATCATCACTTCAGGCTGATGAAAGCAACCACATTCACTGCCTAATAATGTAAAATCATTTGGTTTCATTGTAGGTTTTTGGCTACACATAAAGAAATGGAAAAAACACATAACCCAGCCAGACAGGAAATAAAAAAGGTGTGTTAAGACTTTTCCCATTGTTTTAAAAGGAAAAGCAACTCTAAGCCATGGCATTTAATTGAAATATGATCCAAACTTTACACAGATAAGGAATTTATTGGCACACTGCTAAGAGCACAGCATTGTTATCCTAAACTAAATAAGCATCTCTAAGAATCAGAGATGCACTCAAAAGAGCAGTCACTCACTAATCATAACAGCTCGTCCCTTGGGATCCACAGCCAAGAACTGGCCAGGAACAATGCGGCGGCATCCACTCTTGCCAAAGGTTTCTTGGTGAATTTTCTCAAACATATTCTTAGATGGCTGGTATTCCAGGATTACAATCCGACCTGAGTCACTGCCAACCACAATGTAGTCTTTGGTGCCACCCGTCAGCCTAAAGGCCATGAGTGACCGGATAACACCAAATACTTCCACAGTTAATAGAGTGTGTACTTTGCCAGTGTTGGGGTCAGGACGAAGCAGCTCCAGTATCTTCCCACGGGAAACAACAATTTCCTGTTGTTTGGTTCCTAGATCACCAAAACAATAAAGATCACAAACAATCAGAACTAGTCCAAAAAGTAAGCAGGATGGATCAAAATGCCATTTAAGACAAAATTAAATAAGTTGGGCTCTTGGTATTTTAAGTTTTCTTATCCTATTTCATTCCTAGAATTAGTATGATTTAACAAAAGTGGTTTCAAAGAAAAACTTTTTTTTCCCCCAGAGAGAGACAGAATATGTGGAAGTTGGGGAGGGGCCAGAGGCAGAAACCTGAGCAGGCTCCACACTTGGCTCGGAGTCCGACACAAGCCTCAATCGTCAAGTCAAAATCAAGAGTTGGACACTCAACCAACTGAGCCATCCAGACACCTCAAAGAACTTTTAAAACTACCATCTAATATATATCCTTTATTTTCAAACTCACCCCTAGAAGTTCCCTTGCTTTCACAACCATTATCAACAATTCCAAACGCTTAACAGCCAATTTCCCATCTCTCCCTGCCTGCTACATAATTGCACTTGAATATACTGTCATCAGCTTTTTTTTTTTTTAATGTTTTATTTATTTGGCACGCCTGGGTAGCTCAGTCGGTTAAGCATCCGGCTTCGGCTCAGGTCATGATCTCATGGTTCATGGGTTAGAGCCCTGTGTCGGGTTCTGTGCTGACAGCTAGCTCAGAGCCTGGAGTCTGCTTCAGATTCTGTTGTCTCCCTCTCTCTCTGACCCTCCCCTGCTCTCGCTGTCTCTCTCTGTCTTTTGAGACAGAGAGACAGGCTCTAGGCTCTGAGCTAGCTGTCAGCACAGAGCCCGACGCGGGACTCGAACCCACGCATAGTGAGATCCTGACCTGAGCCAAAGTCCCATGCCTAACCGACTGAGCCACACAGGTGCCCCTGTCATCAGCTTTAAAAAAATTTTTTTTAATGTTTTTTATTTTTGAGAGACAGAGAGACAGTGCCAGCAGGGGAAGGTCAGAGAGAGAGGGAAATACAGACTCTGAAGCAGACTCCAGGCTCTGAGCTAGCAGTCAGCACTGAGTCTGACACGGGGCTCGAACCCACGAACCGTGAGATCATGACCTGACCCGAAGCAGGACCCTCAACCGACTGAGCCACCCAGGCGCCCCGTCATCAGCTTTTAACTGAATGTTTAAAATACCTAAATTCCTGGGGTGCCTGGATGGCTTAGCTGGTTAAGTATCCGACTCTTGATTTCAGCTCAGGTCATGATCTCACTGTTCCAGGGATTGAGCCCTGCATCAGGCTCTGCAACTGATAGTGCAGAACCTGCCTGGGATTTTTTCTCTCCCTCTCTCTGCTCCCTCTACCCTGCAACACAAGCACACTCTCTCAAAATAAATAAACATAACACAAAATAAATAAATTTCTTCTTCCCAAGTCTCCTCTCTGGTCCCATCTAACCTGTTATCAATATTACTGTCATTTTTCTCTGCCACTCAAGCTAGAAACTCATACATATCCTTCTCTTTATATCTGTCCCCAGTGCCCTCATACAGGTCTCATCTAATGCCTGAATGCCTTCTTATCCATCCCATTTGCTCCATTCTCATTTGTTCAAGGACACCACATATCAGACCACCTTATATTCCAAAGGTCCTTTGGGGAATCAAACAAGATCAAGTACTTCAAATAAAGCATTATATAAATGATGTTGTCTAAGGATTTAAGAAAATTTTTTTCTGTAATTTATTTCAAGAAAAATTTTGAACTTGAATTTAAGAAAGAATTTGAGGGGTGCCTAGGTGACTCAGTCAGTTAAGGTCCAACTTTGGCTCAGGTCTTGATCTCATGTTTTTTGAGTTCAAGCCCCATGTCATGCTGTCCATTCTCAGTGCAGAGCCTGCTTCGGATCCTGTCTCCCTCTCTCTCTGCCCCACACCCATCCCTTCCTTTCTCTCTCAAAAATAAACATTAAAAAAAATTTTTTTTAAATAGGGGCGCTGGGTGGTTCTGTTGATTATGCGTCTGAGTTCGGCTCAGGTCATGATCTCATGGTTTGTGAGTTCAAGCCCCACATCGGGATCTGTGCTGACAGCTCAGAGCCTGAAGCCTACTTCTTTCAGATTCTGGTCTCCTTCTCTCTCTGCCCCTCTCCCACTTGTGCTCTGTCTCTCTTTGTCTCTCAAAATTTAATAAATGCTAAAAAAAATTTTTTTAAGATAAAAAAATAATGTAAAAAATAAAAAAGAAATTTAAAACATGAAACTAGTTAATAGTGAAAATGTTAAATTCATAAAGATAGTAACTGGAAATCTTACCAGAGAAATTGCCATGAATGGCAAAGCTGATGCCAGTGGCTCGCTGCAAGGTCAAGTTGTATAGAAACATGGTGGCAGCAACAATGAGATAGTCACAACTCCACAATCAGGCCTGTTATACCAAGTCAGAACAACCTTAGATAGAGCACATAAAAACAGAAAAATATCAGCTTGAAACTTACTTTCACATACATTTCTGTATAAGAACTTATCGCTGAAGGCAGAACCCACAGAGTAAGGCCTACTGACAAACAACATATTTGTAACTGGAGTACATCCTATATTCCAGGCACTATACTATATACTTTGTCTCTAATCTCACAAGAAACCTATACATAACTCATTGTTATACTAATTAAATAACTGAGGAAACTGGGGTTAAGGAATTAAATCACCTGCCTGAGGTCATTAACAAGTGGCAAAAACGCTGGCATCTGTACCATTAATACAGCACTATTTGCCTTTACAGTCACAGAAACTAAGCAGCTCCACATTTATTTGTATTTGCATAGGCTATACTCGCACTTGCTTCAAAATTCTTTACAAGCACAGCAAAAAGCTCCGTCCAGTTCTCCTCCTTGAGAAAATCAGTTTTACTAACTTATGTATCATGTCCTTCCAGATATTTTCTTAATGTGTAAGCAAGAATATATTAATATTATTTTCTCTTCCTTCTAACTAATTATATCGTACACTCACATTATCCTGCAACTTACTTTTTATTACTTTACCTTGGAGATAGCAATAAACAAAAGGCTTTCTCATTTTTATTTTCCGCCTGTGGAATATTCCAATGAATGGGTATATAAAAAATCATTTAGCGAATACCCTACTGATAAACATTTAGGTTCCCAATCTCTTGCTATTATGAACATTGCTGCCAAGAAAATCCCTTCTCTATAGGTCACTTATACATGTACTAATATACCTTTAATATTAATCCCTGTAAGTGAAATTGCAGTACTGAGAGATTCATACATTTGAAATTTGGACTGATATTGCCAAATTACCATTCAAAGAAACTCTACCGATCTATCCCCCCCAGAAATGCAGGAGTCCCTATTTCCCCACAACCAGACCTCAGCTAATCTAAGAGATAAAAATGGTAACTTTAGTTTCCATTTGCATCTCTTATCTAGCTCAATATTTGATTACTAGAATTTAAAATTTATATCTATTCACCATCAAAAACTAAAAATCTCAATTCCTATTACTTCAGGCCTTTCTAAAGGAGTCACAGAAAAGGATTCTTTTCATTCGACAGGGCGGAAGACTGCAAAAGCAAACTGATGTTCCTTTACCATAAAATAACCCAAACTACAGCTATACAGTTATCACTAGAAAAGTTATTTTTTCAGTTATTTACAGACAAAAGCAAGAGATCTCGAAAAATCCAAAGTATATGGAAACCAATTTGAAAATAAACTATTAAAAAAAAAAGAAAAATCCAAAGTAATCACTGTGTAATTAATACAAAAATTTGATTTTGTCAAACGAGAAAAGTATGAGCAAGTGTCCTCATAAATAACAGTCACAGAAATGGTTTTTGCCCAGCCCAGAAATGCTTGAGAGAGGAAAAGATCAAATCCTCCACTCTGGGTACACATCCTGAGAGAGATAAATTTCCCTTCTTGAAACTAAGGAACATCTTTTATGTTGTTCTAGGATGGCAGAGAAGGAAAAGCTCTGAGGTGGAAAAATAAAGGAGTGGGGAAATAACCTACAATTAAAACAGCGAAAACGACCTGACACAGAGACATACACCCACATCCCCAGAAGGGCTTATACATTGTGAAAGTTCTAGGGAAAGTTGTTCTCAGCTTAAAGTCTGAGGAAAAAGAAGCAAAGAATATATTGTAATTGTTCTCAACTGAAAAGTAACGTGGTCAACTGTACTTATATTTAAAAATAAGTAAATGAAAGAAAAAAGTAAATGTGATTCTCAAACAAAAGTAAATTTATTCTCTTGCATCCTCTGTGGTTATAAAATTTCAAACACAATTTCAAAGCTGCAATTATCAACACAACTTATAATGAAACCCTATCATGTTGTCAACAAGATCCATGTTCCAGGACTGACTATACTAGAACTGTTATTTAAGAAAAAAAAAAAAAAAAAAGGAGGGGGAGTACAGGACACTTCTGAAGCCCTTAAAAGTTCCCCAACCTACTCTTCATTCTTTCTAACTCCTGAAGAACTCAATTTAGTTTCCAGTTCTTACTATAACTGATGACATCCGCTACAGCCTGTGGAGTTCATTTCCCCCAAATCTAGTTGGATTCAGGCTCCCCAACTACTCCTTTGTACTAGTGGAAGAAGTTGCACTTTGAAGGGAGTTCATTCTAAAACTACAAGAACTAGATACCAAGAACCACTAATGGCCAAAATTTGGTAAATTTTCTGGTAGTCCCCCACTTCTATCTTGTCTGTGAATACTAAAAAGTGAGCCTGTGATTGCTGACCCCATCTCTTCTTGTGCCAAAAGAACATCATGGCATTTAAACACCGCAAGTTCTTCAAAATAAGTATTTTTGTCCCCCTATACATGATAAAACTGAAAATCAGTGGAGAAAACAGTTGCCCAAGTACCAAAACACAAATTCAAAATAGGGTCTTGGCTCCAAAAACTGTTTCCGTTATTTACGGTTTTAACACGCTGGATCTTCCCACCTTTCAGTTAGAGTGTGCTTTACGACCCTCTTGCCCGATCCCACACCGCCCCCAGGGCCTAAAAACTGGGCAAATTCTATAAGTCTTATTTTGATTCAGGCTTCGTTCCTCCATTGTAGAAGGAAGCGGGAATAATACCTGAAAGCCGTTTTCGTTCCCAAGCGTTCCCCTCCCCCTCCTCCTTCTCGTCCTTTGCCGGAGGGACCTTATGGGCCTAGGCTGCTTTAAAGACCTCTGCCAAACGTTCCGCCAACCCTCCTAAATAGTGGCCGCTTTCTACCTCTTCAGGCCAGGGGAAGTCGGGAGGCTGCTTCTTTACCCTGCCTCAGGAAGGATGGCGTGGATATCCGACAGATGCTGAGTTCCTTCAAAGCCTAAGCCACCGCTAACTTCAACCCACCGGCCTCCGCCATTAGCTCTGAAGGCAGGGACCTTCTGGCGGGCGCGCGACGTAAAAGAGTCCCCTACCGGCGCCTGAAGAATATATAAATAATCTTTTTAATGTTTCTGGCTTCCTTTGACTCCGCTTTGAAAATTAGCTAAACATACCTTATGGCCGTCACTTTTTCCAGGATAATAGAAGACAATAGACCCTTTAAAGTGGACTTAAAAAAACAAAACAAAACAATAAAATATAAATCCAACGGGCATTTTCGTGGGCAGCGCAAAAGACCTGGCGCGCAAAGAGGGGGCCTCGCAGAACCGGAAGCGCGCAGTAGAGAGCAAGATGGCGGACCTCGAGTCCCCTCAGAAGCTGTCAGGGATTTCTCCGCCTGAGGGGATGGGAGGAGGCCGCTGCTCAGAAATCTCCACCGAGCTCATTCGCTCCCTGACCGAGCTGCAGGAGCTGGAGGCTGTATACGAACGGCTCTGCGGCGAGGAGGTGGGGGGCTGAGCTAGAGGCAATGGGTTTAGGAGCTGTCAGTCTTGGGAAATCGGGCTGTGGGAAGATCTCTCTGTGCCTCTGCCGAGGGAAGCAAAAAAGCACTTACCGAAGAAGCAGGAATCTAGTTGAGTGTATTTGGGGGGACCTGCCGTCTCTATTCACTTGGACCGATGCCCCTAAGCTTGTTTACCCTGTTACCTGGGCGGTCTGCTCCACTCCTGGTCCCCACTCCATTACTTGCCTGGACCTTAATCTAGGTTTTTCTGCCAGAGTAGTTAGACTGACAGCGTAAGTCAACCCTTCTCGAAATAAGAATAAAGGCTCTCTTGCGTTGACTTAACAATTTAAAAATTATAAAACGTTTCCACCGTGGTACCTCATTTAAGGAGGAAGTTACTGCAAATAAACTTGAAACGTTTTAAGAGTTACCTTTGTGGGAAAAGATTTAGGGGGTGTAACTGTAGTTCGGTAAGTGTACAGCTTTGTGGAAGCTTGAGGTTTTAAGACCAGCACAACTGTCTGATCTTGGACAAGTCACTTTCATCCCTCGGACCTCTGCTTTCTGTCCAATAAGGGGGATGGACTATATTCTCTTGAAGATTCCTTGCAGCCTCCTTCATTTTCCGTGGCAACCTGATGCTGTCAATATATTTGTCAATATCATTTAGGTTTCTTGCCAGTCAGAAGAAAGAGATCCAAGCTCTGATCTAAACTTTTAGTAGCGGAGCCTGGGTGGCTGAGTCAATTGAACATCTACTCTTGATTTTGGCTCAGGTCTTACGATTCCAGGGTCGTAGGGACTAGGGTGGAGCCTGCTTGAGATTCTCTCTCCTCCCTGTCCCTCTTGTGCTTTCTCTCTCTCTCTCTCTCTCTCTCTCTCTCTCTCTCTCTCTCTCTTTCTCTCTAAACTAATTAATAATAAGTCAATAAATCTTTAGTAGCTGTTCCCTAAACCAAACTTGTAATGTTTATTTTTGAGAGAGCTAGAGAAAGAAGGTGAGTTGGGGGAGGGGCAGAGAGAGAGGGAGACACAGAATCTAAAGCAGGTGCCAGGCTCTCAGCATAGAGCCTGTTAGAGGTCTCTGAACCCACCAACCCCGAGATCATGACCTGACCCAAAATCACATGCTCAACCAATTGAACCACCCAGACACCCACTAAACTAAACTTTTAATTAAGGTTGTGAGTACAAACAGTTTAAGAGGGAGGGGAGATTATTGATATCTTTGAATATTTTCAAACATTAACTTGCACCAACTCAAGCAGTTTATAACATTTTTCAGCGAAATGTGCATGGTAAAATTCAGAATTCAGAATTTATTATTTTAATTTTAATTTTAGAGAAAGTACATGAGTTGGGGAGAGGGGCACAGGTAAAGAGAGGAAGAATAAACTAGGCTCCACACTTGGCACCTAGCCCAGCATGGGGCTTCATGTAGGGCTCCATCCCAGAACCCTGGGATCATGACCTGAGCCAAAACCAAGAGTTGGACTCTCAATGGACTGAGCCACCCAGGCACTCCATAAAATTCAGTACTTCTAACATTCCTAGGCTTGCATTCATTGAGTTATTCCATTTTTTTAACAACTTAATTTTTTCTACTTTTTTTAAATGTTTGTTTATTATTTTTGAGAGACAGAGAGACAGAGTGTGAGCAGGGGAAAGGCAGAGAGAGAAGGAGACACAGAATTTGAAGCAGGCCCCAGGGTCTGAGCTGTCAACACAGAACTCAACACGGGGCTCCAATTCATGAACCCCGAGATCATGACCTGAGCCAAAGTCAGCCACTTAACAGATTGAGCCATGCAGGCGCCCCAACTTAGTCCATTTTTAAGGGAAATTTAAATCCATCTTCCAGACAGAACAATATTAGTTCTGTATTTGTATTTGAAGACTGTCAAGAGGAAGTTTCCCTCTGGATCCTACCGAACTATTTTAATAGAAATGTATTGCTGATAATAATGGCTATTATTGAACAATATGCCACATACTACCTCAAGCATTTTATGTTTGTTACCTTGTTTGGCTCACACAACAGTCCTATGGGATACTCTTTTATTTTACAGATCAAGAAACTCAAGCGTAAGAATGTTACATTACTTGCAGGAATGTAGTAAATAACTTGGCTGAGAGAATTATATACTTATTCTTTCTGGGTACTGACTATATGCTGTGAAGAGACTCTCTGTAACTGCCACTTTAGAAGTTTTGTTTGTTTAGCCAGTGTATTAAATGCCTTCCTGCATCAGGCACTAAGATAATGATATTGAATAAAAGTTTCCTTCTTTTGTGGTATTCATCTGCTAGATGGGATGAAATATACAGAAGGTAACCATTATGTAATGTGATCTGTGCAAAAATGAAGTATTGTATTGTTTAAGTCCTAGGGGAACTTAATGAAAGGAGAGACATTTGGAATGGGATTCACCCTTCAGCTAAGTGGTTGAGTTAGATAATTCTTTAAAGTTCCATCTAACCATTCTGATGACGAAATGCTTGTCTGTGTTTCAGAAAGTGGTAGAGAGAGAACTGGATGCTCTTTTGGAACAGCAAAACACCATTGAAAGTAAAATGGTCACTCTCCACCGGATGGGGTGAGTCTCTATCTTAACAAGAGCCATTGTAGTTCCAGCAAGGTCCACTGGATAAGTTATTGTTTTTCCTAATGTTCTATTATAAAATGCCAGTTGATTTTGAAGTGTAGAGGAGGATTGCTTCAAGGTAAAGTGAACACTTAAGGGTATAATCAAGTGGTCAAAATATCCTTGGATCAACAAGTACCAAACTCATTTGGAAACTTACTGGAAATGCAAATTAAAAGGTTCTACTCAAAACCTATTAAAGCAGAAACTCTGGGTGTGGAGCCCAGGAATCTGACAAGCTTTTAACATGACAACGCATACCATGTGATTCTGACATATGGTTCAAGTTTGAGAACCATTGTTCTTACAATTTTTGTGTATTGGCTAGTCATAAAAATTGCTCTTTGACCTCATCACCCTCTTTAATTGTTGGTTAGTGCATTTTATACTCAGCAGCAATTGGTAGCATCTGTTCTCTAGTTCTTTCACAGTACTATTTTGGGGGTGTCTTTAATATTTATAGAAAGTAACTTTTTATTTAATACTGGCCTGAGTTTTCAGTAAAATACTCTTTAGAAAAAGCTGTGAGTAGCGGCACCTGGGTGTCTCAGTCAGTTAAGCATCTGACTTCTGCGCAGGTTATGATCTCACAGCTTGTGGGTTTGGACCCCATGTTGGGCTCTGTGCTGACAATACAAAGCCTGCTTGGGATGCTTTCTCTCTCCCTTTCTGCCTGCCCCTCCTCCATGTATGCACGTGTGTGTGCTCGCGCTTTCTCTCAAAATAATAAATAGGTAAACTTTTAAGTTTATTTATTTATTTTGAGAGAGAGGAAGAGTGCAAGTGCATGGAGCTGGGCGGTGGTGGCAGACAGAGGATCTGAAGCAGGCTCTGAGTTGACAGCAGAAAGCTCAAAGTGGGGCTCAAACTCACGAACCATGAGATCATGGCCAGAGCTGAAGTTGGATACTTAACTGACTGCACCACCCATGCACTGCTAAACAGATAAACTTAAAAAAAAAAAAAAGAAAAACTGTGAGTAATGTGAACTTAACTAAAAGCTATGGGGAAGTGTAAGGAGAGTAGAAGACATGGTCTCCATCTACAAAATATTTTCCATCTCTTACGCCTCCCTTCTCCCCCTATGGATATGTGTGTACTGACATGTGCCTCCAGTCCCAACCTGCAGTTGATTGAAGGAGATGCAAAGCAGCTAGCTGGAATGATCAACTTTACCTGCAACCTAGCTGAGAATGTATCCAGCAAAGTCCGTCAGCTTGACCTGGCTAAGGTAATGCCATTGAACTTCTGATGTTTGAGTTAGTAGAGAGCAGTAGAAAAGCTACCACGTTAAAAATTAGAGCAGTATTGGGGCACCTGGGTGGCTCAGTCAAGCATCTGCTTTCAACTCAGGTCATGATCTGACAGTTGGTGAGTTTGTGCCCTGCATCTGGCTCTGTGCTGACAGCTTGGAGCTTGGATCCTGCTTCTGTGTTTCCTGCTTTTTCTACCCCTTCCCTGCTAGCACTCTCTCTCCCTCTTAAAAATAAATAAACAATAAAAATTTTTTTTTTAATTAGAGCAGCATTGGGACGACTGGGTGGCTCAGTCAGTTAAGCATCTGACTTTGGCTCAAGTCATGATCTCAAGGTTTGTGAGTTTGAGCCCTATATCAGTCTCTGTGCTGACAGCTTAGAGCCTAGAGACTGCTTTGGATTCTATGTCTCCCTCTCTCTCTGCCCCTCCCCTGCTTGTGCTCTCTCTCTTTCTCTCTCTCTCTCTCAAAAATATATAAATGTAAAAAAAAAAACAACTTTTAAAAATTAGAGCAGCACCATTCACTAGAAATCTAATACAAGATACTGATATTGTGCTGAAGATAGCACAAGAAGAGAACACTTCAGACCCATACCTTTTAGGAATAAAGACATAAAAATCCTCAAAACACCACAAACCAGCAAACCAAATATAGCAACATATAAAAAGGATTATACTATGATTGACTGAAAATGAAGGGTCGCTTTACTATCTGAAAATCAGTTAATATAATCTACTGTATCAATAGAATAAAGGACAAAACTACATGATCATCTCATAAACTCAAAAAGCATAAACTCATAAAACTTGGGATAAAAGGGAATTTCTTCAACCTGATAAAGGCCATCTATGAAATACCCATAGCTAACATGATACTGGTGAAAGACTGGGTGCCTTCTCCCTACGATCAAAAACAAGGATGTCCGCTCTTGATTTTCTTCAACATTGTACTGGAGTTTCTAGCCGGGGCAGTCAGGCAAGAAAATGAAATAAAAGTCTTCCAGCTTGGAAAAGAATATGAACTACATAAGTCATTTTAGATTTTCTAGTAACCATTTCTACTTTATTTTTTTTTATTTTTAAGTAGGCTCTGTGCCCAACATGGGGCTTGAACTCACGACCCTGAGATCAAGAATCATGTGCCCTATCAGCTGAACCAGCCAGTCGCCCCTCTAGTAGCCATTTTTTAAAAGAACAGAAATGGGTAAAAATAATTTTAATAATATGTTTTATTTAACCCATTATAGCCAAAATAGCATGGTTACTATAAGATGCTATTCATGAGATATTTTGCCTTCCTTATTTCTGCACTAAGTGTTTGAAGCCCAGTGTGTGTCTTACACATCTTAATTTGGACTAGCCACATTTCAAGTGCTGCAGATCATTAATGACTACAGTAGTGAATAGCATAGGATCTGGGCTCTTGAATAAGTCAGTCCCAGCCTCAGTTTTCCCTTGTGAAATAGTATAACTCCTCCCACACTCATCTGTCTAGATCCTGCTAAAATAACTCATCATGAAACACTATCATCACACAGCCACCAAGTTACATATTAAAGTTTTTTTTTAACCTTGGTTGCCTGGGTGGCTCAGTTGGTTAAGCGTCCGACTTAAGCTCAGGTCATGATCTCATGATACGTAAGTTCAAGCTCTACATCGAGCTCTGTACTCACAGCTCAGAGCCTGCTTCAGATTCTGTGTCTCCCTTTCTCTCTGCCCCTCCCCCATTCACACTCTGTCTTTGTCTCTCTCTCTCAAAAATAACAAATGTTAAAAAAAATTCTTGCTTAATTCTAAAAAAAAATATTTAACATATATTTTACTTATTTTATTACTTGGGTTACAATGCCCTGTTGCCAAAATATCAAATACACTCTGGTTCCATTATTAGTTTACCATAAGCCAAATATAAATATGGTTTATCACTATTCCTGCTTCCATTAAAGTGATTAATCTGGCCACATAAATAAAATTGTGTGATACTTGTCAGTATTATTGATCAGCATCAATAACAGTCTTGTGAGTGGTAGTGGTTCAGGGCTTCTGGTTAACCAGACTCGGCCCCTGATCTACCTACCTTCTGAAGAGATGTTTTTGAAAGAATAGGACGTTGTTTCTAAGCACCAAGTCTTTTTGCAGAACCGCCTTTATCAAGCCATTCAGAGAGCTGATGATATCTTGGACCTGAAGTTCTGCATGGATGGAGTTCAGACTGCTTTGCGGAATGAAGATTATGAGCAGGCTGCTGCCCATATTCATCGCTACTTGTGCCTGGACAAATCAGTCATTGAGCTCAGCCGACAGGGCAAAGAAGGTGAGCATCTATCCCAAACTGTTGATTTCTACTGTACTTATAAGCATCTATAATCTGAATAAGGCAAAATCAACCATGAAAAGGGCCTCTGTTAGGCAATTTCCTTGTCTGGTATTCAACCCTATGTAGATTATAGACCATCCTAGGGTATGCACTGTTATTCCCATTTTATGGAAAAGGAAACTGAGTCCAGATCTGTTCCTCTGGTCAGTGGGTCCTTTCCACTTGACCATACTGCCTACTCATAAAATTAAATCCTTAGGGACACCTGGGTGGCTCAATCGGTTAAGCATCCAACTTCGGCTCAGGTCAGATCTCATGTTCATGGGTTCGAACCCTGGGTCAGGCTCTGTGCTGACAGCTCAGAGCCTGGAGCCTGCTTCTGGTTCTGTGTCTCCCTCTCTCTCTGCCCCTCCCTGCTCATGCTGTCTCTCTCTGTATCAAAAATAAATAAAACATTAAAAAAATTAAAAAAAAATTAAATTCTTAGCCTGGTAGTCTAGGCCTTCTGTGATCTCAGCCCTTCCTTTCGTACCTGGTTTTGTACTATTCACTCATGAATCCATTCATTGTGCACATATATGAACTCTTCTATATGCCAGACTATATATTACTTGTGATACTGTACATGTAAATACTTTTTTCTTTTCATCTTTTTGTTTCTATTCCTTTGCTCATTTCATTCCCTTTGTTGGAATGTATGTTTCTCTTATTCAGGTATCAAAAATCCT
This sequence comes from Mungos mungo, assembly GCA_004023785.1. Taxonomy (NCBI): domain Eukaryota; kingdom Metazoa; phylum Chordata; class Mammalia; order Carnivora; family Herpestidae; genus Mungos; species Mungos mungo. The sequence goes on along the minus strand of PISW01003111.1, from coordinate 111,471 downwards.
GCCCATCTTTAAAAGATGGGATATCATTTCTGGGAAGACTTTTCTAATTCAACCAGAGATGTGACTTGTGCACGCTTTTCTTATTACACTTACCATACACTTGTTATAGTTATTTGTGCATAGGTCTTATTTCTTTTACTTGATTATAACTTCTTTTTGTATTTATAATGAATTGTGGTACACAAAGTGGTATAGACCTGACATAGTTCCATTCTTTACATTAACTCTCAATTTCCCCCCATTGCACAGGCAGCATGATTGATGCCAACCTGAAATTGCTACAGGAAGCTGAGCAGCGTCTCAAAGCCATTGTAACAGAGAAGTTTGCCATTGCTACTAAGGAAGGGGATCTGCCCCAGGTGGAGCGCTTCTTCAAGATCTTCCCACTGTTGGGTCTGCATGAGGAGGGATTAAGCAAGTTCTCAGAATACCTTTGCAAGCAGGTATGGCCCCTGATTGCTTGGTAAGATAGTAGTATGGTTCTCTGACTGCAGATTAAGACACTGTAATGATCCAGTTTTTGTGGATTCTTTCTCACTTTCCCCTTTTCTTCTCTTGCTGTAGCCCTGCAGGACTGGATGCATACATTCATTCACCACTTATCTATTGCCAGTCTGCTGCATACCAGGCATGGCCTAGACATCTACTGATGGACATTCATTTCCAACAACTAAGTGAAAATATAGGAAACCAAAAATGCATATTCTCTGACAAATTGAATTATACTTTTTAAGCTGTCAGCCAGGAACTGGCTTCTTTTAAGAGCATTCAGAGTTATTGGTTAGTTATTTTAAGACTTCATAACCAAGTTTGAGCTCAAAATAAGCCACACTGAGATGAAGCAGGTGATGTTACTTATCATTAAATCCTGAAAAAGAAACAGGTTTCAGTTAAAGTCTGAAATCCTTCCCCTTGACCCTAGATGGAAAGAAGCAAATCTCAGCAGGCATGTATGCAGAGGGTTATTGTTTGTACCTATATGTCAGAGTGCCTTCTCCCACTCCCCCCAAAGTTCTCTATAATGGTAAACTGTTCTGCATTGAGAAAAGTGAGACAGATCTATACACGCTAACGTACTGCACACTCTGATGTATAGTTAAGTTAGACTAAATACCTCCATTTCTGCTTAAAATGATAGACATGGTAGGGTGTCTGGGTGGCTGAGTCAGTTAAGTATCCAGCTTTTGATTTCAGCTCAGGTTATGATCTCATGGTTGGTGAGATTGAGCCCCACATCAGGCTCTGCAGTGACATTGTGGAGCCTGCTTGGGTTTCTCTCTCTCTCTCTGCTGCTTCCCCACCCGTGCCCAGGCTCTCCCTCAAAATAAATAAACATTTGCCAAAAACTGACAGAAGTACCAATAAAAATACATATATGAGGAACCTCCACACTGTTTTCCAGAGCGGCTGCACCAGTTTACATTCCCACCAACAGTGTAGGAGGGTGCCCGTCTCTCCACATCCTCGCCAGCATCTAGAGTCTCTTGATTTGTTCATTTTAGCCACGCTGACTGGCGTGAGGTGGTATCTCAGTGTGGTTTGATATGTATTTCCCTGGTGATGAGTGACGCTGAGCATCATTTCATGTGTCTGTTGGCCATCTGGATGTCCTCTTGGAGAAGTGTCTGTTCAGGTCTTCTGCCCGTTTCTTTACTGGATTATTCATTTTTCGGGTATGGAGTTTTGTGAGTTCCTTGTAGATTTTGGATACTAGCCCTTTATCTGATATGCCATTTGCCACTATCTTTTCCCATTCTGTCAGTTGCCTATTAGTTTTTTTGATTGTTTCTTTTGCAGTGCAGAAGCTTTTTATCTTGATGAGGTCCCAATAGTTCATTTTTGTTCTTGATTCCCTTGCCTTTGCGGATGTGTCAAGGAAGAAATTGATGCGATTGAGGTCAAGGAGGTTGTTTCCTGCTTTCTCCTCGAGGGTTTTGATGGTTTCCTGTCTCACATTCAGGTCTTTTATCCATTTTGAGCTTATTTTTGTGAATGGTGTAAGAAAGTGGTCTAATTTCATTCTTCTACATGTTGCTGTCCAGCTCTCCCAACACCACCTGTTGAAGAGGCAGTCTTTTTTCCATTGGATACTCTTTCCTGTTTTGTCAAAGATTAATTGGCCATACACTTGTGGGTCCAGTTCTGGGCTCTCTATTCTATTCCATTGGTCCATGTGTCTGTTTTTGTGCCAATACCATACTGTCTTGATGATGACAGGTTTGTTGTAGAGGCTAAAGTCTGGGATTGTGATGCCTCCCGTTTTGGTTTTCTTCTTCAATATTACTTTGGCTATTCAGGGTTTTTTGTGGTTCCATACGAATTTTAAGATAGTTTGTTCTAGGTTTGAGAGCTATCAATAGAACTCCCCTATGACCCAGCAATAGCACTGCTAGGGATTTACCCAAAGGATACAGAAGTGCTGATGCATAGGAGCACATGTACCCCATTGTTCATAGTGGCACTTTCTACAATAGCCAAGTTGTGGAAAGAGCCTAAATGTCTATCACCTGATGAATGGACCAAGAAGAGGTGGTATATATATACAACGGAGTACTACATGGCAATGAGAAAGAATGAAATCTGGCCATTTGTAGCAAAGTGGATGGACCTCGAGGGTGTCATGCTAAGCAAAATAAGTCAGGTGGAGAAGGACAGATACCATATGTTTGCACTCATAGGTCTAACAGGAGAAACCTAACAGAGGACCATAGGGAGGGGAAGGGGGAAAGAGAGTTGGGGAGAGGGAGGGACACAAATCGTGAGAGACTATTGAATACCGAAAACGAACTGAGGGCTGAAGGGGGAGGGGGAGGGGGAAAGGGATGATGGTCATGGGGGGGCACTTGTGGGGAGAAGCACTGGGTGTTATATGGAAACCAATTTGACAATAAACTATTATTTAAAAAATACATATTTGTATAAACATAGGATATTTTTCAAAGGATTAACAACAGTTATGTCTGGAGAAGAGATTTTAGGAGTTGGAGAGAAATAGGTAAGAGGAAGAATGGCTTTTCACTGAACACTCCTTCATTCCTTTTTAATGTTTATGTGTGTTTTACACATTCTTAAAAAATTAATTAAAATATAGGAAAGATAGAGGGCTGGCTAAAAAATAAAAAGAAAATGCATTATACATATAGGTAACGGTCTTATGGCACTTTTTTTTTATCATTACTTTGCCATGTTGGGCCTAGAAATGTCTTCTATTTTTAATCCTTTAAAAATCCCTTCTGTGGTACCCAGATTCTTTGTCCTGCTCAGTGAATCACCATTAATAATTTAGAGTTATACTTGGAGAAGTTTAGTGAAACTGGGGACTCTTTCCCTTTGGCTAATGGCAGTACATATCTTCAAAGAAACAGAAAACATTATTTATACCTCTGAGTTGAAGAAGAGTTACCACTGTGTTCAAGTTCTTTGTCTTGCCTGAAGCCCAGACAACCCTAAGCCCACAGGGAGGTTGCTGTATGTTGTGTAGGCTTTCAAGCATCAAAGCAAACATGGGAAAAAGAAAGTCACTGGGAGATCTTTTTGGAAAACTGAGGCCAACCTTTGATCCGAGAACTCCTGTGGATTTTCTGCTTTTTTCAGGTGGCCAGTAAAGCTGAAGAGAATCTACTGTTGGTCCTGGGGACAGACATGCGTGACCGGAGGGCTGCAGTCATCTTTGCAGACACACTCACTCTTCTGTTTGAAGGTAAGCCTCATTCTCCACTTGAAGGAGACTGAAGGCCTTTCAACCTAATACCCACACCCTAGTGTGTCTTCTCTCCTCACTAGCCTTCAGTTTAATCCTGTATCTTGCTGTGTATTGATTTATCAGAGAAGTAACTTCCAATTCAGTATCTAATTAGCAAAAATTAGAGTCCCTCAAGTGTTTTGATCCTCCCTATCCCTCAAGACCTAAACTCTAAGAGTAAATTTAACCCTAAATTACTGGGAAGAGAGTGATGCTGATTTCCAAAGATGTTCCTACTGAAACTATCAGTATAACTTAAATGCCTTCTAGTTTACCAAATGCTATACATATTTACCAGACAAATTTTCTTAGCAACTCCTAGCTCTGGCAAGAACCAACTGTGTTCATTTTGGGAGATGAAACAGCCAGTCTAAAAGGGTTGAGTTAGACCCCAGGTCAGTCCTGAATAGAAGAAAGGAGTTTATTTTGTGGGAAAACATTTGGAATCCAGTCCTCTCATTTTCTCCATTCTAGGTATTGCCCGCATTGTAGAGACCCACCAACCAATAGTGGAGACGTATTATGGGCCAGGGAGACTTTACACCCTGATAACATTCCTGCAGGTGGAATGTGACCGACAAGTGGAGAAGGTGGTAGACAAGTTTATCAAGCAGAGGGACTACCACCAGCAGGTGAGCAGGGAAAGCTACAGGTGGGTTTTGAAATAGTGTTAGCCAGTGATACTGAATACATTAAATTGGGGATGAGGAGGGGAAGGGATGAAAAAAGATGAAGGTAGAAAAATAAATATGGAATGCAAATTGGCCTGCATCTTGCCTGTCACCAGCTTACTTTGGATTTGAGGTGATATCAAGATGATAACATAGTACAAGATTGAGAAAGAAGTAGAAAGGGCTTCCCGAAAGAAACACAAAATAGAAACATTAGACCAGCTCTCTATCACAGAATGTGCAGCAGTGCCTTCTGGGGATACAAGGAGAATTTTACTTCTTAAGGTTGAATTAAGTATCAAGTAATTTGTCTACAATTTCTCCTTAGTTAGGTGCTAATGGTAATACTTTTTTTTTTTTTTTGGAGTAGCCCATACAATTTTATTTCTAGAACTCTACTGGACAGTAGTTCATTGTAATACCATTAATGCATTAATGGTGGGGGAGAAACATTAGCATCTAAATTAAAGTAAAACTTTGGCTCATCATCCTGATAGCCTACTTTTGACTTGCTTGTTAAGCAAACTAAACTTAAACATTCTTCTATGCCAGAAGTTTAGAGTGCCTGGCAAGAGGTACATAGAAGGAGGGAGGGAGAGAGAATTCTCATTTTTTTGGTATATTGCAGTTCCGGCATGTCCAGAACAACTTGATGAGAAATTCTACAACAGAAAAAATAGAACCAAGGTAATAACCTCTTCAGCCCCTAAAAGTTTGAATTGGTAATCATGTATCATTCAGAGACTGGTCTATTACAATGTAGTTTGTTTTAAAAATATTTTACCTATGATTTAAGCTTTTACTTTTTTTCTAATAAAAGTAATATATGCTTAGGGCACCTGGGTGGTGGCTCAGTTAGTTAAGCTTCAGACTCAGGATTTCAGGTGAGGTCATGATCTTATGGTTTGTGAGATTGAACCCCACATCAGGCTCTGAGTTGAGCCTGTTTGGGATTATTTTTCTCTCCCTCTGCCCTTCCCCTCCTTGCTTGCTCTCTTCCTCTCAAAATAAATAAATAAACATAAAAATAAGTAAATAAATAAAAGTAATATATGCTCATTAAAAGAAAATCCAAACATTATAAAAATGTATTCATTCAATCAATAAATTTTTACTGAATACACATTATGTGCCAGGCACTTGTCTTTTATACTGTGAAGGTGACAGCAAGGAAAGTAAGCAAACACGACATAATTCTTTATTTGTGGTATCTGTAGTCTAAAGTAGACAGGTAATAATAATAGCTAACATGTATATGGTGTTCACTATATGGTATCCATTGTTCTCAGCACTTAACAAACATTCATTTATTCCAGGGTTTCTCAGCCTCTGTACTATTGGCATTTTGGCTGGATAATTCCTTGTTATAGAGGACTGTGTTCTGCATTATAAGATGTTTAGTAGTGTCCTTGGCCTCCACCCACTAGAGTGGCGTTATGTCACTAAACACTGCCAAATGTCTCAGGGGTGGAGGGTGGGAGATAAAATCACCTTCATTTGAGAATCACTGATTTAATCCGTAAGCATTTTTTATAGATGAGGAGACAGCCCGAAGAGGCTAAGTGACTTGCCCATGGTCATACAGTGAGAAGATGACAGTCAGGAATAGAATCCAAGCAGTCAGACTCTAGAGTTCATGTTGTTAATCAGTATGATATACTAAGTGTATGGTGCAGGAAAGCATATATAAAGGGATGTAACTAAGCTGATGAAATTCAAGGAAAAATCTCTGAGGAAATTACCTTAGATCTGAGACCTTAAGAGTAAATAGAAATAAGGGGCGCCTGGATGGTTGAGTCAGTTAAGCATCTGACTCTTGGTCTCAGCTCAGGTCTTGGTCTTGCAGACTCTCGGATTTGAGCCTTGCATCAGGGTGTGCACTATCACTGCAGAGCCTGCTTGGGATTCTCTCTCTCTCCCTGCCCTTCTCACTCTCTCTTTCTCTCTCAGAATAAATAAATAAAATTTTTAAAAGGAGTAAATAGAAATAAGAGGTGAAGAGTGTTCCAGGTATGACAGGGAAAGAAGAACAATGTAGTTGAAGTGCAAAGATTTGGGGAGAGCCTGGTATGAGATGACTTCAGAGAGGTTGTTCTTAGAGTCAGGCCGTTGAGAGTCCTACGTCCTAAGCGCTATGGAAATCATATGATTACAGTACGACCAGCTGTATGTTTTGAAAAGATCTCTTGGGGTTTATTGTAGAAAATCAGTTAACTTATGTATATACTGTGAAGGAGGGGTTCAACTTCATTCTTTTTTATGTGGATAGCAGGCACCATCCCAGCACAATTTGTTGAAAAGACTATTCTTACTGAATTGTCTGAGCACTTTTCTTGGAGATCAATTGACTATAAATGTGAAGATTTCTGGACTCGCAGCTAATCTGTAGGTCTATCCTATGCCAGTACCACACTGTCTTCGTTGCTGTAGCCTTATAGTAAGTTTTGAAATTGAGAAGTGTGAATCTTTCAACTTTGCTATTTTTTAATAATTTTTTTACAAGTACCTGGTTGGCTTAGTTGGTTAAGCTTTTGGCTTCAGCTCAGGTCATGATCTCATAGTTTGTGGGTTTGAGCCCTGCATTGGGCTCTCTACTGTCAGCACAGAGCCCAGTTCAGATCCTCTGTCCTCCTCTTTTTTCTGTCCCTCCCCCATTCACATGCTTGCTCTCTTTCTCTCTCTCTCTCTCTCTCTCTCAAAAATAAACATTAAAAAAAGTCACTCAGGGTGCCTGGGTGGGTCAGTCAGTTAAGCGTCCAACTCTTGATTTTGGCTCAGGTCATAAATTCATGGTTCATGGGATTGAGCCCATATGGGGTTCCGTGCTGATAGCCTGCTTGGGATTCTCTCTCTTTCTCTCTCTGCCCTCCCCTGCTCATGCTCGCTCTCTCAAAATGAATAAATAAACTTAAAAAAAAAATCACAGGCATCTGGGTGGGTCAGCTGGTTAAGTGTCTGACTTCGGCTCGGGTCATGATCTCATGGTTTGTGGGTTTGAGCCTCACGTGAGTCTCTGTGCTGATAGCTCAGAGCCTGGAGCCTGCTTCGGATTCTGTCTCCTGCTCTCTCTGCCCCCCTCTGCTCATGCTCTGTCTTTCGTCTCTGTCTCTGTCTCTGTCTCTGTCTCTGTTTCTCTCTCTCTCTCTCTCTCTCTCTCTCTCATCACAGGTGCCTGTGTGATGCCTGGGTGCATTTGGTTAAGCATCTGACTCTTGATCTCCGTTCAGGTCTTAATCTTGAGTCGTGAGTTCAAGCCCCATGTTGGGCTCCACATGGGGCATAGAGTCTATTTAAAAAATAATAATAATAGGGGCACCTGGGTGGCTCAGTTGGTTAAGCATCCGAATTCAGCTCAAGTCATGATCTCACAGTTTGTGATATCAAGCCCAGCAATGGGCTCTCTGCTGTCAGCACAGAGCCTGCTTTAGATCCTCTGTTCTCCTCTCTCTCTCTCTCTCTCTCTCTCTCTCTCTCTCTGCCCCTCCCCCACTCATGCTTGATCTCTCTCTCTCTCTCTCAAAAATAAACGTTTAAAAAAGAGAAACTTTTAAAAAATAATTTTTTAAGTTTACTTATTTATTTTGAGAGATAGAAAGAACAAGGGAGGGCATAAAGAGAAGGAAACAGAATCCCAAGCAGGTTCTGTGCAATACAGGCTCAAATTCATGAACCCATGAGATCATGACCTAAACTGAAATCAAGAGTCAGACACTTAACCCACTGAGCCACCCAGGTACCCCTCAATTTTGTTATTTGTTTTCAAGATTGTTTTGGCTTGGGGCAACTGGGTGGCTCAGTCGGTTAAGCATCAGACTTTAGTTCAGGTGATAATCTTACAGTTCATGAGTTCAAGCCCTGCATCAGGCTCTGTGCTGACTGCTTCAGATTCTGTTTCTCCCTCTATCTACCCCTCCCCCACTCATACTCTGTCTCTCTCAAAAATAAACAAACATTAAAAAAACTTTTAAAAATTTGTATTGGCTATCTGGGTAGATGAATGGGTGTGAGACACAGTTTAAAGGTGTAGCCTGAAATCCCACCACAGCTAAAAAAGAGGATGGGGAGGTATGATTCCTTTCATGTGAGGCATAGATAATTTTTACTTAAACCGCTGACAAAAATATACTTCCCAATCTCTTATGTAGCCCTGACAGTATTTTAGTGGGTGAGTGGTTCAGGTGAAACAGGTAAGTGCAATGTGTGGTTGACAGCTGTCTCTGATTATAATTGGGCCAGCAGACCAGGATGACCCTCTGGCCAAGCTGGCCCTTCTGGGTCCTGAGGGAGAGGGACTTTGGGACTGTTTGCCCTTTATCTCTTATATCTAAGGGAATCCAGTATCCTCCTGCTTATTCCTTTTGCTCCATGTATCTCAGGGAACTGGACCCTATCCTGACTGAGGTCACCCTAATGAATGCCCGCAGTGAGCTGTACTTACGCTTCCTCAGGAAGAGGATCAGCTCTGATTTTGAGGTGGGGGACTCCATGGCCTCAGAAGAAGTAAAGCAAGGTAAAACGTGTTTCCATATTTTCTGGGAGGGCTGGGACAGTGTTGGCACTGTTTTCTAATGGTGAAGCCACAGATCTCTAAACAAGGAAATAACTAGGGCTTCTTAGCATCTGAGGTCTGTGACACCCAAGAGGAAAGCTAGACTTATTAAATGTTAAGGCATGGACTGGATCTTTGAGGCCATTTACTCATTTTACAGGTGAGGAAAGCTAACACCCAGAATGGTTAAATTATTTTCCTCTAATCTTTTCTCTACACCATGTTGCCTCACCAGCTCTGAGTTAGGGATTGGTGTTTAGTTTAGATGGGTGACATGGGGCTCCTGCCTGGCCTCAGTCAGAAGAGCATGCAACTCTTGAACTTGGGGTTGTGAGTTTGAGCCCCACAGTGGGTACAGAGATTACTTAGAAAATAAAATCTTAGGGGTGCCTGGGTGGCTCAGTTGGTTAAGCCTCCGACTTTGGCTCAGGTCAGATCTCACGTTCGTGGGTTCGAGCCCCGCGTCAGGCTCTGTGCTGACAGCTAGCTCAGAGCCTGGAGCCTGCTTCCGGTTCTGTGTCTCCTTCTCTCTCTGCCCCTCCCCCTCTCATGCTCTGTCTCTCTCTGTCTCAAAAATAAATAAAACATAAAAAAAAAGAAAAAGAAAATAAAATCTTAAAAAACTTCACGATAAACTCCAATTCCTCTGTTCTCTAATAATGAAAAAACATTTAGAAATAACCTAGGTGTCTAAAAATAGAGTTCTTTTTTTTTTTTTAAGTCTATTTTGAGAGAGAAAGAGAGAGTGCAAGCATGAGTTGGGGAGGAGACAGGATCCCAAGCAGACTCCAAGCCATCAGCCAGGAGCCCTACTCGGGGCTCAGAACTCACAAACTGACATCATGACTGGAGCTGAAATCAAGAATTGGCTGCTCAACCAACTGAGCCACCCAAGCACCCTTAAACACAGAGTTTTTAAAAATGTGGACTGGGGTGGGAAACTTGGGTGGCTCAGTCAGTTGAGTGGCAGCCAACTTGATTTAGGCTCCAGTCATGATCTCATGGTTCATGAGTTAGAGCTCCTTTTTGGACTCTCTGCTCACAGGTCAGAGCCTGCTTGGGATTCTCTCTGTCTCTCTTTCTCTCTGCCCATGCTTCACTTGCTTTCACTCACTTGTTCTTTCTCTCTCAAAAATAAATACATAAACATTTAAAAAAAATGTGGACTGGAGTGCCTGAGTGGCTCAGTTAAGTGTCTGACTCTGGATTTGGACTCAGGTCATATCTCCTGGTTCATGAGATTGAGCCCCACATGGGGCTCTGCTCTGAAAGCACAGAGCCTGCTTGGGATCCTCTCCCTCTGCCCCCCTCTTTGTCTTGTGAATGCTCTCTCTACCAAATAAACATTTAAAAAAATTAAAATGTGGACTATCTACCTGATAAAATATCATATAACCATTAAAAATAAGCTAAAAGAAAAATAAGCTATATAGAAACTGAAAGTTTTATGATACAATCTTTTTTTAAATTTTTGTACTTGAGTTGACACACAGTGTTCCATTAGTTTCAGGCATATATGATAATATTTTTTTAAAGCAGAATACAAAATTATATCTGTACCATGATTATAACCATGTAAACTACGTACAGATTGGGAACAAAGACTAGAAAGGAATGTGGGAAAATGAAAACAATTGATATTTTTCCCTAAGGCAAGAAAAGTGAGTCTTTCTTTCTTTGCTGTCCCCTAGAGCACCAGAAGTGTCTGGACAAGCTCCTCAATAACTGCCTATTGAGCTGCACCATGCAGGAGCTAATTGGTTTCTATATTACCATGGAGGAGTACTTCATGAGGGAGACTGTCAATAAGGTAGGACAGAGGACACATCCCTTGGAAATGGGACTTCTGTCCAAGAAGCCAGGCAGAAGGAAGTGGCCAAGGCATGCCACATTTCTTAGTCCTGCTTTGAGAATAGCCTTGCATGCTGACTTAGCAGAACCGCTTTGTATGGTTAAGAGGTCATTTTTGGAGTTGTCATGCTCTCCAAAGACCCAGCTGGGATGTCTTTCCCAAGGCTCACAAATGAATACCTTAGCTCCTCAGGCAGCCTACTTGTGCCCTGCCTCCTTTGAGGTATGCGGGTAAGGAGATCTGGAAAGAAGAGCCTCTCCTGAGGTCTTACATCCCAGTTAACAGATATCCCCAGGGCAAAGTCCCTAAGTACTTAATCTCCTAACATACTCATCAGTAGGAAAATGAGCTCTTTTAACAAGGAGGATCCACACCAAGCTGTGACCAGAGTAACCCATGTTGGGAGAAACCAGGACAAGCTATAGAAAAGGGAGCAGAACCAGAACATGTTCCAGAACTATCTAGAACAGTGACGTGCAGAACTGGAACCCTCACTGGCTGCTTTGCTATTTGGTCAGGCTGTGGCTCTGGATACTTATGAGAAGGGCCAGTTGACATCCAGCATGGTGGATGATGTCTTCTACATTGTTAAGAAGTGCATTGGGCGGGCTCTGTCTAGCTCCAGCATCGACTGTCTCTGTGCCATGATCAACCTTGCCACCACAGAACTGGAGTCTGACTTCAGGTACAGTTGACTCTCTTTCTACTTTTTAGGAAGCAAAAAGGTCCGAGTTGTGATTGATTTCCTGAGACCTATGTCGCTTCCCTTGTTTCCATATGATTCTAGTTCAGTGCTATATAGGATATGAGCTTCTATCCATAGCACAATATCCTTGGCTTCAGACAGTTGTACAGCAGCCAGATACCTTATAGGCCAAGTCTGTGCTCCCTGGACTGAATTGGAGGAGTTACTGGCCCTCAGACTAGGAAAGAGAATAGGCAGCTCAGTTGAAGGCAATAGTTGTAATAAAGCAATCATAGTTAACCATTGCTACAGGCCAGCCACTATTCAAATTTCTTACTCTTATTCAGTCTTGATAACAACCATTAGCCCTCTTATACATGAAAAAACTGGGGCTCAGGGAGATCATACAGCTCATAAATGGTGGAATATGGAATAGAGTCCAGAACTGACTCCCAAAACCTGTTTTCTCACTACTTATATGGTGCTGCCTTTCACTAAGCTGTACTGCTTCCTCTTGAGTTTGTTGGAGCTCAGTGGTAATAACCAAAACCTCACAGGCAGTAAAGAATTGGGCCAGTATTCTCTGTATGCTTGTCACATCTGTATGCTTGTCACATCAGTGCCATTGATAGGCTGTGGGTCCTTCTTACACCCTGGATGCTCATGTTTTCCCACCATCGTCTCAAGGATTGGTTATTCCCCCAAAAGAGTAGTACATGGGTTAGGGTCATCACGGGCTCTCTGGTCCTGTTGTCCTGGAAGCCAGGTTGAATACTGTCATTCTCTATATGCCATTCTGCACCCACAGGGATGTTTTGTGTAACAAGCTGCGGATGGGCTTCCCGGCCACCACCTTACAGGACATCCAGCGCGGGGTGACGAGTGCTGTGAACATCATGCACAGCAGCCTCCAGCAAGGCAAATTTGACACAAAAGGCATTGAGAGCACTGATGAGGCCAAGCTCTCCTTCCTGGTAGGTAGCCCCATAGGTCAGGAGTTGGTTGGTTCATTTCAAGAGGTTACACTATGACCTCTATGCCATAGTATAATTTGCCTTCAACTGGAAACTCTTCCCCCAGTATCTGTATAGAAGGAAAACTCCTCTTTTAAGGGAAGCTTCTAGAAGGTTATGAAACCATTTCTTACCTAGGGACCTATTTCTGAGCAGTCCAACCCAGGACATACACCGTTCCTTGCCTAGAAGGGTGGGCACGTTGCACCTCAGCTCTCCCAAGTGCTCATTCCCAAGGAGACTACAAAGCTGTTCAGGGGCTCCACTGAGTATCAAGCTTTGTTTGCACCTGCCACAGAGCCAACTGTAATATCTGAGCCAAGCCTCCAGGCCACTTCTATAAGGCCAATCCCACAACATGGGTGGGGACTGATCATTTAGACCTACCAGGGCTCTTTACCTAGCAGACTTCTTAGGCTTTCAGCATCCTCAGAAAGATGACCTTTTTTAAAGTCCTTAGCTACCCAGAATGATAGACAAAATGAAGCAGTGAGTCTTACCGGGTGTGTGATAGCTGAGAAGAGAGAAACATGGAAAAATGAAGGGATTTATACAAGTTTAACAACCAGTTTATGATGAGCCAAAAAGAATACAGATGAATTGTGAGCCTGGATCAGCCTTTCTAATTTGTACTGTCTTGGCATTGTGGGAACAGTGCTATCAGAGGTCATTCTGCTCCACTCTCCATTGGCCAAAATCTTCTTGACTCCTAGGGTTCAGAGCCTGAAAGAAACATCCAGTAGCAGAGCTCTTCATCAGTAGTAGACAGATGGGGGTCTCTGAACACCCTGGGGTTGGATGCTGACTGTATACTTTTTTTCCTAGAAGCAGGGTCCTTGGCTTTTATCAATTTCTTAAAGGGGTCTGTGACCCCAAAAGAGTTAAGAACTGTTGTTCTCAGAGACAGAAGCCTAAACATACTAATATCTACCCACCTGTGCAAGGGAACCCACAGGAACTGTCCTCAGCCTGCTGTTTAGGCAGCCCCACTCTCTTCCTGTCACTGAAAATATTTTCCCTGAGCATGGGTTCTGTTGATCTGGAATGTCCTGGTTGGTGCCAAGAAAGATGATCAGCTCTAAGAAATTATTACCTCTGAAATAAATATACCTTTGGAGAACTTTGCCAAAGTGTTTGGCAACCAGCTTCATTTGATCATGAACTGACTTAAATTTTCATTTTGTTTGCATTCTGTTATTTCATTTTCTATAGAACTTCCTTTTATTCTTTCATTTCTCTACTCAGAAATGACTCCTAGCTCTGCATTTTGCTTGGTCGTTTGTTGATGACCTCTGAGCCTCACCTATCCTGCCCCTCTAGCGCTATTTTTCTCCACATGGTCCCACAAGTCCCCATTACACTGGCCGCTGTGCATTTGCACATTCTCTGCTGCCACGCACAGCCTCATTGTTTGTGGGCCCAGAAGATAAGGCCAACAAGAAAGGTGATGCTAAATGGCTGGTGACAGGTTTCTAGTTTTCCTGATGCCAAGTACTTAAAATGTCATCGCTCCCGCCGCAGCACTCATTTCTTATGTCACCTTGATTCATTTGGCTGTCAAGATGAATTCCCCAATGGTGTTGACATATCATTCGCTGTGAGCTGGGGATAAGCCCAGTGAATCCATGCTTACAAGGACTGTCAGTACAAGAAAACTTTGAAATCAATACCTTTTGAACCCAAATCCATTTTCCCCTTATGATAGATTTTTCTTATGCCCCTAAATGCATTGGAAACATTTAAGTTGTGGCTTTCATCCTTGAGCTGTCATGACAGTGCACTTATCTCTCTGGAAGCTTGTGACGCTCGTGGCCTTGTGTTGTGGCATGCTAATGCAAGACTCCAAGTCTTATCCATCCCGCTGGAAGCTGCCTTAGCAGCGCTGCCAGTAGCATGATCTTCCAGTATTGGCTGCAGGACACCGGTAAAGGAAGCACTCTTGGGAACACAAGAGGGCCATCCTAGTCTCAATCCCTGGGATTCTGGAATTCTTCTTTTACCCTGAAATCCTGAAGCTCCTGACTCATCTTTTTGAAAATAGGCTCCTCCCTACCACCCCTGCCTTCATTGTCATGCCACCAGCACACCGATTCAGAGACAGTGTGATCCTCTCATACTCTCTGATTCCTCCCCTGCAGCCTCTAGATTATTATTCCCAAGAGCCACAGTTGTGCTCACGTGGCATTTACCTGCTTTAAATCCTCAGTGCCAACACATTGTCCACAGGAGAGCATAGCACCCACGCCCCAGTCTGACTGCACCTACCTCTGCAGCTTTACAGACTCTTGCTGTTTTTCTGCACATATCCGTGCACCAACTCTGCTGATTCCCAAATACTTTTCGGAGTTTTCTGCCACTCTGCAACTGTATACGTTTTCCCTTCTTCTGAACACATTCATTTACTCATTCAGTCAACAAATATTTATTTGAGAAACTTCTATATATCAGGCACTGTCCTAGGTCTAGAACTACATTGCCCAGTATGGTAGCCAGTAGGCCGAGGAGGCTATTTAAGTTTAAACCAAAAATCCAGTTCCTGAGTTGCACTAGCCACATTTCAAATGCTCAGTACTCACAGATAACTAGGGATTATTGTACTGAACAGTTCAGATTTAGAATGTTTCCATCATCAAGAAAGTTCTATTGGGCAATGTTGAACTAGAGGTAAAGCTCTAAAGGGAACAGAACAGATTCCTGCCTCCATGGAGTTCTCGTTCTAGTGGGAAAGGCAAACAAGAAACAAATAAAATGATATTGGATAATCCTAAATACCATTAAGAAAATGGGACAGTGCCCTATAGAAAGGCTGATATGAGTGGAGAAATGTACTCACCTTCATCTGTCAGAATTACTCCAGCCTTTTTTATCTGAATTAAGTTCATCTCAGTTACCAACTCAGCTCTGGAGCTTTCCTTGAATGCCTTAGAGCAAAAGGTTTCTTTCCTCTAAATGACCACAGCAGTTGTTGCCTTAATCATCACTTTTCTTACATGCTGCTTTTTATGATTGGTGTTTCTGCATTGAACTTACAAGGCAATAGAGTTATGAAAGAAGGAACTCTTGGCCAAGAGGAGGGATACCTGAACTCTATTCCTGCCCTAGCCCTGTGGCCTGTCACTTTCTGTCTGCTCACCCTGCTTTACTTTTCTGCATGATGTTTATCATTACCTGATATTTCTTACCTGACTTCCCTTCTGGAATGTGAACCCTATGAGAGAGTGGATTTCAGGAAGCATTTCTTAAATGAATGTCAGTCTTTGCCTTGCTGACCTGGGCTTGGAGCCACAGGACTTCTCCCAGATCTGTGTGCCTAACCATGGAGCAAAAAGACCTGAAATCTTGGGTCACTACCCCTGAGATCGGATGGCTCTCCTGCCTTAGTGTCAGGCACAGGAGAAAGGGCGAGCCTGGTTCACTCTTCTGCCCAATCCAAGACCTGAGCACCCTGCCTGATGCCATTGCTGTGGGTGTTCCTTAGCCCTCCTCTGGGCCTCAAGATTACAGCTGTCAGCCAGTCTGGCACTGGTGTGGGTACAAACACCAGTGAGCAGGAGGTCACATTCTTCTGTCCTTATCTTCCAGGTGACCCTGAACAACGTGGAAGTCTGCAGTGAGAACATCTCCACGCTGAAGAAGACACTGGAGGTACGAAGAAAATTGCCTATCAGTTTTTGGTAGCTACAGCCTCTCTAGGCCTCCCTGTGAGAGGGGTCTCTACGCACTTGTTCTGGTGGGGCCTGCGCATTCCCTGCCATTGAGCCAGCCTTCCTTCAGAGCACTTGAGGGGATCACTTGCAGTCACCATGGGAGGAACTCTGACCCACAAGCTGGAAGATCAGGATTCAGATTAGCACTGCAGCACATACTTGGCCCATGACCTCAGACAAGTCCCTTAGCTCCCTGAGCTTCAGCACTCTCATCTGCAAAACAGATCTCCTTCCTGCCCTAATTTGGGTTTATTGGGGGCCTAACTAAAAAAGGGTTGAAAGCACTTTAAAAAAAATGATAATGTCCTCAAAAAATGTTAGGAAATTAAGATGAAATAGGTTTCACCAAATGCTGTACAAAGCTGTTGCTGTTACCGTTTTCTTAAAGGAAGGGTGCATTGTGTGGTGGAAACTGGGCTTGGAAGGTCATGTCTCTCTGCTGGACCACTGACCAGCTGTGTAGCATGAGGCCAGTTCTCTACCTCCCTCTCTACTTCTGCCTCGCAAAGTTGTGAAAAATGAACATAATAATATAAAACATGAGCTAAGTGAGAGGCATGCGGTGGTACTTAATAACTGTATTAATAGTTATAAATAGCAGCATGGAACAACCATTTTAAGTATTAGAAAATGAAGAACCCAACTCGCCTGCAGTCCCAAATTCTGCCTCTGGGTCCTGCTGCCCCAACATACCCTTATTCCAAGGAGGATACAGTGCTGCAGAGGCACAGGCTGATGCTAAGGGGCAGCTCTAGAGCTGAGCAGCCTGCAGAGGCCAGGAGCCAGCACAGGGGAAGAGGGCCTTGTAACTGGCAGGCTTCCTAAAGGAGGCGCAAGGAGAGCAGTCACGTGGGAGTTTACAGTAGTTCTAAAAACTGGACCAGAGGAGGAACTGACCCCGCAAAGGCCTTAAAGTGGAATAAAGTAAAAGTGTACGAAAAGCACAGCATCTGTCACATAGTGTTAACAAGGTGACTGTTCGTGTTAAATCATGGCACCTTAGATTGTATTCCAGACTTTGTCCTTAACATTAGAATATTGGATTTTTAAGGAATATCTTGGGAAATGTTAAAAAATGAGAACTCACTCAGTAGAACTAGCCAAGTGAAAAAAGGATAGCAAAGAGCTGAAAAACCAATTCCCATAAATTCCACCCTCCTTAGACTTGCATTTCACATGTATTCTTTCTGAACGCCACTAGCAGCCCTTTGAGATAGGTCAGGTGGTGTGATGTCCATTTTACAGATGAGTTTAAAAGGCTAGGTAAAGATAGTGTATACTGTAGCTGCTGTGGAACTGAGGGCTTCTGCCTGCAGTTTCCCTTTGCAGCTCTTCCACGCTGCTCCTCCTACTGTAGCCAAAACAGCACAAACTTCTAAGGAGACTACAAGAAATTCAAGCAGCTTCTGGCAAACCAAAACACGGTGAGTTTTAAGCAGCTCCCTCTGTGGTGTTCTCTACACCTAGGTATAGCAACAGGAACTCTGGAGCCAGAACCCCAGCTTGAATCCTAGCTCTCAACTTAATTGTTGTGTGGTGTCAGACAAATTATCAACTTCTCTGTGCCTCTGTTCCCTCATCTATACAAAGGGATTGTAATAGTACCTACTTCATAAGATAGTAACTTTAATCAATGAATGTTAAATGCTTTAAATAGGGCCTGGCATACAGTAAGCATTTAAATCTTAGCTGTGCTCATGATGATCTCCCTTGGGCAGCCAGACCAAATTATTGAAAAAGCAGAAACTGTAACAAAAGCTAACGTCTCCTTAGTGTCTATACTTGACAGGAACTGAGCTACACACTTTGTGCATCCAACTCTCCCACCTACCATGGGGACAGGAATTTGTGTTCCCACTTTATAAACAGGGAAATTGAAGCTCAGAAGCTTTAAATCACTTGACAAAGGTAACTCATTCAATATGTAGCTAAGCCAGGATTTGAAGCTAGGAATAGCTGATTCTAGAGGTGTGAAAAATCTCTGGTCTTCGTGTTTCTTATTCATACCCCCGATACCAGTACTCTCATATTACAAAGGGGGAAACGGGAATCAAGTGGCTAGCCACTGGGATAGAATCCAAGTTTTCTGAAACCCGTCGAGGAGTCTTGCCTAGGATCAACCATAGCTGCTCTCAAAGAAAGCTGGAGTTAGAGAAATGGCTGGTTGTATGTGGGAATCCTCTTCACCCTCCAGGCACTGGCATGGCCCAGCCATGCTGGGGAGCCTGATAGCTGAGTATTCTCCCCTAGAGTGACTGCACCAAGCTGTTCAGCCAGGGCATCGGAGGGGAGCAGGCCCAGGCCAAATTTGACAGCTGCCTGTCTGACTTGGCTGCCGTGTCCAACAAATTCCGAGACCTCTTGCAGGTAAGCCCCAGGGTCAGTTGCTGACTGAGTCCTGTGCCTGAGTGTTGCTCTGAGCATACTGTACTGGTTTATCATGGGCTCCATGTATATAAGGAAACAAGGAGAATTAAGAGAGTAGCATGCAAGACACTGACATCACGTGAGTCCCTTGAAGACTGAAGAATTTTTAGCAATTGTCATGCTGACAAGTCAGCATTCTGCTCCTTTTGAGTCTCCACTTGGCCCCCGCAGTGCCAAGAGCCCAGAAAGGTGCTCAGAGGAAATGGAACCACTAGGTTACTCTGACCTACTGCTTGGTCTTAGCCAAAGGTGCTTCCTAGTACCAGGCACTCAGAAGTCTCTTCTTTTGAGTTCACCAAACCAATCCCATGATCTAGACCTGAATTGGCACAGATCTGGAAAGGAAAACAGGTTGTTTCTGACATCTTTTATTAGCATTATCTCCTTTAGACTTTGGACAGGCCTGCAGGAAAGATTGCGAACTGGGACGGTGCCCTGGTGGTCAAGGGATGGATGAAGGGGTAGGTGCATGTGTCTTTTGTGACTGACGTGTCTCTGCCTTGTCCTTCTGTAGGAAGGGCTGACAGAGCTAAACAGCACAGCCATCAAGCCGCAGGTGCAGCCTTGGATCAACACCTTCTTATCTGTCTCCCACAACATCGAGGAGGTCAGCCATCAGGCTCAGGATTACCCCTCAGTCTCCCAACCCCCAGCTGGAGGGCAGCGGAGATGTCTGAACAGACCAGACCTTACCTGCCTCTCTGGCCCACTTCCCTCACCCTTGAAGACTAGGTTCTTCCCAGGAAATAGGTTTCCCTGCTTAGAAGGGCTCTGAAAGACAACTAAAGGGAGTTTGCCATGACCTGATATGTCCTCTTTTATTGAGACTTTCTGTCCCACCTACGATAGACTTAGGAGCTTTTTTTTCCTAGCCTAGTGATGTCATTCATGTAGAACACAAGATGCAAAACGAGATAAAATGCCAGGAGCTTTACCATGTTATATGGACCACTGCTGCAGCCCAGGGCCATTTGCTGGTCGAAAGTGTGATAAAGAAGCAGCGGCAGTATATGCCAGCTTGGATGTCCATGCTGCTTTTTAGCTGGAGGAGACAGAAGCTACCAGACCTCTTCCTCTGTTTTCTTAGAGGGGTGAAAGTAGGGTAGGGTGCACGGTACTTTTTTGAGAGGCCCCCAGTGATACAGCTTGTTTCCTGACAACAGGAAGAATTCAATGACTATGAGGCCAATGATCCTTGGGTACAGCAGTTTATCCTTAACCTGGAGCAACAGATGGCAGAGTTCAAGGTGAGCAGGGGCTCTAGAGACCACATTATGGAATTACTGACCTCTGCCCAAATCAGCAGCCTTTGGCTTCTCATTACTCCTACTGGGAACCCTGAAAAATCTTCCAAGCCCCAGCCTGTAGACATACTCCCTGATGGCCTCCTGTAACTGTGCCTACCCCCTGCCACCAAAGATTCCCATGGAGGCAGAGGGGCTTAGGTAGGACTCCCACTAATGTCTAGCCTCTTTGTGCAGGCCAGCCTGTCCCCAGTCATCTATGACAGCCTGACCAGCCTCATGACCAGCCTTGTTGCCGTCGAGTTGGAGAGAGTGGTGCTGAAATCTACCTTTAACCGGGTAAGGTCCAGCAAGCACAGGTCCCCAGCTCTGTTGTTTTTCTTCTGAGGAAGACAAAGTCCTGCCACCCTAGGACTTGCATCCCCTCTGTCTGCCACCCGCAAGCCCTACACATCCAGACCCAAGCCTGCCCTGGCCTCTGAGGCCTTGGAGCTGACTGAGGGACCACGTGAGGTTCAGCTGGCCTTGCAGCCCAGCACTGAGGGAAACTGCGGGCAGGTTCCACTTGTCTGGAGAGCCAGGCCTTGCACACTGACCGAGCTTGTGTTCCCTTGCAGCTGGGTGGTCTGCAGTTTGATAAGGAGCTGAGGTCACTCATTGCCTACCTTACCACAGTGACCACGTGGACCATCCGAGACAAGTTTGCCCGGCTCTCCCAGATGGCCACAATTCTCAATCTGGAGCGGGTATGTACAGCTCTTTGGGCCTAGCGAGGGAAAGGTGACTGGGAAGAGGTGACTGGGAAGAAATAAAATCTGGATCTCTCCCTACCTCTTAAAACCAAGTCTCTACCAACAGCCCAGCCCTACAGAGCACCTTCTTCCTGGGCATCCCTGCTCTGCCTCTTTTGAAGCCCAAGGCCTTCTCTCAGGATAGCCTTTCATTGCTGACTTTCTGTGTTCTTCCCTCCAGGTCACCGAGATCCTAGATTACTGGGGCGCCAACTCTGGCCCACTGACGTGGCGCCTCACCCCTGCTGAAGTCCGCCAGGTGCTGGCTCTGCGCATAGACTTCCGCAGTGAGGATATCAAGAGGCTACGGCTGTAGCTGCCTGGGGGAGCGCACCTGGCCCATCATACTTCAGGGCCCGTTCCCTAAGTGGCCACAACCAAGAAGTTCAGCAAGACTGTCTGGCTTCAGGAGCTCTGACAGACTCAGCTGTTCACTGCGGGCAGCAGGAAACAAGGCTCCACTCACTCTGCTGTCTGCACTCAGACCTGTCTGGGTGGTGCTTTGCAGGCAGCCTCCACCCACCAGAAGTGAATCCCCCTGGGCCCCAAACTGTATGGGAAAGCCAAGGCAAGCCAGCCTTTTGTATGGGTGGTCATTCTCTCATCCTTAGACACTACGGCAAATGAGCTGCCTCCGGGCCAGCCCTTAAGGACATGGGTATATCTGGGAACCTGGGCAATTAGGTTTATTCCCAAGGAGAGGCTGTGATGTTTATGATCACCCTGAATAAAGACACTCCTTGGAGAGATGCCAGTGTGCTATTTCCAGGGAGGGCTAGAGTCTATAAGGCAAGACGGGTCCACCAATTGCACTGAAATGTGCAGGCAAAAGCCTGAAGCCTCAGCCTCCTCCTCCACCCAGAGTGGCGCACAGCCACCATCAGCACCCACATGGAAGCAGGCACCTCATCTGATCTTGGACCCTCATCCCCATGTTGGGCCCTCAGCACCAGAAGCTAGATCATCCCAGGGGGTTTCCCACAATGCCAAGGCAAGTGGGAATTGCCCCTGGCAGGGACAAAAAAATAAAAAAGAGCTTTATGAAGATAGCCTTGAAGGACAGAGTGAATTTATTCTAAGAAGGTTGTAATTTTGAGAACCAGCAGCCCGCAGACACTGGGTCATGTGGCATTGTCCATAGTGTGAATGGTTAAGGCCTCTATTAACAGTGACTTGCACTGGCTCACGGCCACAAACGAGTAGGGATCCCCATCCCTGTTCCCACCCACTCCCCAGTCAAGTCGGCCTGGGCGTGAGTGTGGAACAGGAAGTCTCTTCTCAGACAGAAGCAGGACCTTTCAGGAAGGCCACGGGAAATGCCTCAAAGAGTGTCTTCAGGATTGGCTTACAAGGGGCCCCCAGACAGGTGCTAAAACTGGTTGTCCTGCTTTTTCCTGGCTGTAGTGGAGAGTAAGAAGGCCAAGGCAGGCCATGGATTTGTAAAGGCCACATGGGACACTACGCTTGGGACTTTCCTATGTCTAGAGGCCAACCCTAAACCACACTCAACCAGGTGGTCACAGTCCTACTGTGCCACCTCTGGTTGGCAGTGCTACTGTGCCACCGGGCACCACCTGTTTCACCAGGCTCCAGAAAGGACTGGGCCCAAGCTCATGCTGGCTGGCTTCCTTTAGGAGCAGGTTCCCAGAGCGGTGGGTAGAGTAGCAGGCTGACATTCCCATGGAGGAAGGGAGAGGCTGCTGCAGCTCCAGGTTTTCTCCTCTTACAGGGGGACAAACCTGGGAAGGGGCATCAGGCTGAGGTCTCGTTCGCCAGCAGCTGCAGGCTCAGGCCCTGAGTGTCCACCTCTACCCGGTGGACACTGTGGTTCCCGAGGCCCTGCAAGCAAAGGACAGGAGGTGTTGAGAGGGCTCTGGACCGGTCTCAGGCCACATAGCTCGGACTGCCAAGTGATCGGGGAGATTTGCAGCTGTAACCCCTGCTTAGTGGTAAGACACATTGAGGGCTTCTGTGCCCAACCAATTACCACCCCCTAACACCACCAGGTACCTCAGTCTTGGCCAACACAGCCTCCAGAGCTTCCTTTTGCTGCGACTCCTTGGTCAACAGATACAGAAAGCCTCCACCACCTGCCCCTGCCAGGCTCTGGCCATGCACGTGGGGGGCCAGGACATCCATCATACGCCGCACAGCCAGGGGCTCGCAGCCTGGAGCCATGAGCTTCTTTTGTTCCCAGTATGTGGTCAGGCACTGGCCCAGTAAAGGCAGACTCCCTGGGTGGGGGCAGAGAGGGGAGTGGTGTGCCTGAGCCAGAATATTTATTCAACCCCCATCTGCAGACTGAATGAGGTGCCAAGAAGCACTACTTAACCAATGTCCTGGTTAAAAACCTAGGTCCAGTGCTGGCTGGAAACAGGACTGATAAAGCCCACCTCACAGGGTTGTTTGAGGCTGTAAGTGCATAGGGCAGCTGGCATGGTGCCCAGTACAGTGTTCAGTCAATCATGCAGTCACATACATGGAACCCTGATCAGCTGACTCCCTCCTTCCCCGTCTGCTTCCTGGTAGGTGGGGTTGGAGGCCTCCCTCATGATGTAAGTGTTACCCTGAGATAGGACTCCCAGCCACCTAAGTGTGAGACCCTGTGGAGGGCAGACAGTAGGCTTCTGTCCCCAGGGGCCTTGTGTGTGTCAGGGAGGCTCCTGGCCTCGGACCTACAGGCAACAAAGTACTCCCTCCTGGTGTCCTGAGCTCCAGGCAAGAAGCACCTCACCTTGGCGGAAGGCTTCCGTGCACTCCTCGGTGTGCTGCACCAGGCTGCGGGCGTTCTGCACGACAGCAGGCAGCCGGGCATACCAGCTCCTCAGCACATCCTGCAGATGGGGCAGGAGGGATGCAATGAGGATCTGAGCCCAGCTGAGCCATCTGCGTCCCTCCTGCCTCCTGGGGGCAGGGCTCACCTGCAGCAGATTCCGGGCCAGGCGGGTCTTGCCGGTGTACACCAGGAGCAGGTGGTCATTGAGCTTCTGGATGAAGCCCTCAGGCACAGTGATCTCTTCCACCTCGACCTTCAGTGGCAGCTGAGCCCGAGAGCGCCCCACCTTGATGCCAGGCATGAGGCCACCCACTTGGTCTTGCCAGCCACCTCCTGCAATCCCAGGGTCCCATCACTTTGGAGCCTGTCTGGCCCAACTTCTCTCTCCCAGTCTTCCAGTCCTGCGCCCGTGGCAAGGACCAGCATGGGAAGACCCGGGCTCAGTCAGGTGAGCTGTGCAGTTTCTGCCCCCAGGCCTTGGAACAGGACAAGCCCAGCAAGGGGAAAAGTTCCAGAGCCAAGCCTGGCACTCACAAGGCCTGAGTTCTGTTGCAGACCTAATGGTAACTGGAATTGGGGTAAGCCATATCAAAGGATAAGACCTAACAATAAACTGCTCCCCTCAAGGGGCGATAACATAAGACTTTCCCTGCAGCATAACAGTTCCCTACACCCTGTCTTTTCTAATAAACGGTGTTGAGGTTGGAAAGCTTTTTAGCATGTCTCATTGAACTTGAAAGAGCTTGTTCACATCTTGCTTTAGCAATGAAAAGTATGGATCTCTTCTTTGTGCAGCTCTATAGAAGTGTCACAACTTGAGATAATTCTGGGATAGGCTTTCCATACCTGGGGAAAGGCCTGCAAGAATTTAAAGTCCAAATTGCCAATGCCAGGGGGCACCTGGAACTTTACAGTCAAAACATGGCAGTTGGCATTGGGCCCAAATGTCATGAACTCCTTACCTGCACCCCTCCCCGTCAGAACACATAGCACAGCTTGTGATTATACATTCATTTGAGTGGTTACTGATTAAAGCCTGTTTCCAATAGACCACATGCCTTCTGAGGGCAAAGAAAGACCCTGTTTTTGCTCATTTTATCCCCAAGGCACAACACAGAGTGGATACCCCGATCAGCTGATTCCCTGGAATTCAACAATGGGACTGAGCCTCCTTTAAAGACCAAATGAAGGATTTGAAAGGAACACCTCAATAGGAAAAGTGAAAAGGCTTCCATTTTTGCTAATGACTACCCATTATGGGATGTGAATCAGGGCGATGAAAAGAGGAGGCTGGGCCACAAAGTGACCAGAGAAGATACCATAATCAGGCATCTATCCGTCCCTGTGGCAGCTTCTTTCCCAGCACCATACAGATGAGGCCCTGCGTCCTGAGGTGACCAGAGCACCCTAGGATTTGGAGTCAGACAAACCTCTAGCTGCTCTCCATTGTGCATGGATTCCAAAGGGCCACCACATGGTGCGGAGGTGGAAGGTGCTAGCAGCGTTCCATTATGATCACAGCCATGTACTGGGCCCTCTGTGCTCCCCCAGACGGTAGTCGGGGAGCACAAATGACCACCATGGGCAGGGCAAGTTGCCAGAAGGCAAGCTAAAAGTCCTGTCCCCTGTTCCAAACCCACCTCTCCCCAGTCTCATCCTGAGGGAAAGCCCTAGGTGGGGACAGAATCATGAGAAATAGCATCTGCTATTACAGGTACCTAATAACACACATAAAAGGTGCAGCACAGAATCTAAAGCTTACTCGGTGCTCCTAAGCATTAGGTCCTTGGAGGTAGAAACATGTAAAGATGAAAACCACCACAAAAGGTCAGAGTGGAAAGAAGGAAGCTCTAACCGCTCTAAGGAAGCTTCAACCACACATAAGTTATATGTGGCTGTCTGCACGTCCAGGAAGCCCCTGGAAGCCCGTGGGGAAATGTCCATGTCCAAACTTCCCTCCTGCCCCAGGGCAGTCCCATACCTGTGGTGAGCACCTGTTCCAGGTGCAGCACTGCATGGATCAGGGCCTCTGTGCCCACCACTCGGCCTGCGGCCCTCTGCAAGGCAGCCAGGGCTGCGCCTGCCAGGATGCTGCTAGTGCCTGCAGGGTGCAGAGGAAGGTGCCAGACATGAAACAGCTCTGCCCACCTCAGTCCTGCCCGGCCCACTCCCTGGCTGGGCAGAGGCCAGGGAGGGGACCAGAGGTGAGGCTGGAGGTTTGGGATGTGACTGGTGGGCAGCAGGGAAATGGGACCCACCCACCGAGACCAGAGCCATGGGGCAGCTCAGACCAGGTGTGCAGCTCGAAGCCACCCCCGAAGGTGTGCAGCAGCTGCTCTCTCAGGGGAAGCTTGGAGCCGACATGCACGATCCCCGCACAGATGAAGGTTGCCTTCAGCAGAGCCCCTGTGGAGGGACAGCAAGGAGTTTGGTCTTCAAGGGCAGAAGCAGATACCCCAAGCCACCTCCACTATTGCCCAGCCCAGCATGGGGCTCACTGGGGGATAAAAGCCTAGCAGTAGTGGAGGCCCTATCTGTAAGGCTTAAAAGGGCCTCTGGTCTCCCCAGCACAGGATGTGCCAGCCCTACCTCCTGGGCATGCATGTACCCGGGCAGGACGACTTCAGAGCTCACCAGACTGGCTCGCCCTCAGGCCAGGCCTCCGTGGCCTGCAGGGCCTCCAAGGTTCTGCCCCCATCCCTCACCTGGCCACGTGTGCCATCCCCACCTGCAGACGTCACAGGTGCCCTGACCTGGGGCATGAGGCTGGCAGTAATCTTGCAGGTCCTCTAGGTTCCGGCACACTATCTTCATGGTCATCTTGTCCTGCCGAGGCCCCACTGCCAGCCACAGCTCGGGCTCTGGGATGCGGCGTGCCCTGGCCCCGATGGGCCGGCGGCCGTCCACTCGCACAGCCAGACCCAGCACTGCCCCACCAAGCTCATAGGCAAGGGGTGGCGTGTCACTCCAGCCACCTTCAGCAGTTAGAAAGACCAAGTTGGTCACAAGGGCTGCCACCCCAGCTCTGGGGTGGCTACCCTCACCCCACCACGCCTCAAAAGGGGCTCACCAGAGAAATCCACACGGGCTGGGCACTCAGCCACCACCCATTGCCCAGGTGCTGGCAGCTCCACCGGCTCCACGGAGACAAAGTGCTGGGCTGACATCACAGCCTGGCGGATGAGAATCTGCCCAGCTCCCTCGTAGTGGCGGGCAGCTCGCACGAGCAAGGCTGGCCTGCCAAGAGGGATGGGAGTGATGGTGGCGTGGAGCCCCGAGCTGGGGGTGGACTGCCTGGGTTTGGGGACCTGACTGCCCTCGGTAACCGTGGACAAGAGGGACCTACCTCTCCGTTGGTTTCCACCTCCAAGGATGCCCAAGGACTTCCCAAAGGTTTGAGCACTCACCTGCTCAGCCACTTGTCCCGCTCCTGGGCAAGCGCCTGCACACCGGCCGCCAGGTCTCCACACTCCAGGTATGAGAAGGGCCGCGTCCACTCGGGGTTGGCAGCTGGCCCGCTCCGTAAGCCTCCCTGGCCCTCTGCCATGCAGCCCAGCACATCCGCCACACAGGCGAGAGCCCGGGCCGCCACCCCAGGGTCTTCTGCACCAGCTGCCACTGAGAGATCAGGAGTCAGGGTGGTGGGGAATGGGGCCTGCCCCCCCATGCCCTCTGCCCCCAGAGACTACTCAGCAGCCCCCAAACACTCCAGGGCCTTCACACCTCTTCACTTGTTCCCAAGACGTATTCTTGCCTATGAATGTTCCTTGCTTCTCTGCCCAGCAAAGCTCTTCCTACCCTATCAGCCCCATCCCAGACGCACCTCGTCACCCCTCACCCAGAACGTCCACAGTGGTTAGGAGCTCAGGCTTCAGGGTCAAACCACCCGGGTTCAGTCTCAGCCCCACCATCATCCGGCTTAAATGGGGCTAATGAGGTGTTGCCCAGGGGGCTACGGCTGAGTCCCCAGCCAGTGCACCTGGGCCTCTGGGTAGAGCCAACTGCAGCCAAACCCAGTGCAAAGTTTGCTGGGTTCACTGATGCTCATAGGACCCAGAGGCTCAGCCCAACGCCTCAGCCTCTCACCGAACTCCCCACTGATGGGGAGGAAACTTCCCCTAAACTTACAGGTACGCTCCACTGTGTCTCTCCCCCACTTGGAAGTCTCACAGCTCCCTAGTCCCCTCGGTTGATGATCCAGGGGGCAGGTAGGGCAGGAGACGCTGGGACTGGCTTTCCAGCACACTCACCCTGGTCCAGCGTGGCCAGCAGGGGCCCAGGACAGCCCTCTCGGACAGCGGCCCGGATGAGCGGGCGCAGGCTGAGGTCCTGCCGGGCCTCCAGCACGTGCCTCGCCTTACGCAGGGCCTGGCGGAAGAACAGGTCCCGGCGGGAGGCCAGGGTGGCAGCCCGGTCCAGGCACGGCTGCAGCTGCTCCCACGACAGACGCCAGCAGGCTCGCCAGGCCCGTAGGGCCTTGCCCCTGTCCTCCTGGGGGTCTAGCATCCACAGCATGTCCCGGGGCCCCAGGGCCCTCGAGGGGTGGAGCACAGGAAACAGGCGGGCACTAAGAAGGCAACGCTCCGCAGGGGGCGTGTCTGGGTCCCACAGATCCCAGTCTCTGATGTGGGGGAAAGACATATTAGCAGGGGGTCCCCAAGCCCTGGCTGGGTGTCAGCTAGGGGCTGGCTCATTCATGGTGACAGGACAGACTCCTCCAGAGGCAGCACAGGTGGGCAGCTCTGAGAGGGAGGCCCAGCTGCCTTGCCTCTTTCCCCAGGCCACTGGACAAAATCCCAAACCCTGAGCATAGCCAGCAACCTGGAGTTGCTCAGAAAGATACTGGTGCAAATCAGGCTGCCCAAAACTACCCTGGGACCCAGGGCTGGTTAGGGGGCCAGGTGCTGCTCTGGGGCAGGAGCGAGGGCAGGGCTGAGCCTCAGAGAAGCAGATGCCCTGCCCTGGCCGCCTAGGCCTGTAGAGGGCCATCCGGGCCATTAACCTTACCGAATGCCTGTCTTCTGGAAGAATTCACTCCAGGGCATGTTAAGATATGTTCCTGTCCCCTGTCTCTGGGGGAAGAGGAGGAGGAAGGAAGGGGGTTAGGGACACTGAGGCCAGAGGGACAGGAAGAGAGATGAGCACATGTGCAAGGAGGTTCTGAGACACCAGCGTCAAGCTCTGGAGCTTCGATGCTCCTGCCCAGGTGCCTGGAACTCGGCCCAATCCACCAAAACCGGCTCAGAGGTCCAAGGCGGGTCACCACCCTCCCTGTGCCTCAGTGTCTGGCCTATGACATGGGCCACCCCACCGAGCCCGCCACACAGAGCAGACAAAGAGGGAGGGGAAGGCCTACTGAGACAACTGGCCGCACCCTCCTCCCCACCTACCCCTCAGGCCAGGGCTCAGAGAGCCTTATAGGAGCTCGGCTGGGACCCTCGGGGAGGCAGGGTGCACACCGACCTCCCAGCTGTCCAGACAGCCGACAAGGGTGAAGACACGGCTGGGGGCACCATGCAGCCGCACGTGGTGCCCCTGCAGGACGAGGTCATGCAGCTCCAAGCCGTGCAGTGCCTCGCACTGGGCCGTGTCCAGGCCACTCACCAAGCAGCCAGTGCCGATGTGAATGGGGCCCTGACAGGAGAAAAGGCACACATTCTAGCGCGCGCGCGCAGACACACACACACACACACACACACACACACACGGAGGATCTGGCCCCTGGAGCCCTGCCCTCCTGCTTGCCCCTGCTCCCCAGCCTCACCTGAAGGTGGCAGTGCTGCAGGACACTCCCGGGACCCAGCTGGACAGGGCCCTCCAGCAGACAGCTGACCACAGAGCTCTTGGCACGCAGGAGCTGCGGCTCCTGGGAAGCCAGGGAGAAGATCGTGAGGGCCCAGGACCAGGCTCCCCCACGGCCAAGGGTCCAGCCAGAATGTCTGCTGCTCCCCGTGCCCTGCCAGCCAGCCACATCCCCCCGCCCTGGCCCCATCCTCAGGCCACCTCCCATCCCCCCTTGTTCACACCGCGCCCCCAGTGGCGGGCTCTGCCGGTGTTCTCCTCCGGAGCAGATCTGAACTCGGTAACAGAGGTCCCACCAGATGATGGCTCTCCCAGAAATCTTCATCCATCTGTCCAGCTACCCCCACCCCTGCCACCCTGAGGGCCACCTATGAGCTCTCCCTGCCGCTTTTCTCAGCCCATGGCAATGATCCAGCCCCATCACCTCAAATGTGTCTGTCCCCCCAAGCAGACCCCACAGAAAGCATGGAGAGAGTCTTCTCTAGTTTCTCAGTCAGCCAGCCCTGCATGTAGAATCCTGACTTGGCCACTTAAAGCTCTGTGGCTTTAAGCAAGTTACTTAACCTCTCTGAGCCGCCAGTGCCTCATGTGGGAAATGGGGATAATAACACCTACACTTAGGTACTCTGGTTCAATGATGGGCTGTTCCTTCCCTTTCCGGGAACCCCCACCTCACCTGTCCCCAGGCACCCAGCAGGCCCTCCTGCTGGCCCTCCCTCTAGACAGGTCTTACCTCCACCTGGGAGTGCACGACCTGGGCTGTGGGAGCCCCTGGGAATGTGAGGCTGTGTAAGAACTCACTGGCCAAGCTGGTCACGTAGCTGTAGCTGCCGTCAGGGATGTAAGCTGTGAAGATACAAGTACACCGACCCCAACCCCATGCCTCCTGCAGCTCTGATGCCAGGCCGGCCCTCCCACCGGACGACCCCTCTTAATCAGGCCAGGGGAAGGCAGGCATGGCAATGAGCCCATTGTGCCGATGGGGAGGCTGAGATCCAGAGGGCTCAGTAACCTGTCCAAGTCAAACAGCTAGAAAGTAGAAAGACTGGGACTGGAGCCCAGGAAGGAGACAAAGGAAGAAGGGAAGAGGGCTACAGGCTCCGGACTGGGAGAGGGTACTTGTCTGGTGTGCACTAGGCCTGCCTGGTCCAGAAGCGGGGGGCCCAGGCAGGCAGATACCTCATGGCGGGAGTCCTCACTCCCACGTTCTCTCCAGAGAGCCGAGAGGTAGTACCCACCCATGGTGAGGGGCTGATTGCGAAGCTCCCTCCACAGCGCAGCACGGGCACCGTGCAGGTAACTTTTCATGTCCGCGTCCCCTTGGCCCATCTCTGGAGGCTGCCCCACCAGGAAGTCCTCCCTGTTCACGTTCCGGGCCATGCAGAGCAGGATGTCGAAAAAGAGAGACAGCTGGGGCAAGGGCAGGAAGCACATCTATTGGGAAGCTTCCTAGGCTGAGCTGGGGCAGTCCCACTCCCAGAGACACTGACCCAGAGAAGAAAGGGACTAGCCTAAGGCCATACCACAAGGCTGCCAGTGTCAGGGCCTCTACCCAAGGTCAGGGGTCCCCAGCCCAAGCCTCCAGTCACCTGGACAGGCCGGGCTCCAGAGTCTAAGCCCATGTAGGTACAGGCATCCAAGGGTGGGCTCACATGGGTGGCCAGGAGGTGCTCAGCAGTCTCCACAGAGAAGAAGGCGATCCCTGAGACCTAGAGAGGTCAAGGTCAGGTTGTGGGACTCTGGAGCCAGGCTGGGGCCTGAGTTGGGAAGGACACAGGCAGATGGGCCAAGCAAGGCTGACTGCCAAACCAGGCCGGGCCCTTTGTCTTTGGGCCACTCCAGTGCCCAGCCTCCAAGCTTAGGGGTGGCTCCCACCAAGGGGCCCCTCAACAGCCACCTTCTGGGACCCCCACCCCAACTGTCAGGCCTCCCTGAACTAGAGATAGAGAATGAGAAATAGCTCCCCATCTTCCTCAAGGTCCAGTCCCAGACCCAATGTTCCTATCCTTGCTTTTCATTCTAGAAGGATCCCCCAAGTCAGATTCTAGACTTCCTCCCAACTGCATTCCTGAAATTACTCACATGCTGGTTCCAGCCTTTCTGCCACACCTGCCTGAGATCCTAGCTCCACCGCTCCCCTGAATGCTAGTTCCAGATCTTACTCATATTCTGGTTCGAGCCTGCCCCAGAATCTTCTGGAAGGAGTGCAGATAGGCGAACCCTCCCTTCTTATCCCAGAAGGTCTCCAAAGCCCCCCCGCATGGGTCTGGCAGCTGTACCAGTGGAACCCGCCCATCCGGCCTGGCACACCGTTGTATCTCTGCCTCGGTGCCCCGGTAGTAAATGTCCAAAACGAAGCCCTATGTGGGGGGAGAAAACAGGGTTAGGGAAAGGAGCAAGAAAGGACCGGCCAGGAGGGCACAGGAAGGTGTTCTCCAAATGAAAACCTAGGATAGAAGGCTGACCAGTACCAGGTGCTCCCAGGGACAGAGTGCCGGAAACTCCCACCCCCGACGGTAGAGGGCAGGCTTTGAATGTTTCCACAGCCTCGATCACAGACTCTAGCTCAGGGCCAGTGTGCAATTCATGTTTGGCAAACGACTAAGTGAGCGCAAGGGCTGTTTAGAGGGGAACTCCTCCAACCCGGACCCTGCTAGAAAGTGCAGGAGGAGAGGTTTCCCTGAGCATAGGACCAGGAGGCCAGCCCAGATGGTTAAGCTGCCCACACAGCTGTCCCAGGGGCCCTACCTGGGCGTCGGTGAGGTAAACGCCGTGGTTCCGGGCATAGGCCAGGCTCCCTGGAAGGGCAATCACTCTGGCTCCCCGGAAGTTGTCCCAGCTGATCCCTGTGAGTGGGGCATTTAGGAGGTTCCCCAGGGGCCTCAACCCAAGACAGGGGTCCCCAAACAGGAGGAGGCAAGAGCATAGGAAGGGGCATCCAGACAACTCTAAAGGGAATATGGTTTCCAAAGCCAAATGGACATCCAATTCCTCTGGGAAAATGACACCTCCCCTCCGAAGATTCTTCCACAGAGCCCTGCAGGGCAGAAGGGGCAGGGCTGGGTGTCTCCATCCTACAGCCAGGAAGACTGAGGCCCAGTAGGGGAAGCCCTAACTTGGTCTGGGCTTCATTCTCCATACCCTACAGTTTCCATTCTGAACCGGGCAACAGCCCAGGCCCAGAGACCAAGTGAAGAAAGGCATCTGGCTGTGACCCACAAAGGCAGTCCCGAGGCTTCTCAGGCTCACCTGGGTTTGGAGGCACAGACAGCAGCATGTCGGTGCTGCAAACCCACACACCTGGTGGGGAGCCTGGGCCCAGCTGTGGAGAGAGACAGAATGCAGCTGGTGGCCTGGCCCGGCCCTTCCTCTGCTCCCACACGGCCCAGTCTCAGCCTGTTCTGTGCACTCCAGCAGCCACCCTGTCCAGGATGACCCTGTCTGCTGAGGTAACAGAACCTCCCTGACCCATGGTGCTGATGCCAACCCTCCCCCGTCCTAAGAGGGCCATCCCCCCCTCCACCAATGTGGCCAAGACCAACCTTCTGAAGTTCTAATGCTGGGCACCTCCAAAGCCTATCTTGCTGGGTCTCCTGTCTGCGCCAGCACAGACTATACAGCTGGTGGTGCAGCGGGAGGGGCCTGGCTATCCCCGGGATGAGGCCCCGAGGTTATGGCCAGCCTTACCCGATGGCTCATGATGTCCAGCAAGCAGTCCAGGTTGCAGACCACAGCCTCCACGGGAGCCTGGGGGTTCTCCACAGGGAGGCAGGTGAAGGCCCTGCCACAGTCGTCAAAAGGGAAGTCTCGGCCCTAGGGAGGGGGCAGGAGAATGAACCCTTGGGACAGAGAGCCTGGGGACACCTTGACAGCTGTGCAAAGGCAGGAAGCCAACAGCCCACAAGACTTTTTAAAAGTCGGGGCTCCTGACTGGCTTAGTCAGGGGAGCCTGCGACTCTTGATCTCGGAATCATGAGTTCGAGTGCTAGCGTGGAGCCTACCTAATAAAGCAATAACTTAAAAAGCGTTTTCTCAAGGTTTTTTTTCTTATAATGTTTTCAATTGCATGATTATGGTGGAAAATTAGAGAATGAAGATCTGCAGAAAGAAAACAGCTCCTCAAGGATGATAGCCATTGCCCTCATTTTGAGGTATATCCTTTCAGACTTTCCTTTAATTTTTTTAAATGAGATCATGAGAAGGTGGAGAAACAACAGAAACTAACACACACACACACAACTACAAGTAAAACTAAGGGAAAAGTTTGGGAATTGCATCAATGTCAATATCCGGCTGTGGTTACATGATCGTTGTTGAAAATATTCCACTGGGGGAATCTGGGCAAAGTTTACAAAGGCTCATCTTTCTGTATTATTTCTTGCATGTGGCTCGACATTCATCTTCATCAAGATTCCAATTAAAGAGGCCCCTGGCTGGCTCAGTCGGTGGAGCATGCGACTCTTGATCTCAGGACTGTACGTTAGAGTCTCACACTAGGTGTAGAGATTACTTAAAAAAAATTTTTGAGACCCCCGGGTGGCTCAGTCAGTTAAGCATCTGACTCTTGACTTTGGTTCAGGTCATGATCTCATGGTTTGTGGGTTCGAGTCCCACGTCGGGCTCTGTGCTGAAAGCTAGCTCAGAGCCTGGAGCCTGCTTCGGATTCTGTGTCTCCCTCTCTCTCTGACCCTCGCCTGCTCGTGCTGTCTCTCTCTGTCTCTCAAAAATAAATTAAAAACATTAAAAAAAAAAAAGATCATAACCTGAGCCAAAATCACAAGTCAGACATTTAACCGACTGAGCCACCCAGGAGCCTCAGTTGGACTTTTAAATCACTGTCTAACATTCCACCAGGAGGATATGCTGCTTACATTCAGCCAGTTCCTTATTTCTAGACATCTGGATCAGTTCTGATTCTGATTCTTCTGGAATTGCACAATGAACACCTTGCACACACACAAAGCTAGAACATGTGTCTAGCCCCAAGGATTGACGGCTCCAGCCTTCTCCATGGCCCCTGAAGAGCTACATGGCCCTCTACTAACCATGTGCAGGATAAGGATCCGGGCCGAGTGCAGGACATCCGATGTCACCACCTGTCAGAAGTGGAAGAGCCCCATTGACAGAAGCCGAGGCAGATGGCTCCGAGGATGTTGTCCTCTTGTCCAGGGAGAGACCCCAACACAAATCCACTCAGGTACCAAAGGAAGAAAAGACAAGGTCAAGACCAATGGCCATAGGCAGGCAAGGGGCAGTTCTGGCTCCTCCTGGATAAAGAAAAGTGGCCCCCACCCAGCCCACTTCTCTGCCCCTGTGTTTTGGGGAAAGCCACAAGCAAGGATGTGGGGCTGGCCAGGTGACTCACAGTAAGTCAAGCTCCACGGCAACCACACAGTGGTGGCCTCCCCTGCCAGGGCCACCTCCATCATCAGAGCATGTCCATTCCTATGACCACCCTCACTCCCTATGTCAGGGTGCCATGAGGGCCAGGTGACTAAGTGAAGTGGCTGTGGAAGGGGGGGGGGGCCGGTGGGACAATGACCCCTGGAACCTGCACAAAGGGGGCAGCCATAGCCCAGTGCCAACAAATAGCTGCCATGTGGGAAGGAGAGGCAGGAAGTTTTCAAGAGATGCCAGAAAGCCTAATTTTCAGATGCTGGCTCTGATGTTCTAAAATAACTAGAAAGGCTGGCCCTCCCTTCTGCCCCCTCCTGATGAACCTGCCTAATCTACATGCACAGAAACTAAAACCAAACGCTGAACTGGCCAGGCGATGAAGCCCCAAGAGCTGTGACCTCGGAAACAACCTGTGTGAAGCCCCCGCCCCCGTTCTGACCGGGCCGTGAGCACTCACAGTGAAGCCCGCCCGGGCACTCAAGTGTTCCGCAGCCACCAGCAGGGCGTTGAGGGTGGCTCCTCCACTGCCCACGCGCATCTCGGGGTCCTCCACAGCCAGTAACAGTGTCCTGGCCGGGATCTGCTCCCGCTTCTGCCGCACCTCCAGCTCTGTGGTCAGAATACACGCTGGGACCCGCCCTCTGCCTCCCTGCCCTGGTCCCAGAGCACCCAGAGGAAGGCTACTGAGAGCCATTATTTTATCTTCTTTGACCTAGGAGCTTCTCTTTAATTGAGGTATAACTAACGTATAACATTACATCGTTTCAGCCGTGCTGATTTGTTTTGTAAAAAACGTGGAAGGCTTCCCAAATTTGCAGGTCATCCTTCAGCAGGGGCCGTGCTAACCTTCCCTGTGTGGTTCTAATTTCAGTACCTGTGCTGCCAAAGCAAGCACTGAATAGCTTTTCATGGAGTAGCTCCTTAGATCTTCGCCCAACTCTGTGAGGTAAGTACAACCAGTCCCATTTAACGGATGAAAAATTTGAGTCTCAGTGAAACGATATGATGTGTCTTGAGGTCACATAGCGAGGAAGCAGCAGAATCTGGGCCTGAACCCAGGTCTTCCTGGCTCCTGGGGCTGTGGGGGCATGGTGGGGGTTCACATCAGGGGCAAAGTGGGAAGGAGGTGTCCCCTACCTCTCTGGAAGACCTGGACATTATCCTTGTACTGGCAAGTCAGGATGACGACTGTCCAATCAACCCCCTTCGGCTGCGCCATTCTGGCCAAAGTTGAGGAGGCTCCCTGTGGCAAAGATACAGGTACGTGAGAACTTCTTAAAAAAACTTATCTTACCCTAAAATGGATAGTTCTGTGATTTTCTTTTAATTTTTAATGTTTATTTATTTTTGAGAGAGAGTGAGAGAGAGAGAGAGAGAGAAGAGGAGGGGCAGAGCGAAAGGGAGACACAGAATCCGAAGCAGGCTCTAGGCTCTGAGCTGTCAGCACAGAGGCTGATGCTGGGCTCAAACTCATGAATCACAAGATCATGACCTAAGCTGAAGTCAAATGCTCAACTGACTGAGCCACCCAGGTGCTCCCATAGTTCTGTGAAATTTAACACATGTGTAGATTCTTTTAGTCACCACCGCTTTCCACACCCAAAATAAACTCTTGCGTGCTCTCCCTTTGGTCACACCCTCCTCCATCCCTCACCCCTGACAACCACACTCTGTTCTCCACAGCTATGGCTGGAATGTAATATTTTGAGATTGGCTTCTTTCACTCAACATAACGCCTTTAGGATTCATCTAGGTTGACTGTGCATATCACTACTTCTTTCTCTTTATTTGCTGCGCAATAGTCTATTGCATGAATTGACCTACATGGT
The DNA here is from genome assembly GCA_004023785.1 of Mungos mungo. Taxonomy (NCBI): domain Eukaryota; kingdom Metazoa; phylum Chordata; class Mammalia; order Carnivora; family Herpestidae; genus Mungos; species Mungos mungo. Next base: position 74,986 of record PISW01003111.1, on the reverse strand, counting down.
CTGTTTCTCCATCCATCCAAGGATATTTGGGCTATCTCAGCTTTGGGGAATCATGAACAGGACTGCTATAAACATTTGTATGCAGGGGGGGCAACTGGGTGGTTCAGTTGTTTAAACATCCGACTTTGGCTCAGGTCATGATCTTGCTTGTAGGTTTGAGCCCTGCATCGGGCTCTGTGCTAACAGCTCAGGGCCTGGAGCCTGCTTCGGGTTCTGTGTCTTCCTCTCTCTCCTCCTCCCCTGCTCATGCTCTGCCTCTCTCTATCTCAAAATAAACATTAAAGGATTAAAAAAACACAACATTTGTATGCAGGGGCAACTGGGTGGCTCAGTCGATTGAGCATTGACTTCGGCTCAGGTCATAATCTCAGTTTTGTGAGTTCAGGCCCCACATTGGGCTCACTGTTGACAGTGCAGAGCCCACTTCAGATCCTCTCCCTGTCTCTCTGCTCCTCTCCTGTTTGTGCTCTCTCTCCAAAAAAAATTTTTTTGTATGCAGGCTTAGCGTGAACATAAGACTTCACCTCTGCCAATGTACACCCAGGTATGGGATTGCTGGGTTATAGGTACATTTGACTTAGTCAATCTGGAGGCATGTGATTTCCTCAGGAGAGGAAGTGAGGAGAGCAAGAGAGGATTGACAATGGGTCCTCCCTTAAAGCAAAGACCTGCCCCTCATCATTCAATTATTGGCTGCGAGCTAGGAGGAGGGGAGGGAGGGTCTAATGTCCTAAGCTCCTAAAGCCAAGGGCAAATCCCTGGAGAAGAGGGCAGCTGTGGGAGGGGTGCACTAGCCTGTTCAGGGGACACAGTAGGGTGCCTACAGTATCCACTACAAGGACCCCAGAGAAGGACCCTCTCAGAAGCTCCAAGCCAGAAGGGGGCTACAACGTACCTGTCAGCCATGTTCCCCTAGGGCCCTCTGAGCAAGTGAGGGGAAGATGGGCCAAAGCTATGGCTTCACCCTCTACTATCCCCCTCAAAATTCCTCTCCTACCAGTTGGGAAATCAATCTGACTTCAGAGCCCCCAAAACCATCTGTAGACAAGGGCTCAAAAGTGCCTTGGCATCCACCTCTGGTAGGGATCCGGCTGTTGTCCCACAAAGCAGCCCACCCCCCACTCTCCCCTCCAACCTCCACAGCTCAGAATGGGAGGGATGATGGGTTGCCCAGACTGTGTGTCCAGTAGTCAGCCCACACACCAACTAAGAGCCAACAGCAACAGCGCCCTCTTATGTAAGCCAAACCCTGCTGCCATCAAGCCTGTGGTTAAGGCTGACAGATACCACAACTCAGCAACAACCCACATTCCCACCAGCTTTCAGGGAAAGCCTCCACCACTAACAGAAATTGCTCTGTTCCCTGCTAAGCCCGGGGCGGGGGGGCGGTGGGGGGAATCCAGAGGGGAAATCTGAGCTAGAGACTTTGGCCGGCCACCTGAGGAAAAAGGCAATCTCCAGGATGTCCATCTGGCCTTTCCAACAAAGGGGACTCGAGGGATCCCAACTTGGCAAATGCACTGTGTGATCTCCAGCACCCTTAATCCTCGCAGGCCTCTTGCAGCGGAGAGTGGAAATGATAAATGCCCCCCAGCTTGTTTACATGGAGGCCATACTTCCCACGAGTGTGGAAAGTGCTCCCAACCAGTGACTCCGCACAGCAGGGACATGAACACAGACTCATTCCTGCAAGATGAGGATCCTCGGACAGGCAACCCTAGTTCCTGGAGTCCCCATCAACCCAACAGACACCGTCTCAGAACTGCAAGGCAGTCAGAGATCCTTCCAACCCCTCTGTCCCTCCCTCCCTCCCTCCCTCACTTCCGCCTTCCTCCCTCCCTCCCTCCCTCCCTCCTTTTCAGTGCTTCTTCACAGGGAGCAGCCTGACAGCTCTAGCTACCTCCCCTTTGTGCCCTTCCCCAATAAATCTCTTGCAAGTCTAGTCCCATTGTGGTCTCTGCTTCTCCAAGGACCTGAACCAACATGGGGAGTATAATAACATCCCTCTCCTGGCACCTTCAAAGGGAAAAAAAAATCACTGTAAGAACCTCTAACTTAGTATCAGGGAGGTACAATCTATCCTCAGAGATTAAGGAACTGAGGCAGAGATGAAGTAACCTGCCCAAGGTCATACAGCTAGAAAGTAGCACAGCCAAATTTGAATCACTTTTCCCCAGAGTCCACTCTCTTAAACACTACACTGAACCTACTTTGTAGGGTCAGGGAAAGAACAAAAGGAGCAAATATGAGTAAAGTGCTCAGTGTATATTAGCTATTATGATAAAGTCTAAATACGAGGTGATAATGGGATGAGGAGGATGTTCATGATAACAACCACTGGAACTGAGCTCCCCGCTCTGGTCCATGGTTAAGATTTCATGACTTTTCGTCCTCACAATATCCCCTCAGGAAAATTATTATCATCTCCACTTTACAGAGGCTAATGGATGCTGCAGCCATGACTGGGACCTGGGTCGTTCCAATTTGTATGCAAGTGATGATGGTAATGATATTTTGTTCCAAACAAAGGTGCTGAAAGAGAGCAAGGAATTAATGCCCCAGAAAGTCTGAGTCGGCTGTTGGTCTCAGCACAGCGACTGGGAAACATAGGTGACAGATCATGGCCAGAGGGAGGACAGCAACCCTATCTGGACTGCACCCTACTCAAGAGTAGGGCAGAAGAGCCTTCCAGGGCTGGAATCAGCGCTCAGGGCTCTGTTCCCATCTCTGCCTCTTCCTGTGTGATTTGAGAAGGTTGCCTCATCTTTGTAAGCCAAAGATACCAACCTCCTAGGAATGTTAGCAGTATTAAGGAAAATGTAAAAGACGTGGCACATGGCAGGGGTAGGTCTCTCCAGCACGGAAAGGGAACAGGAGAGTTTAACTTGACCCTGAAACCGGAGGGAGGTGGGAGTGAAGGCTCTGAAATACTCTCCAGCTCAAAGATGCCCGTGAGGAAGAAAAAAATCAGGGAAGGCCTAGGGAAATCAAGCTAGGCAGAGGAGCATGCCTTGCCAGATCAGCCAAAAGGGTATTTTATTATAACAGATAAACTTTTTTTTCAGGAACCAAGGCCAAAAGCATTGCACAATCAGCTCACACAACTCACTCAATAGCCCTATGAATTGCATCTTATCACACCCATGACACGGATAAGGAAACTAGGTGAAAGATGAAACAGTCTGCTCAAAGCCATGCACGGCTAGCACAGGCAGGCCAGGTGTGCCCAACCCCAAGGTTCACGTTCTTAACCACTTGGAAGAAAACAAGACATCTCTTCTGGAGTCTAGAGTCTATGCTTTTTGAGGAGAGGTGGAACAGAGATTTTGCATTTTAGAGCTTTAAAGGGAAAGAACAAAAACAAAAACGGGCTCATGAAGGGATCTAATTTGCCTTCTAGAAAATAAAAAGGCAAAAAGAAGTTGGCTGGTAATAAAATCACTTTGCAAATTATACAAACGTCCTGTAATTGAGATTTGTGCATAATGATGAGCCTAGGTCGGGTAAACTGAGGCAGGAGCGGCGGCTTCAAAGCAAAGTCAGCAGCGCCCCACTTTTCTCAGGGGTGAGAGGCCGCTGGGGCTTGTATCCCTCCCTGTCCCAGGTGCCCCAGCACTTGCCAGGTCCGTGAGTTCCCACTGAAAGGACCCAGGCCAAGGAGTAGCAGGGCCTGCAGACGCCCCCTATAGACAGTGGGCGTCCAGGGAAGCCGGCAGAGTTCCCGGAAACTCTTCCCTATCGGGAACCGGGAGGCCACTGGCCGAGCTCCGTCCTACCGGTCCGAGAGCGTGGGCCGAAAAATTGTGGGACGACTAGGGTGTGCAAAGCCAGGACCAGCGCGGGCCGACGTACCTGCCTCTGTTGGGCGCAGTGGGCTCTTTGAAGCGTGGCTGCTCGACCCTTCGCGACGCACCCTGGGAAATGTAGTTTCCTCCTTCTTCGGGCCCTGGCTTTTTCTCCCCCAAAATACTAACTCCGAGCTATTCATTGCACAGGTACGCAGGTCTGGTGAGGGTAGCGCTTTCCATAAAGGGCGAGTCTTCAGATCTAGAAGGGAGGTGAGGCGAGAAGGTGGCTCCGTCGCCTAACAAAACTACAACTCCCAGAGGAACGAACGTGTATTAAAGATACGGGCTCGTTTTCTGTGACTTGGAGATTCCACGTTTGGGGTCTGTTTAACCCACTAGCCAGGACTTGGGAGAGCTCCTTTTCTCGGAAGAAAATAAAATACAGGGGTGGGGTGGGGTGGGGTGGGGGGCGGAATAATAACAGATTCTTGCCTAAGCATAAGCGGCTACTGTTGGATTGGTAGTTGGTTAGTGCTTTCGTAGGATTCATCACATGGGTCCTTCCGGTAGAAACTTTCCAGCTCTGCCGTAGGAAGAGTTATCTGCAGAGCTTTTGGGAAAGTTGTGAATGGCAGCATTGTTTGTAATAGCGGAAAATTGGAAACACCTTTTTTCTAGGGTACATGCATGCCATGGAATGTTACACGGCAATTAGGAAGAAATAGAATTGTGTGTACAATAGGGAACTGTGTTCAAGACGTTTTGTTAAGGTGGGGGGGGCGGAGCAAGTCGTAGAACCGTATGTACAGGAAGCCCACTCCTATAAAAAAATAATGTATATGGACACATAGTGTTCCTAAGTAACACAGCCTGGGGTGAAGACTGCTAGGGATGGGCATGGGCAAGGAGAAATTGAGTTTCATTGCTATTGTCTGAATTTTTTGTACAAGAATGTACTTTCCAAATCTACTTCATCAGTAAGAAGACTGAGAGGCCTTGGGATCAATCTCTAAGAAGATGAGGGACCCTGCTCAAACTCTGTGTAACCTTGGCCAGTCACTTGGCTACTCTGTCTTCTTGTCACTATCTATAAAACAGGTTTTTAATAATAATAGTTTCAAATGCCCAAGATTGTTGTGAGGATAAGATAAATGCTTGACTCCACTGTAAACACTAAAAAAAATATTAACCATAAATATGATTATTTTCATTGTTGTTCTTCCCAAGTTGCCTCATTAAAGCAGGGTCTTTGGTTTGTCAGTCCCCAAAATGGTGCCTAGGACATTGTAGGTGGTTAAAACAATTTGTCAAATGAATGAATAATCAACAATTCTCTATTCAGCTCCCACTACCCTGTCTCTTCCCCCAAGTCTCTTTCCTTCCTTGGTCTTCTCCCCCTGGAATCATTCCCCACTCTTCACTTGGCCCAGGTTTGATCCCACAACCCCACTTCAGTGCCTGCTCTTTCTTCCGTGAACCCAGGAGGCCTCCAGAGAAGTGATGAGCTGTCTCTCACTGCTGCTGCTTTTCCCAGCAATGCAGATCTCCACTCTGCAGTGGAGTGGAAGGCAGGGGTGCCTACAACTGCAGCTTTGGCAGGGACTCAAGGAGAACAGTGTGCCCCAAGGAGCTCGGAGGCAAAGGGTTTCACCCTACCTCCTAGCGCAGGCGTGATGAGGCGACAGCTCCAGTGTGACTGTAGGATCCTTGGGTCTGAGTAACGAAGATACTCAAAGAATATTTTCAATAAGATGAAGTTCTCAGTACAATCTGTCAGCAATAGACATAACAACATATAGCTCTCTGCTCTGTACGTAGTCCCAATGTCTGGGGGAGACAGACCCGTAAAAAAACAGTTCTGATGCTATAATACAGGGTAGAGTATAGTGGTAAAATACAAGGGTGTGAAATCAGACAAATCCTCCCTAGTTCATGTTACTTTCTAACTATGTGAACAAGACACTCAACCTCTCTGAACCTCATCTGAACTTCAGTTTTTTCATCTGTAAGAACACAATAGTATTTAATCAATTTGTTAAGAGGATTATGTGCTAATGTACATAAAAGGGTTATCTTAGTACCTGGCCAGAGTAGGCATCCAATTTTCTTATTAAATAAACATGCTGCCAGAGTGTGAGGGCCCAGGTCCAGGAGGGCTCCCTGGAGGAGGTGTAATCTGCAGGGCCCTAGATGAGATGTATGTCTGCTGCTAGTAGCAGGAAGTCCTTCTAGGAGCCAGGACTATCCACAATAATCATTCAAGTTGGGGACCTAGGTGCAGAGCCTGAGACAGGAATTCTTGTGCAAATGATTTATTAGGACAGGGAGAGACATGGCCAGCAGGATAGGGAAAGAGGAGGAACCAAGCAAAGGTCTAGAGGGAGCTCTGAGGCATAAAATGCACCACAAGGTTTATCCCTCTGAGAAGCAAGAGAGCTGGACTTTGTACCCCACGTCATTCATGGGCTGTCAGCCACTGGGAGGTGGGGCAAGGAGGAGCACAACTTCCCAGGCAGGCCCGGATGAAGCAGCTCGTGTGGACTGAGGACAGGTCTCCAGAGAAGGGTGAAGCTGTGGGTCATTGGTGGAGAATGGAGTTGCCATCCCTGTAAAGGGACGGAACCAGCAGCATTTACTACAGGAAGACTAGTGAAGAGATGGGAATGAGGTAAAAAAATAGAAGATTATAAACTCTTCTGCTGAATCTTCTAAGGAGAAAATGAAATGGCTGGTATGGTTTTTAAAAGTTAAAACACAGGCTTGATAAACAGCGAACCCCTTCTGGAGTGCTATGAACTGTATTCATCATTAAGTGGATTGTCTTCCCCAAAGTCTGACCATTGCCTTTGAAAATATCTTGTGCAGTATTTTCCCCAGAGTGTTTCTATAAGATGTTAGCAAGTGTTGCTGCAGAGGGGGGTGTAAAGCCATTAAACAAAGATAAACAAGTTCATTTTCTTCTTACAACTATAAAAAATATATACGGGATAAACCAAATATAGTATATCTGTACAACAGAATATCATTCAGTCATAAAAAGAATGAAATACTAATACATGCTATAACATGGATGAATATTGAAAACATTATGCTAAGTCAAAGGAGATAGACACAAATGACTGTATTTTGTATGATTCCGTTTATATGAAATATTTATTTATTTACTTACTTATTTTAGTGTTTGTTTATTTTGGAGAGAGAGGGAGAGCATGAGAGGGGTAGGGGCAGACAGAGAGAGGGACTCTGCACTGACAGCAGAGAGCTCAACATGGAGCTTGAACTCACAAACCACAAGATCGTGACCTGAGCCCAAGTCAGACACTTAACCGACTGAGCCACCCAGGCGGCCCCCATTTATATGACATATTTAGAATAATGAGTCCATAGAGACGGCAAACAGTGGTTACCAGGGGCTAAGGGAAGTGAGCGTGAGGAGTGATTGGTCAATGGGTACAGGATTTTCTTTGGGGCTAATAAAAATGTCTTAGAACTAGATAGAAGTATTGGTTACAAAACATTGTGAATGTACTAAATACACTGAATTATATGCTTTAAAATGGTTAATTTCCGGGGCACCCGGGGTGGCTCAGTCGGTTAAGTTCCGACTTTGGCTCAGGTGGTGATCTCGCAGTTCATGGGTTCAAATCCTGCATCAGGCTCTGTGCTGACAGCTCAGAGCCTGGAGCCTGCTTCAGATTCTGTGTCTCGCACTCTCTCTGCCCCTCCCCTGCTCACTCTTTGTCTCTCTCTCTCAAAATAAAAAAAAAGTCATAAAAAAATTAAAATGGTTAATTTTCAGGTATTCCCTCAAAAAAATAATAGAATAAAAATTAAAAAATTAAATGGTTAATTTTATGTGATGTGATTTTCACTTCAATTAAACAACAACCACCACCACCTCAGTGTGCGTGATGCTAATAGGGCGTCACTGCTCTCAGGCCTTCTGAGTGGACAAAGGTAGGGAAAGGCCTATTTGCATGGGGAACCTTAAGACTAATGTATAGGGGCGCCTGGGAGGCTCAGTTGGTTGAGCATCCGACTTCAGCTCAGGTCATGATCTCGCAGTTTGTGGGTTCAAGCCCCGCGTCGGGCTCTGTGCTGACAACTAGCTTAGAGCCTAGAGCCTGTCTTCGGGTTCTGTGTCTCCCCTTCCCTCTAACCCTCTCCTGCTCACGCTGTCTCTCTCTCTCTCTCTCTCAAAAATAAATACAACTTTAAAAAATTTTTTAAAAAGACTATGTATAAAACATTTCACACACAGGTTATAGAATCCTTTCATAGAGGAGCATTTCACAGGACCCAAACACCTTTGAGAAGGCTGATCAGTGCATGGGACACTGATGGGAAATGCTTCCCCTGAAATCAATCCCCTAGGACACAAGGAATGAGGCACAAATGTGAGGATGACCTCTGTTATAGTCAGCAGCGCCTTTCTTCTGTTCCTTCATATGGCTTTGAGCAACTGCTTCTCTGATCTGTGCCTTAATTTATCCACCAGAACAATGGTCTCTATCACTATAATTGAAAGGACCATAAAAAAAAAAACCTTGATATTTTGGGGGCACCTGGCTGGCTCAGTAGAGCATGTGACTCTTGATCTCAGGGTTGTGAGTCACCCCATGTTGGGTTAGAGATTACTCAAAAATAAGGTTGTTACACACACACACACACACACACACACACACACACACCATCTTAGTATTTTTAATGGTGTCTGCCAGAACGCTTTACTAGATCTCAAGCTCTTAAAAGGTGGGGTCCAATTTTTCAATTTCACAGGGCCCTCCACTGTGCTTTGCACACAAAGAATAGGTAATATATATTACATATGAATGACCTTGGACGAGCCACTTAACCTCTCTGAGTGGCTGCCAATTCAGTTCTGCCAAAGACTAAGAAATAATTTCATTAATTTAATCAATATTTCTTGAAGGTCCGTTTGGACCTACAAAAGCCAGTTCCCTGCTTTCCAGTAGTTTGTTATCCATTGAAGTAGTAACAAAAGGCACCATCAATTGAAGCTTCTTCAACCTATTCATTTTAATCATAAATGAATCCATAATTTGGATCAACTTATGGAAATATTTTTTTAAATATGTCTAAGATTTTCTTTTAATTTTTTAAATGTTTTATTTATTTTTGATACAGAGAGAGACAGAGCATGAGAGGGGGAGGGGCAGAGAGAGAAGGAGACACAGAACCGGTAGCAGGCTCCAGGCTCTGAGCTAGCTGTCAGCACAGAGCCTGACGCGGGGCTCGAACCCACGAACGTGAGATCTGACCTGAGCTGAAGTCGGAGGCTTAACGGACTGAGCCACCCAGGCGCCCCTAGAAATATTTTTTAATTTTTGAGAGAGAGAGAAAGAGAGAGAGAGAGAGAGAGAGAGAGAGAGAGAGAGAGAGAGAGAGAATGAGCCTGGGGGAGGGGCAGAGGGGAGAGGATGGAGGATGCGAAGCAGGCTCCATGCTGACAGCAGAGAGCTCAGCTCAGGGCTCAAATTCACAAGCCATGAGATCATGACTTGAAGGGAAGTCAGACGCTTAACCAACTTAGCCACCAAGGAGCCCAGAGAGAGAGAGAATCTTAAAGCAGGCTCCACACTCCGCACTGACCCTGACTCAGGGCTAGATCCCACAACCCTGTGACCATGACCTGAACTGAAATCAAGAGTGGGATGCCTAACCAACTGAGCCACCCAAGTGCCCTAACAAATAGGTGCCAATCATTTTTACTATTCGCTCTCACAATGTTGTAACAAATGTCGTAACTAAGAAAATGTGTAAATAGGATACTTTCTTAGAAATGCGAGGTCAAATGGTGTGTGCAGGTATAATTTGAAGATATTACCAAGTTACTCCTCTTCCAGGCTGTACCAACTTCCTGTCACACTAACAGTGTGTAAGAATCCTGTTCCCCACACTCTTGCCAAGATAGTTATCATGCTTTTTGGTCCTTGCCAATCTGATAGGTGAAAAGTGATATTTCAGTGTGGTTTTAATTTGCATTTCTTTTATTAAGAGCGAAGCTCTGAGAAAATAAAAGCTAGTGAGGATGTGGAAAGATTGAAACCTTTGTCACTATTGTAGAAATGAAAATGGTACAGCCATTATGGTAAATATTACAATGGGTCCTCGAAAAATTAAAAACAGATTGTCATATGATCCAGCAATTCCACTTCTGGGTACGTACCTAAAAAGATTGAAAACAGGATCACCTGTGTTCATAGTGGCTTTATTTGCAAGAGCCAAAAGATAGAAGCAATCCAAGTGTCAGCCGACAAATAGATAAAATGTGGTACATACATACAACAGAATATTATTCAGCCTAAAAAAGGAAGGAAGTCCTGACACATGCCACAATGCGGATGAACATTGAGGACATTATGCTAAGCAAAACAAGCCAGACATAAAAGAATAATACTGTCCTCATGCTGATATGACTTCATAGTCGAATTTATAGAGACGGAAAGTAGAATGGTGGTTGTCAGGAGCTGGGGGAGAGGAGGATGTGAGGAGTCATTGTTTAATGGGTATAGAACTTTCCAGTTTTGCACGATGAAAAGAGCTCTGTGGATGGACGGCGGTGATGGGCGCACAATAATGTGAATGTACTTACTGCCACTGAACTGTACACTTAAAAATGGTTAAGGTGGTAAATCTAATGTATAGTTTACCACAATTTTTTAGAAAATAAAGCTCTGCATCTTTTCATGTCGGAGCCATTGTTTTTCTGTGTATTGTGAACTATCTATTTATATAATTTTTACATTTCCTAGTGTTTTCTTGGTCTTCTTACTGATTTACAAAAGCATTTTGTATTAGCTCTTCACCCTGTAATAAAATTGCAAAAATGGAGGTGCCTGGGTGGCTCCGTCAGTGGAGTGTCCAACTCTTTGATTTCAGCTCAGGTCATGATCCCAGGATTGCAGGATTGAGCCCTGCATCAGGCTCAGAGCTAAGCGTGGAGTCTGCTTGAGATTCTCTCTCCTGCCCCTCTCTCCCACTCACATACTCTCTGTCGAATAAAATAATAATAATAATAAACAAATAAATTGCAAAAGTATCTCCCATTTTCTATTACTCGCTTTTTGGTGGTAGTGGTGGTTTTTAGCTAGGTATATGGTAAAGATCTGACTGAAAAATATTTAAACCATTTTAGGGGCGCCTGGGTGGCTCAGTCAGTTAAGTGTCCAACTCAGCTCAGGACGTGGTCTCACAGTTCATGAGTTCGAGCCCCACATCAGGCTCTGTGCTGACAGCCCAGAGCCTGGAGCCTGCTTCAGATTCTGTGTGTGTCTCACTCTGCCCTTCCTCCACTTGCACTCTGTCTCTCTCTCTCTCAAAAATAAATAAACATTAAAAAATTTAAAAAAATATATTTAAACCATTTTATTATGGAAAACTTCAAACACAGGCAAAAGTAGAAAAAACTGTTATCACGAACCCCAAGTAATGATTCTCTCCCCACTCCAACAATGATTAATTCAGTCAACCTTGTATCTATACTTCCACCCAACCCTGGATTATTTTGAAGCAAACCACAGACATCTTGTCATTCAATAAATATATATGGTTTCAATATATACTATTAAATGAGGTGTTTTTTTCATGTTTATTTATTTTGAGAGAGAACGTGGGGAAGGGGCAGAGAAAGAGGGAGAATCCCAGACAGGCTCTCTGCTATCAGTGCAGAGGTGGACACGGGGCTGATCTCACAAGGCATGAGATTATGACCTGAGCTGAAATTAGGTGCCCCCCAAATAATTTTTAAAAGTCAATGTATCGGGGCACCTGGGTGGCTCAGTTGGTTAAGCGTCCGGCTTCTGCTCAGGTCATGATCTCCCGGTTTGTGGGTTCGAGCCCCACGTCAGGCTCTGTGCTGACAGCTAGCTCAGAGCCTGGAGCCTGTCTTCAGATTCTGTGTCTCCCTCTCTCTCTCTGACCCTCCACTGTTCATGCTGTTTCTCTCTCTCTCTCTCTCTCTCTCAAAAATAAATAAAAATTAAAAAAAAAAAAAGTCAATGTATCTACTTCTCTCTCCTGCCTCCAAAAATTAACAAACAAACAAAAAAACCCCTGCTGGTTTTGTACTGGAATCGCATTAAATTTATAGATTTACTTTATTTTTGATAGTCTTCCTATATAAAATCATAGTATTTTTTATTCAATCTTTACAACAAATCTATAAAATAAGGTCTTTTAATTATTATTATTCCCATTTAGCATTGTGTAACTTGCTCTGGGTCCCACGCAGCATTCAGGGTGGGAGCTGCCAGACTGGTCCAACTTTCAGCTTCTGTCTCCCAAACAGAAACCCAGGGAGTGAGGGAGGCAGCTGCTCTTGGCACCTTGCTATTAGTAGCCCTCTGGCTCCAAAGCCCTGTGCTCTCCTCTGCCACGTTCCAACTCCGGAATTCCTGTCTCACTGCCTCTCTTGCACTGGATAGTTCACCAGCAAAGCTAGGCTTTTCAGTGAATGATTTAAATCCAAATGCTACACTGAGGCAGTTGGGGAGAACCTTCTGGAGTAAGAAAGACTCAAGGTAGACCTTGGACAGTCAGGCAGAATTTGGATTGGTGGAGGAGATGGGAAAGCAGAACCAGTAAGGGGAAGTTCGTGAACCATTTTGACATCTAATCGGGAGGTGGTAAAGGGTGACAATGAGGGTTCCTGTTGGAGCTGAAGTTTCGAGAGGGTCTTTCTGTCCTGCCCATGAAAGGGCATCTTAATTCTTCCTGAATAATCTGCTAACTGAGATTTGGGACAGAGAAGTAAACAAAAACTTTCACTTCCCTCCTGCATGTAAGAGAGTTTCTACTGCACTTGACTGGAGTGCAGAGGTTGCCTGTAGATTACGCAGTCTGTGTTGAGGACACAAATCTAAAGGAAACAGGAAAGCATTCCAGAATTAACTTTAGTCAAGGTCCAATGCCTCTGGTGGCTATTTGGCTACTTACCCGAGAACCTAGGAATAACTCACCCTTTGGCCCTTGGTGCATAGGTGGAATGCTGGAGCCTGGGTTCTGAGGACCGAGTACAAACTCCCTCTGTCAAAGATAAACAAAGCCAGACGCTAGTTAAAGTGGTATGGACAGATTTCAACCGGGAATATACTATTGCAATAAGGAAGAAGGTCCAGTGTAAAACGAACTTAATTTGGATTTGTAGAGGTGACCAGGCATTTTAAAGAGAGAATGAGGGAGTATAGAGGGAGATGAGCAGGGGCTCAGTAGAGTCAGGGAAGTGAAAACTTACAAAGGATTGGTCAGCGTAAATGCTTAGGCCAGCTGTGTCAGTTGGCTGACAGCTATAGAAGTTAGGATTCTATCCTCCCACAGAGACTGGGAGACGGAGGCCTTAGCCTTCCTGATGATTACATTTCAAAGGAATGGCTTTCAGGTGTTTGGGAAAGGCACACCAGACCTCTAGGAGATACATATACATCTCAAAGGGACAGAGGAAGGAATCACAGTGGCAAGCCCTTTTCCGTAAATGTTTAAGAAGAAGTTGTCACCTATCGTCAGGTATTGGCTAAAACAAACAGTCAATTCAGCAGCCTTGAGCTTTCTCTGGCAGGCACTTTAAAGGGGCGAGGGTCATCCTAGGGATGTGGCTTTGAGCTGTTAGAAACTGTTATTGTGTTTAAGTCTTTAATGTGGGGGAAGGAGGATGGATGAAATAATTTATTTTGAAAGTGTAGTTTTTGTCGGCCAAGGTTGAGGCCTATAGGAAAAGAAAGCTCAGGGGAGCCTGGCCAAAGTTTGATCAAGCAGCAGATCACTGTCACCTAAGAGCTGGAAGAGTCTAGGATCATGTCTGAAGGACATGAACACCAAGTTTTGTCTTCAGATGTTTGTCGTTCCTAGAACCGCAGGGCAGCCGGTGGAAAGGGGAGTCTCCCTGAGACTCAGGATCCCAGCTCCCCACTTCTCACTCCCCTACCTGTTTTAGGTCACAGCCCAGCCAGAGGCCGTGGATTCTACAATGTCCTCTGGGTTTGAGATCACATCCCTCGGCTGACATCCATGGGAGAGGAGGAGGGGGAGTTAGCACCGGGTGTACCTCAGCAACAGAAAACCTTCCCAGCTTTAGAGCGAACACCAAGGGCTAAAGTCTGGAACACCTTTCAGTCAGATGGCCCACACCGTATTTTCCTTTAGTGGATGAACTGATTTGCTTATTTCTTACAATTAAAAAGAGCATTCCTATGCTAAAGTACACTAGGACCCTGCCTTCCTCTGGCCTGGCTCTTCAGATGCCAATATTCCACCGCAGGCCCTTCGACCGAAGGACAATGCCAGAAGTCTAGCAAACAACAGTAGCGGTTCTCAAAAGTGGTTTCCCAACACAGCAGCATCAGCATCACCTGGAACGTTGTTAGAAATAGAAATTCCCAGGTCCACCCTGGAGTTAATGAAACAGAAGCTACGCGTAGGAGCCCCCTGTATTTGAACAAGCTCTCCGGGAGAATCTAACACACGCCAAAGTTTGAGAACGACTGACCTACAGGCTTCCGCTCTGCCGGAGGAGGTGAAGCTTAAAGGCGAAACTGCAGTCGACCTGGAGCTTCATGAAGGATTTGGGTTAGGTTTGGAAGTTGGGGAAAGGACTTGACAAGAGAAGACATGGAAAAAAATCTTTAAAATGTGTGCACCTTAGCCCAAACAGTAGGGAGCTGAGAGCATCTGACAAAAAAAAAAAGAGTACGACGGGGATGAGGTGCCCCATTGGGTGAGCGCGCTCCGGGAAAGCCATAGTCACTCGGCTCCCTTTTCCCGGGTGGGGAAACCCCACGCCCACGCGCTCCAGGAGTCCCTTCTCCTTCGGCCTGGGCGCAGAGGCCCCACCGCAGCTCCGGCTTGCAGAGCCCGGGCACGAAGCCAAGCTGGTCTCAGGTCCTGGCCCTTTGGGAGCGCGAGTGCAAACGGTACCCGAGGCACAGTTCGGGGGCCTGGAGGCTTCCCTTCCAGCCGGGTTCGGCCGCAGCTGGCCACAGCCGCATCTGAGAGGCATCCTGGGCTACAGTCTGCACATCCCTGGGGATCCAGGTATTCAACCTAGGCGCGTGGTACCGCACAACCCACATCCTCGGTTTCAAACGCGAGGAGCCCAGCCTTCTGGGAATGGAGATTTCCCATCCCCCCGCGACCCACCTCCTACGCGGTAGACGCCCCCCGGGTTCCGGTCGAACTACAAAGCCCACAATCCCTAGGGCTCGCGCGCTCTCTTCTGGGAGTTGTAGTCCTGGATGTGTTGCATCCCTAGCAGCCCAGCGCCGGCTGCACTCCATATCCCAGCATGCCGACGCCCGTGCCGGTGGAGGAGGGAGGGGAGAGACTGGGAGGATGTGAGTGGGGAGGGGGCAGCTGCCCCCTTCCCCCACCCATCCCTTCAAGCAGGGCTAGGGTGGGGGGAGGGGCCGGACTGAGGCGGCGGCGGCGGCGGCTCGCTCCGGGAGGGCAGAGCCGGCAAGGGCGGGACTGGCCCGCTGCGGACAGACGAGGGAGCCGCGGAGCTAACGGGTCCGGACGCCGCCAGCGGCGGCGGCTTTCTGCACGGGCGGAGGCGGCGGCAGGAGCGGCGAGCATGGCCCGCGCTGCGCCCGGCGCTGACTGAGGTGCGCGGGCGGGATGAGGGCGGGCGGCGTGCGGGGCGCCCCGGGCCCCTTGCTGTACGAACCCCTTCGGCGCGGGCAGCTGGCTTGGCCCAGCGGCCCAGATCGGCCCGGTCCACCTTGGCAACTTCCCCGGGCTCAGAGCTCCAGGTTCCCCCATGGGGACGGGGGTCCGCTTGTCTTGGCCTCAGTCTCCATCCCCGCCTTCTGCTTCTGCATCTCAAGCCGCTCCCAGCCCTTGAGGCGCGACTGTGCCACTCTTTGGTGGCAGCCTCCAGCCCCAGCTCTAGGAAGCGCTCCCTGCCCCAGTCCTGACTTACTGTCCACTGGCTACTTCGTATCCCCACCCCACCCCCCGTGCGCTCCCGGCCTCTGCGCTACCTGGAGACCCCTGCCCCGCTCCTCTTAGCCACAGGCTGTCTCTGCATCATCAGCACCTCTCTCCTCTTTCCCCTACTTGGCACTGCCCCCTAGCCAGCCCTCATGGCCCAGTTCTCTCCGATAAGACCTAACAGATTGACCTCCTTCCCACTTTGGAGAAACTGAGGCATGACATAAACCAGGAACTTGGCCAAGACCGTGCTAGAGCCCTTCGTTGGCTGGCTTGAGCCCAGGCCTTGGAATGGAAGTCTTTTTTTTTTTTTTTTTTCCCTCCAGCCATTCCTCTGTAACTGGACCAAACTTCCAGCCCCCTGCTGCAGCTCAGGGCTAAGCTCACTTTAGGTTCTTCTTTAGCTTTCTACCAGTTCTGTTAACCCCCTTCTCCTTCCCACAGCCCACTTCAGGCCCTCTCTGCTTGTAGAGAGTCACCCACCCAATTGCTTGTTTGTTCAAGTTAGCCTTTCCATTTCTGTTTCTTGCCAACTGCATCCATCTCCCATCTTGCCTCTTGCTTTACAGCTGCTCGTGGGTTACCCCTCCCTCTTATTATGCCTGGTGGGCTCTGAAGTCTCTCTGAGATGGAGGGAACCTCTTACCTTGGTGGCATAAGAGGAGTCCGGGAGACCACACCCCTAAAACTTGTCTTGATTCTGCTGCTAACTTTGGAGGGGTTGCGGGTTCAAGGAAGGATGTCTACTAGCTGCCCCGAGCTCTTTGTGGAGGAAGGCACAGTGTCTGTTGGTGGTGATCTCAAGTTTAGTCGTGGAGTTCAGGATCTGAAGGGAAGAGAGAACTAGGGCTCAGAGAGGTGGCACAGACTTGCCTGATTTCGTTTTTTTGTTTCCTAGTCTTCCTTTGGCAAATTTGCCTTTGGGTCGCTGCTTTCAAGCCCAGTCCTCTGTTTCTCTGTGGGAAGTAGGGGGAGGGAGGGAAATCTTTGGGCCATCAGGAAGGCTCTAAAGGCTCTGGGACTTTGCTGGGGTCCGAATGAGCAATTTTGATCTGAACCAGATGGTTTGATACTTCAGCACCCCCTCTTTAATCCCTCCCCCTTGGCTGTGAATAGGATGCCTTTAACCTTGTAACTTGAGCTTAGAGGAAGGGAGGCCAGGGGGCCAACTGTCTCTGTGTGTGTTTATGTCTGCATCTGCACACTCGTGTGCAAGCTTGCCAGGGGCCTGTGGGAGTGACCCTGCCCAGGAATGCATTGTTGTGATGTGCTGTGGCTTGTTCATGGCCCTCTAAGAACTTTCTGAACCCAAACCCCCCAATAGGGCCAATTTCCAAACCCCTAAGAACCACTAGCCATGGCTTTGTGGGAGCATTTCCCCACATGCCAAGCTTCTGGACCTGAGACATGCCTCAGGGTGAGGATTACTCTTCTTGAGAAAGCTACCTGAGATTGAGGGGTCTGAAATAGCAGCTATGCGGGTGGGTTTCCAGAACTTGTGTTCTCTTTTCCCCAGTCATGGCAAGAGAAGGTCTGAGGGGTAGGAGTCTGGGAAGAGGGGTGGAAAGTGATTCCTTTGACTTCTTTTATGCCACATCCTGCCTTGTGTATTTGATTTAGGCCCCCGTTAGACTGTGCAAGGTCTTCACATGTGTGTTCTGCAAATGTTTGAGTTAAAGCGGAGGGTCATGTGGTTAAAGGTTTAGGACAAGATCCCTTATTATAGTGGAGCAGACATCAGAATCCCCTAGAGAGCTTTTTAAGGCACAGATTGCTGGGCCCCACTCCCAGAGTTTTCTGATTCAGTCACTCTGGGTGGGGTCTAGAATTTGCATTTCTGCTCAGCTCCTTAGGGATAACACTTTCAGAATCACTGGTTTGGGCTATTATAGTTGCTTGGGAGATTAATCCAGGCAGATGCAAGTCTTAAGAGGGACTTCCTTCCACCTTGCTTCCCAGCCCAGGCTGTTCTGGCTGCTGCACTGGGTTAGCTTTTCCTTTTGTTCTCCTGCTGCCTACTGTTGGCTAGGTTAATGGTAGGGGTGACTTGTGGTGCCCAGACCCACTGTAACCACAGAGCAGACACCACCCGATGGTTATTTGAAGAAAGGCCTCACAAAAGCAGGACATTTAGGAACTAAGGCTTTGGAAAAGGGATGGCTCTGTGGACATGGGAAAGCAGATGCTGAACCACACCACACTTTCCCTGATTGTCTCTCAGACTGAGCAGGTTAGAGTGTCTGCAAGGTGAAGTCCAGTCATGGCCATGCACTTGACAGGACACTTGAGATTCTCTGAAATTTGGAAAAGAGGAATCCCTTAGATTGTGCTTTTACTTTGTGAAGCATTTTCCTCCTGTTATTTTTCAGGAGGTTTATAAGGCCCATCCAGATCCAGGTGGGGTTATAGAGGAACAGAGAGATGCACTGTGGGTCACCCAACAAGCCCTAGGGCTCCTGACACCAGCCCTCCGATAGAACTCCACTAAACCAGCTACTGATAGCTGGAGTAATGGCTGGAGTTCCTGTGTGCTTAGCTACTAGCCAGGCACCGTGCTAGATGCTCTCACATGTTAGCTCATCAAATCCTCACAGCAACATTGCAAGTTTGGCATCATTGTCACTACCTTGTAGATGAAGAACTGAGACTTGTAGAACTTGAGCCTTGCCCAAATTCAGACAGCTCGTAAGTGGAGGATCTGGAATTCAGACTGAGATCTTTCTGATGGCATGCTTCATGTTCTTTGTCACTCAATATCTGTTTTGCCTGGTAAGCCTCTAATTGTCCTTTGGGTCATCTGCCCCCAGAGTCTGGTGAATTTTACTGAACCTGAAACCTTGCTGGGTGTTGTTGAGGGGATAAGACCAAGTCACTGTCCTCTGGGAGCGGCTAAGCCAAGTATACCAGTGTCTATAGTAGAAGGCAGAATGGGCAGCTGGTGGCTTGTTTGTTTACAAGAAGCAGAAGCCATCCCCATAGAGGGTTCAGAAGATGGGCCCTGAAGGGGCAGGTAGAGCTTCAACAGTACCTGTGGGCTAGAGAGGTGTGCAGGCCAGAGGGAGGCCATCAAGGCGCTTGTATATAGGGAGTTTTCCCTTTTGGCTGGAACATAGGAAATGTATCTCAAAAAGCACTAAGAAAATCCTGTTTGGTTACAAGCAACAACTTGACTGGCTTTGGCAGGAAAGGACTTCCTTAGAAGATTGTAGACACTCCTAGAATCAGAGAGATGACTCACACCCATGTCCCCTCCAGGGTCTCGGAATGGATACAGCAGGAACCAGAGGCCAGCCGACTTCAAGTTACCACTGTTGCCAGGATAAGTCTGCTGCAGCCATACTCAGTAATTTTGTCACCACAACTTGGGATGCACATCCCAGGGAGGAAATGGCTGGGCGGCCCAGCCTGGTGGGGAGTGCTGACAGCAGGGTAGACAATCCACCCCCCGCAAGCTCCCGCACTGTGTCCAAAAGTTAAAGTTACCAGAAGAAGAGGAAATGGACACTACAGGAGATCAGTCCGGAAAGCCACTAGGTGAGGACGAGGATTGGTAGGCGGAACATGGAGCACTTAGTTCTGACAAGTTTCTGAGCAGGCAAGGGGCAGACTGGCAGCAGTGGGTCATAAGGGGACAAGAAAAGAAGGGAGGGAGTAAATGGAAAACTAAGTAGATAGGGTCCAGGTGAGAAATAATGAAAGCTGGAATTTGGCAGTAAGAATGGAAAAGAAGAGACTGATTCTAGAGAGATTGTGAAAGTAGATCTCATCTTGTGGAACGGACACTTGATTGGCTGGGGTTGGACATTTCAGTGCGTGGGTGATGAGGTCGGTCCCTTTAGCAGACACGGGGAAGTCAGGAGGAGGAAGAGTTTGTAGGAGAAGATGATGTGGCCTTGTTTTGGAGGAGCTGCACACAGGATGCTGATGGCATATCCGGAAACCTGGTGAGCTCATTACTCCTGATTCAGTGCTCCCTGAAGTTTGGGGCCTCAGCTCTGAGGAGGAAGAGCCCCAAAGTCACAGGAGCTCTGCACCTCCTGAAAGCCGCTGGGGCTCCATGGCCCAGGCTGGGCACACCTGGGTCTCTTCTCTCTGCACGCATGAGCCTGGTATGGGCTTCTCCTTCCTTCCCCTTCCCCCCAGTTCCCTGCCTCATGTTTTGTGCACCTGAGCTCTACTAACTCAGGAGCCTAGCTCACCTCTCTGGGGACCTGGGTTTTCAGGCTCTCCTTCTTTTCTTCTCACGATGCTTGTTAACAATAAGATCTTGCTATTAGGGCAGATATCTCCAAGTGACATTTCCGAAGGGGAGGGTCTGAACTTGTTATCTGGGGAGAGCAGGCTTTTCCTCCTGTTGTTCTGTGCTCACCAGGGATGCCTGTGTGTGTCCCTAACCAGCCATTCTAGAGTACTTCTTGGTGCTGACTTATACATCATTATTGTAATTACAGCATATTGTCAGTGGAGGCTTCATGTTGCCATTGCAGATCTCTAAGGCTCCAGGGCATAGGCTGGGCTATGGGCCACCCCAGCTTTCTAGGTGAAAACCAGGGAAATTTTTTCTTACAGGAATAGGAAGGAGAGATCAGGGTCTTCTCTGGGGTGGGGGGCAGGAGGAGCTATGCCAGAGGGTACTTTATCCCCAAAGATTGTCAGACAGAAGGTCATCTTTCAGGAGTGAAGAGGACTGTTCCCCTCAGCTCCAGCTGTTGGCATTCAAATATATGTGATATTTTGCAATCTATAAATATAGTGCATACTGCCATGTACAATAAGATGAACCAAGACCAAGGGAAATTTAGAGAAAAAATATAATTCTAAGTCTGATACCAGTGTTAAATTTTCATTTATGTATAGTAATATTAAAGCAAAACAAGTAGTTTTGGAATTGAATGTTAAAAGCATTCTCAACCCAGCTTTTTCCTTCAAGGGAGATGTGAATCTGCAAGAGGACACCCAATGAGGGAAAGCCATTTACTGGCTGCTGAGGTAGGAGGGGAGCCGGAGCCAGTGAGTCTCCTGCCCTGAGGGGCTTTGTTCTCTGTCCTCTCGTCTTCTGTTTCTTATCTCTTCCTGGATTATCATCCTTGCCCTTTAGGGTCTCATTTATCTCCTTCTCTACCTCTGTGGAGTCAGAGTAGGAAACATACCAGAGAGACACAAAAAGTAACCCCATGTCTGTGCATTTTGTGGGTGAGGCCCTTCCTGCTCCCCAGAGATCAGCCTTGCAGGACTTGAGAGAGGGCGGGGGACCCTGGGGTATTGTGGCATGACCCAGAGACCCGAGAGAGGTCCTTGTCCTGCTCTGCCCTTTCTGGAATCCTGCAGTTGTAAAGTCCTAGCACCACCAGTAGGCAACAACTTCCCAGCCTGAACGGATCAGTAGCCTTCTGAGGAAGAAAATCAGTAACAAATGCAAATAGCTAATTGGTCTAGGGGGAGCTGCTCCGGTGAGGAAAAATCAACAAGTTATTTATTTGTGTGGCTAAAGGGAATTTAGAGAGGTAGTGAAGAAGGGAGGGTGAGAGGCAGATTGTAGGAAGAGGCACAGGTGGGGGAATTGGGGGATGGGCTGGAGATGCCCCCTCCTCTCTCCTGTCACCCCCACACCCCACACCCACTCCCTCCTTCCTTCTTTGCAGGCCTTCTTTGGGTTGAAAGGGACATTAGTAGAACTTTGCATCTCCCCTGACCCATAGTGAAGTTCCCCCCCAATCCTCGTTCCCACCCAAGTTCAGTTAAAGACAAAATACCAATCCTTTGATGCTGATGGTGAACTAGAACCAGAGTCAGGAGGAAATGAAAGTCTCTGTGGGCCTCTGCTGAGTCCGTTGGCTGTGCAAGTAAAACAGCAGCCAAAGGGACTGAAGCTATGCAGGCAAGTCAGGGGGAGGGAGAAAGCCCCTGAGTTTCTCCTGGTTCCTCTCTTTCTCGAGTTCTCTAGGGAGCTGTGTGAGTCTGGGGTTGGCAGGCGGTGAGGGATTTTCCAAGGGTTGACCCTCTCTCTGTCCTGTTCTGTCCCAGAGGTTTCCCTGGACTGATGCCTGTTTAGCCTCTGGGTTCTTGGGGCCTCTGGCATCGCTTAGAAAGAGACTCTAGGTACCACAGGAAAGAGTGAAGGGGAAGAGGAGAGGAATGGGGACCCTGTTCAGGTTCTTCTAGTGGAGAGGAGTCAAGGCCTTCCTTAGGCAAGAAGACACTGTGAAATGGGGAGTAAACAATTTACAGTAAGAAGGTTCAGCCATAGGCCAAAGTGGCCACTGTTTGATGAAGGAACTTCCTCAGTGCTTGAAGAATAATTCACACTTGACCCTACAAGCAGCAGTAGGCAAACTTGTAGGATGAATGTCAATCTTAATCTCTCAAGGTATTTTTGGTACATAACACAGAAGACACCTCAGCTCCTTTCAAACCTGGGTGAGGTATTTTAGAAGGTGTCTATTTCCACCCAAGCCACCTCTCCTGGTAATTCCTACCCACCTGGGATCTGTGGGCCTCCCTTGCTCTTCATCCCGTGCAAAACAGGGAACAGCCAGGCCTTTGCTCTTGGCAGCCGGTGAGGCCAACCAGGAGGCCTGAGCTGGCTGAGGACTGCAGAGCCTCAGGGCAGGGCTTACTTAGCTTTTCTAAAGGAGAAGCAGCTTGTTTGGTCAGGGGACCCCCTCCATGATTTTCACAGCACAGGACCCAGTCTGGTTGCATGCATACAGGGCTTTTGCTGCCTTAGCTACCCACAGGGGGTTTGATGCTGTGTGACCCAGGGCAAGTCCCTGCCTCTCCCCAGGCCTCAGAGTCTGAATACAGACTGCTCTCAAGCCATCTGGTAGACCCAACAGAGGAACACCGTGTTCTGAGTGGGGAGGTAATGCTGGAGGCCCAGGAGGCCACTGTGTGGTCCAGACATTTATAGGGTTCAGTTTGACTTTTCTTCTAACCTGCTTGGATGCACTAAACAGCAGCCAACCTGGTGTGGCATCTCTGGAGAATTTGGGCTCTTAGAGCTGAAACAGCTGTCCCTGTTCCCACCTCCTAACCTGTGCTTTGATTCTGTCCTGAGTTGAGACCAGACAGAAAAATCCATCTGGTCTCTTGTCACATTCCTCCCTTCCTATACTGGCCACTGGTTAGACCCCAGAGTGACTGTTTATAGGGTTCCTATTTTTCTCTGCTCCCCATTCTATTATGCCACCTTCTCATGACCTGGTCTTTGCTCTAGCCGGGGTTTTTCTTTTTCCCCCAAAACCAGAGTGGGAGGTGAGATCACAGGCTGATCACAGGAGGGAGCACATCAGTGGCATGGATACGGAGCAGGTGTGTTAGGAGTCGAGAACACATATGGAACGCGGTGGGGAGGGCTTCATAGTAGAGGAGGGGAGGGCAGTGAGGAAAAGCCCACATTCACCAGGATGCAAAAGTCTAAACTGAAAGGGCAGGGCACAAGTAGGTACCTTGAGGAGACCAGTTTGGACAGAGCATAAGGTTTCTTGGATAATTGCCCAAGTAGGAGGGCCAGGATGGAGGAGTCTGGCCCAGAAATGGGCCCCAAGACCTACCGTGGTGCAGGAAGGCACAGGCTTTGTCGCAGGACTGGCTAGTGACACAAGGACTGTGCTTGCAGGAAGCGTGGGAGGAGTTGTTAATGATTGTTCTCCACAGGCTGTGAGGCTGCCAAAGGTCAGTCTGATAAGAGGGAAGAGATAGACTCCTTGAGTTTTATACTCCCGACAGCTGCCTTCTCTCAGCCGGCCCCACAGATACTGACAGTCTATTGTGGCACTGCTCTTGGTCTATCTCCTCTCCTTCCTGAAATACTCAGTCCCTGGCTTCCGCCCAGCTGGGTTTCCCTGCCTGGCCGCCAGCTCCTGTTCCCATCTGTGGTCAGATGAGGCCTGCACTGGGGGAGGGGTCAGTCCTGGCAAGACCGAACCAATTCTGAGCCTGACCCCAGGGTGGGAAGCCACCCTAGGGTGAAGCCAGGGCTTTGGACTAAGCATCGGCTTCTGGACCTGCCTGGTCCATTTTGGTCTCAGGATTAGCCGTTCACCTAGCCAGGTCTGGCATTCGGGTAGGTCTGGCTCTTTTGCTGGGAAGATTCAGAGATGGGGATCTGATGGGATCCGCATTTGTCAAGATCACTTTGGCTTCCCTGTGGACAATGCATCGGAGGGCTTCTAGTAGGTTTGGGGCTTTAGCAGTCATGGGGCTACTGTAGGTGAAGGGTGACAGTGCCCTGGATAGTGTGATGGTGACAGACACATAGAAAAGTAAAAAGATGAGAGGTTTAGGTGGTAAAAATCAGGTGCTCTTGGTACGAGGCTGGCTGAGGGTGATTGAGGGAAAGGAGGGCGTAGATGGCTTCCAGGTTTCAGGGTTGGATGGATCATTCCCTTTCCCAGAAACTGGGAACACAGAAAGAGGACAAGGCTTGGGAGCTTAGAGCGTGTATGAGTTAGGTTTGGAGCAGGTTGAGTTTGAGGTATTTGGGGGGCACCTCTAAGGTATGTCATCAAGGGGTGGCATCCAGTAATGAAGAGAATATATGGGTCTAGAATTCAGGGGAATGTTGGCATCATCTGAAGTGCCAGATATGACTCTTAACAGGTTGAGAAACAGGTTTGGAAGGGGATCCCCCAAATCCATTGCCAGACAAGCAATGGAATCGATTTCCCATTGTATCCCATAACCAAGGTTCTATGTTCTCGTCCCCTGCCTGATTCAATTAGTTCAGGGCCTGGCCAGGCATCAAGAGGCATGACACCCTCCCTTGCTGAGTCATCCATGTGGTTGAGGGACTATCAGTGGACAGTGCTGACCCCGGACCGCCCAGGAAGGCCATGCGTGTCAGAGCCTTCCTCCCCATCAGCATATCTGGACAGTATCTCTGGCTGGAGCAGGACTAGAGTCCTGGCCAGAACCAGGCCACTGCTGGGGCATCTCAGGACCGCTTCTGTTCATGTGGACTCTGAGCTGGGGTTGACCTATCAGAGACAGAATTTTAGGGACAGATTCAGGGCAGTACTTCTGCGTCAGATGGCAAGTTATACAGTAAGTGGCTTTTTAAAAATTCCTTTAAATGAAATGGAAGTTGGCTGTACATGTGTGCAAGATTGTATCAGTTGGACTTCTACAATTAAAAAGGCCAACTCATAGTGCCTCAGGTTGACTCAGAGCTGAGGGTGTGGCTGGCCACATGCAGGGAAGATGGGAGGTAGGGCTCAACCAACATCCATCTCACTGTGTAATCACTGGGTCACTGCTATGTGTGATGACACCACTCTTGGTTCCCATTGGCCTGCTGCCAGGACTGGCCCTACCCCCACTACGGTGACTGTAATGCATTTGAGGCTCCAGTTGGCCAGGCCTGGGTTATATGGCACAGAAATGGAAATTTGAAGAGAGGTAGGTCCCCAAAGGAAAGTAGGGTTTTCATCCACTACAGAGACACCACATGTTGAGGCAGCCAGCAATGCAAGGTGTGCATTTGGACTCAGGGAGATCTTGCAGTAGTTCTGTGGCCTGACTTACATGTCAGTGACACCACTGTGGACAAACTGATAAAGATTTATTGCCATTTATTAATTGTCCTTATTAAGAACTAAATGCTAAAATGTAGAATGGGGGACACCTGGGTGGCTCAGTCGGTTAAGTGTCCAACTTTGGCTCAGGTCATGATCTCATGGTTCATGAGTTCCCCATGTTGGGCTCTGTGCTGATAGCTCATAGTCTAGAGCCTGCTTTGGATTCTATGTCTCCTTCTTTTGCTGTCCTTCCCTCCCTCATTCTCTCTCTCTCTTTCTCTCTCTCTCTCTCTCCGTCAAAACTAAATAAACATTAAAAAATAATAATAAAATTAAAAAATGTAGAATGGAACTTCAAATCATCGAGCCATTCCATTTACAGATCAGGAAGTAGAAGTTGAGAAATTTGCCCACTGCCCTCAAATCAGAAGGTGGAAGAACCCAGACTGGAACCCAGGTCATCTGACGTAGGCTGGGGGCTCTTTCCAGTGTGACATGGGTTTTTTTTTTTAGGTGTTTTCTCACTGTTTCAACTTCCCATCCACAAGGAGTGATTCATCCCTTGGACTGCAGGTCAAAGAGCTGACACAATCAGGTTACAGCCAAAAGTCCCTTCTTTGTGGTGGCCCAGGGCCATCTGCATGGTGGATACTGTTATGCAGTGTCTGTCTGAGAAGGGGGCGACACTCACTGTGGGTTCAAACTGGTCCCAGTAAACAGAGGAGGTGCTAGCCCAACTCGCGGGCTTCTGCCTTGGTGCTACCTTCATCTGTCCCCTTGGCTTCCTGAGTGTTCACTGTCCTCCGTATTGTTTCCTGGTGGGGCCTGGATGTAGCTCTAGGGCTGTTGTGCTTTCTGGATTATGTTGGGTTATTTCCTACTGGGGACAGTCGTGCCCCTCTGTCTTCTCCCTTGGAAGAAAACACCCAGGACTGGGGTGCCAGTTTCAGGAACAGATAGATAAGTAACAGAGCTTTGACTTCCACCTCCAATTTGTGAGGGAACAGATATTTGACCCAACTTGGCGGAGCCAGGAATGAGGTGTTGTAGAAAGAGCTCTGGGCTTCGAGCCTCCAACTTAGAGAGAAGAGGCTTTACATTCATTCTGGCACAGGCTTCTTGCCTTGGGTGGGTCACTTCCCTGAGGCTCTGATCCAGATAGGGAAAGCTGTGCCCATGAGGGGCTTTGGGGGAATTTGAAAGCCTGAATGATGTATTAACAAAATGCTGGAAGTCTAGGAGCTTGAGGGCAATCCTCATCAGCTCCTCAGTGCTCAGAGAACGAGGTGGGGCTCTTCTGAGTTGGGGACTGAATTCTTTCATTCCGACTATCGTACATCTTTCCTCTTGCCCTTCAGCTATTTGTGGACAGCCAGTTAGTTCTTCCCTCCTGAACTGTCTGCCAGCCCAGACTGACCAGTGTGCTCTGCCCCTCATGCTCCTCTCCTGGAGCGCCTCCCTCCCTGACTGTTTCAGCCTGGGACCATGTTCTAAGAGGTCACCCAGCCTGGCTCACACTTCCATGTTCCCTTAGGCTTAGCCACCTGCCTCTCTCCTCTCGGTGAGGCTGAAACTCCTGGTACCTCAGGTACGTAGCACAGCTTACAGTCCTTGCTTATTCCATCTTGGCAGGGATGAGGCAAGTGGGGCAGGCATTATGCTCATGTTACAGTTGGAGATGCTGGGGCCCAGAGAGTTATGATCTGCCTGAAGACACAATTGTCAAACAGCAGAACCATTTCTGGAATTGAGCTCCTCTGGGGTTAGTCCAGTGTTCACTGTTAAATGTTAACTCATAGCAACATATTGGGGTGGGGATGCCCTGGTCTCAGCAGATATGCAAAAGGCTTGAAAGCAGGCTTGAGACCCCCTCTTCATAGGCCCCAGATCACCCCTGCATAGCTCCAGCCCTAAACAAGTGCATCCCTGTATAATGACAAACCGTAATAAGCCAGACAACAGAGACTGCTCCCTGGGGACCATTGTAATGGACCCTGGTCTGTGTATTCCTTCCTTCCACATCCCCATGAAGTTGGCATCAGCAGTGCTTATCATGATGGATATCATCTTAGCCAGATCCGGGGGGCTGAGTCACTTCTGGAGAATTGGACTGGGGAGGGCCCATTGCTCCCACACGCCTGACTCCCCTTACCTGGGCCTCAGAGGCAGTGCAAGGTAACAGCTAATATTGCCACTTCCCAGAGGTGGTGAGGTGCATTACCCAGCAACCTGGAGGATGTTCTGTATCCCAGGGCCCTGCCTGAGTCAGTCACAGCATATTATCAACTCCTCGGTAAAGAAAAAGATTGCTCAGGCAAAGCAAGGATGAAGTGAAAGCAAGTATTGGGCGTGGCCCAGCGCAGCACAGGGCTCTCCAGTTTACTGGCCACTTGCTCTCTGCCTCCTGAAGTGACATAGAGAAAGCAGGGAGACAGGATAGGGGTGCTTCCCAAAGCTGCCTGCGAAGTTGGTGCTGGAAGTCCCTAATGGCACCAAGCTGAGCAAAGACTCAGGGCTTCTAAGTGGAACTTCCAGAATCTTTGTTGGAAAGGCCACATCCAGAAGACACAGCAGCCAAGCAAGGGGCCCAACTCTGGGTTCCTCTATCCTTTTACTCTGCTTCTCTCGATCTCCACCTCCAGGGGAGAGAGAGCACATCATTTCCCTTTAATCTCCTATCCAATCATGGCTACAACACCTTCTTTGGGTTTCCATTAGCATAGCTGCTATAGGCTGACCTTTCCAAATGACAATACTAAATATAAAAGAAGAACAAAACAAAGCTAAAGATAGAGAATAAAAGCAGCCTGGCTCAAGAGTGCAGATGACTGGTTTGTTTTTAGGGTTTTCAGAGTACTCCGCTGCAGGAGATACCTACCTCCCGGCCAGCATAACTCTGCATGCCCTTCTGCCAGAGTCTCTGGCCTCCTAGTGCTGACCCGCCTCCCTGTCTAAGGCAACCCTTGGGACCCATACTATCATGAATCCTCTCCAGGAGATCTGGACTATCTCCTGATCGAGTGGCCGGCCCACCCTCCTCTCTAACCAGGGCTTGCTGGCTCCGTCCTTAGGTCAGAGGATTAGCACCTACATAGCTGTACCCTATAAGGGTTCTTTCTTATTCTAAGTAAGCCTTGCAATAGGACCCATCTCTTGACACAGGGCTCATGCCCCAGCTTGGCCCATGGCTGCCATTGAAGGGCTGGCGGTTTGCCAACAGCCCATCTTGTCAGGAACTGTACAAGTCTCCCCCCCCCCCCCCCCCCCCCCCCCCCCCCCCCCCCCCCCCCCCCCCCC